>CAWUFW010007470.1:600000-1005087 GCA_963921515.1 Calotriton arnoldi | reverse complement strand
TCTTATGAGGCACAGGGTCAAGACTGATTTGCATATGGCTGGGTTCAAACTGGAATGGCATGGTGAGCAAAAAAACGATGGATTTAGGCCCAGATCTCTGTACTGGGGTGAATGCATGACATTGTTCTGCATTCTGTCCATCAATTGTTGCTTTTGCATTTGTCAGCCCGAGTGGGACGGGTATGCCCAGACGTGGGTCCCGTGCTCTCCATGCCACTGGAATCAAGCTATCCTGGCTGAAGAGGGGTGAAACCCCGAAACCGGTCCTAGGATGCTTGTTTCCAGTCCAGGGAGGACCTGGCTTGGCAGTTCGGGCTGGACTGTTCCCATGAGGCACAGGGTCAAGACTGATTTGCATATGGCTGGGTTCAAACTGGAATGGCATGGTGAGCAAAAACGATGGATTTAGGCCCAGATCTCTGTACTGGGGTGAATGCATGACATTGTTCTGCATTCTGTCCATCAATTGTTGCTTTTGCATTTGTCACCCCGAGTGGGACGGGTATGCCCAGACGTGGGTCCCGTGCTCTCCATGCCACTGGAATCAAGCTATCCTGGCTGAAGAGGGGTGAAACCCCGAAACCGGTCCTAGGATGCTTGTTTCCAGTCCAGGGAGGACCTGGCTTGGCAGTTCGGGCTGGACTGTTCCCATGAGGCACAGGGTCAAGACTGATTTGCATATGGCTGGGTTCAAACTGGAATGGCATGGTGAGCAAAAAACGATGGATTTAGGCCCAGATCTCTGTACTGGGGTGAATGCATGACATTGTTCTGCATTCTGTCCATCAATTGTTGCTTTTGCATTTGTCACCCCGAGTGGGACGGGTATGCCCAGACGTGGGTCCCGTGCTCTCCATGCCACTGGAATCAAGCTATCCTGGCTGAAGAGGGGTGAAACCCCGAAACCGGTCCTAGGATGCTTGTTTCCAGTCCAGGGAGGACCTGGCTTGGCAGTTCGGGCTGGACTGTTCCCATGAGGCACAGGGTCAAGACTGATTTGCATATGGCTGGGTTCAAACTGGAATGGCATGGTGAGCAAAAAAACGATGGATTTAGGCCCAGATCTCTGTACTGGGGTGAATGCATGACATTGTTCTGCATTCTGTCCATCAATTGTTGCTTTTGCATTTGTCACCCCGAGTGGGACGGGTATGCCCAGACGTGGGTCCCGTGCTCTCCATGCCACTGGAATCAAGCTATCCTGGCTGAAGAGGGGTGAAACCCCGAAACCGGTCCTAGGATGCTTGTTTCCAGTCCAGGGAGGACCTGGCTTGGCAGTTCGGGCTGGACTGTTCCCATGAGGCACAGGGTCAAGACTGATTTGCATATGGCTGGGTTCAAACTGGAATGGCATGGTGAGCAAAAAAACAATGGATTTAGGCCCAGATCTCTGTACTGGGGTGAATGCATGACATTGTTCTGCATTCTGTCCATCAATTGTTGCTTTTGCATTTGTCACCCCGAGTGGGACGGGTATGCCCAGACGTGGGTCCCGTGCTCTCCATGCCACTGGAATCAAGCTATCCCGGCTGAAGAGGGGTGAAACCCCGAAACCGGTCCTAGGATGCTTGTTTCCAGTCCAGGGAGGACCTGGCTTGGCAGTTCGGGCTGGTCTGTTCCCATGAGGCACAGGGTCAAGACTGATTTGCATATGGCTGGGTTCAAACTGGAATGGCATGGTGAGCAAAAACGATGGATTTAGGCCCAGATCTCTGTACTGGGGTGAATGCATGACATTGTTCTGCATTCTGTCCATCAATTGTTGCTTTTGCATTTGTCACCCCGAGTGGGACGGGTATGCCCAGATGTGGGTCCCGTGCTCTCCATGCCACTGGAATCAAGCTATCCTGGCTGAAGAGGGTGAAACCCTGAAACCGGTCCTAGGATGCTTGTTTCCAGTCCAGGGAGGACCTGGCTTGGCAGTTCGGGCTGGACTGTTCCCATGAGGCACAGGGTCAAGACTGATTTGCATATGGCTGGGTTCAAACTGGAATGGCATGGTGAGCAAAAAAACGATGGATTTAGGCCCAGATCTCTGTACTGGGGTGAATGCATGACATTGTTCTGCATTCTGTCCATCAATTGTTGCTTTTGCATTTGTCACCCCGAGTGGGACGGGTATGCCCAGACGTGGGTCCCGTGCTCTCCATGCCACTGGAATCAAGCTATCCTGGCTGAAGAGGGGTGAAACCCCGAAACCGGTCCTAGGATGCTTGTTTCCAGTCCAGGGAGGACCTGGCTTGGCAGTTCGGGCTGGACTGTTCCCATGAGGCACAGGGTCAAGACTGATTTGCATATGGCTGGGTTCAAACTGGAATGGCATGGTGAGCAAAAACGATGGATTTAGGCCCAGATCTCTGTACTGGGGTGAATGCATGACATTGTTCTGCATTCTGTCCATCAATTGTTGCTTTTGCATTTGTCACCCCGAGTGGGACGGGTATGCCCAGACGTGGGTCCCGTGCTCTCCATGCCACTGGAATCAAGCTATCCTGGCTGAAGAGGGTGAAACCCCGAAACCAGTCCTAGGATGCTTGTTTCCAGTCCAGGGAGGACCTGGCTTGGCAGTTCGGGCTGGACTGTTCCCATGAGGCACATGGTCAAGACTGATTTGCATATGGCTGGGTTCAAACTGGAATGGCATGGTGAGCAAAAAAACGATGGATTTAGGCCCAGATCTCTGTACTGGGGTGAATGCATGACATTGTTCTGCATTCTGTCCATCAATTGTTGCTTTTGCATTTGTCACCCCGAGTGGGACGGGTATGCCCAGACGTGGGTCCCGTGCTCTCCATGCCACTGGAATCAAGCTATCCTGGCTGAAGAGGGGTGAAACCCCGAAACCGGTCCTAGGATGCTTGTTTCCAGTCCAGGGAGGACCTGGCTTGGCAGTTCGGGCTGGACTGTTCCCATGAGGCACAGGGTCAAGACTGATTTGCATATGGCTGGGTTCAAACTGGAATGGCATGGTGAGCAAAAACGATGGATTTAGGCCCAGATCTCTGTACTGGGGTGAATGCATGACATTGTTCTGCATTCTGTCCATCAATTGTTGCTTTTGCATTTGTCACCCCGAGTGGGACGGGTATGCCCAGACGTGGGTCCCGTGCTCTCCATGCCACTGGAATCAAGCTATCCTGGCTGAAGAGGGGTGAAACCCCGAAACCGGTCCTAGGATGCTTGTTTCCAGTCCAGGGAGGACCTGGCTTGGCAGTTCGGGCTGGACTGTTCCCATGAGGCACAGGGTCAAGACTGATTTGCATATGGCTGGGTTCAAACTGGAATGGCATGGTGAGCAAAAAACGATGGATTTAGGCCCAGATCTCTGTACTGGGGTGAATGCATGACATTGTTCTGCATTCTGTCCATCAATTGTTGCTTTTGCTCTAGTCGTGGTGGAGCATAAAGTGAGACAATGTTGAATATCTGAACTTCCCAAGTACCTGTAGCAGCTACGTATCTGCCGCTGTCATCATGTACAGTCTTATGGAGTATAAAGGGGAAGGAGGAGTGTATTAAGATGCCAACTCCCCTGGAGCCTCTGGTATATCCTGCATGCCCTATTAGTTTGTATCCCCACCTATTGATCGCTCCAGATTGTGTTCCTTGAATGTGGGTCTCTTGCAACAGGACCACATCAGGGGCATACCTCTTCAAGTACTGTAAGACTACTCATCTTTTTATTTTATCTCCTAGGCCGTTAACGTTCCAGGAGAGAATTTTAAACCCTTTGGTGGACGCCATCTTACGTCTCTAACCTATGATCGGGGGGAAATCCAACCACCCAATTGTGTAGGCTGTGATTAGGGGTGAGGAGAAGATGTCTCTTCCCTCCTGCACATGCTTCATTTCTCAACAAATGTCGTATCGCTGACTGATTAAAAAACAACAATCTGGAACAATCCTGACAAAAACATAGTCCCTTCCCACCTCCCCGCCTCCCTGCATGACGGACTAAAAACTGACCGCCCCCCCAACTATGCAGAGTGCCTTTGTACCCAATAGTGAACATTAACCTATTTAGGGGGCAACCTCAATCCAACCCTATTGATGATGCCGCTACCTTCCAGTCAACAATATTACATTATCCCAATACAAAGTCTATAACAGTTGAACAGGACTTATCAGTGAGTCACCATCTGCAGGAGAATTCCATCTGTGATAAGTTCAGGAGTCTTAGATCTTCCCCTGCCGGCAGGAGAACCGCTGGCAACTGCCCCCGAGGCATGCATTCATTGCCAAATGTCATTGTGAATCTTCTGCAGAGTCCGTCGGGTCTCTGTTGCGTGTGGCAGAGGGTTCATGAGCGGTCTTTCCCTTGGACACTCCCCCTTTAGATCTTCTGCATCTGGGAGTTCTCCACCCATCCAGCCATTCCCATACCTCCTCTGGTGTAGTGAAAAAACAGGTTTTCCCCTCTGCGAGCACTCGGAGTTTGGCCGGAAATAGCATGGTGTATTTCTTTTTTTTTTTCTCCTTTTTTTTCTTATTGTCTACAGTTGAGAAAAAATTCTGACAAATATCCTTTACGATAAAATTCTGGCAAACAAATATATTAACAGAGGGAGAACACCACAACAAAAATAAGGTGTCAGTAATTTTTCGAAAATCAAGACCCAGTTTGGATTTGCGATTCCTTCCAATTATAGATAGGGTCCCAGATACGTTTACCCCAAATTTTTCCTCTTTTACCCCTCCTCTCGTAAATTCCCCTCTCCAGGTTAAACATCGCTAGTAACCTAGCTAGCCAGAGTTGAAAAGTTGGGGCGGCTTGATCAAGCCAGGCTGCAGCAACACATATTCGGAGAACTGCCATAGCAAGAAACAAAAAGCGAAAATGCGAGGCTTGCCCCTGGGTGTTGTCAACCCCAAGGAGCATTAGGGTTGGGGTTAGCTTAATTTTAATATCCAAGGTGTGTTCACAGAAAGCCGTAATTGAAAATTTTATTGGATCAAGCCGCGGGCAGGTGGAAAACATATGGACACCATCAAGACCATGAGCACAATACACTCCGGCTCCCCGTCAGACCCTTTCCCGCACCACATCTTCAACAAAGCCAGCAGCTCCATCGCACCCCACCTGTGCAACATCATCAATCTCTCCTTCGAGACCGCGACCTTCCCAGAGAGCTGGAAACACGCAGAGATCAACGCCCTACTCAAAAAACCCAAGGCGGACCCGAGAGACCTCAAGAACTTCCGGCCCATCTCCCTGCTTCCGTTCCCAGCCAAGGTCATCGAGAAGATCGTCAACAAACAGCTAACCCGATACCTCGAAGAAAACAGCATCCTGGACCCATCCCAATCGGGGTTCCGCAGCAACCACAGCACTGAGACTGCCCTCATCGCCGCCACCGACATCAGGATCCTGCTGGACAACGGTGAGACCGCAGCCCTCATCCTGCTGAACCTCTCCGCCGCTTTCGACACTGTCTGCCACCGCACTCTACGCACACGCCTCCACGACGCAGGGATCCGAGACAAGGCCCTGGAATGGGCCACCTCCTTCCTCACCGGCAGAACCCAGAGAGTCCGCCTCCCACCATTCCGATCCGAAGCCTCCGAGATCATCTGCGGCGTACCCCAGGGATCGTCCCTCAGCCCAACACTGTTCAACATCTACATGGCCCCGCTCGCACGCATCGCCAGACAGCACGACCTCAACATAATCTCCTACGCCGACGACACTCAACTGATCCTCTCCCTCACCAAGGACCCCTCGCCGCCAAATCCAACCTCCATGAAGGAATGAAGGCCGTCGCCGATTGGATGAAGATCAGCCGACTAAAACTGAACACGGAGAAGACAGAGGTCCTCATCCTCGGCTCCAACCCCTCAGCCTCGGACGACTCCTGGTGGCCAACGACGCTGGGAGCAGCCCCGACACCCACCGACCACGCACGCAACCTGGGAGTCATCCTCGACTCAACGCTCTCCATGGCCAGGCAAGTCAACGCAGTCTCATCCTCCTGCTTCAACACCCTCCACATGCTTCGCAAGATCTACAGGTGGATCCCGACAGACACAAGAAGAACAGTCACCCAGGCCCTCGTCAGTAGCAGACTTGACTATGGGAACACCCTCTACGCAGGAGCCCCGGCCAAGCTCATCAAGCGACTGCAACGCATACAAAACGCCTCCGCACGCCTGATCCTCGATGTACCACGCCACAGCCACATCACCCCCCACCTGAGGAACCTGCACTGGCTCCCCGTCGACAGGAGAATCTCCTTCAAACTCCTCATCCACGCACACAAGGCAATCCACAAGACTGGCCCAGCCTACCTCAACAGACGACTCCTCTTCTACGTCCCCAACCGCCAACTCCGCTCCGCCGACCTCTCCCTCGCCACCGTCCCTCGCATTCGAAGAACTACCACCGGCGGCAGATCCTTCTCCCACCTCGCCGCCAAGACCTGGAACACCCTTCCACTAAGCCTACGACAGACCCAAGACCTGCTGACCTTCAGGAGGCTACTCAAGACCTGGTTGTTCGACCAGTAGCAGCACCCCCCCCTTTTTCTCCCCAGCGCCTTGAGACCCTCGCGGGTAAGTAGCGCGCTTTACAAATTCTGTGATTGATTGATTGACTAAATCAGCGTTTAATAGGTTGCACCGTGAACACCTAATTCCCACCTGTCCTCCCCACTGTGCTATCTTTGCCGGGGTATAGTAGAGTGAAAAGATCGTCTTGCAATGCTGAGCCTGAAGCCCAGCAGAACATAACACTGTCTGCCCCAGCTCTAAAGACTCAAGGAAATTATCCGGATCAATGCCCAGCCTATCTTTCCATTTTTCACAGTGCTTTTCTAAGTCATCGTGCTTAAGTGATGTAAGTTCACAATAAATTCCTTTTATATTACAACCCTTGCTGCTTCTTATAGCATCCATGACTTTATTTTTACCAAAGCCGTTAAGCCCACCCAGCTTTTTGCCCAGGAAGCTTCTGATCTGGAGATATTTAAAAAAATTCTTAGAGCTTATCCCGAATTTGTCCTGGATATCCTTAAATTGGAGCATTCCCTCAAAGCCCATCAAATCCCCCACTTTCGCAAGGCCACGCCCTGCCCATTCTGCCATAATCTGATCGGAGAAAATTTCTGGGAGCGTGGGATTGCCATACAGCTGGGTATAAGAGTTCATTCTGCCCAAACCCGTCTTCTTCTTAAGGGCAGCCCAGAGTTTAAAGGCTGCCAACATAGTTTTAAACTTTGTTCTTTTAAAATAACTCGGCTCACTAAATTTCATGAAGCAGTTCATTACATCCTCGCCTACCAATAACCTATAAACATCTGGCAACCTATCCTCGGCACTTAGATCTACTGATTGCCCACCAAACAGCACCCACATATATTGGAGAGCCGCAGCCCAATAATAAAATTTAAAATCTGGAAGTGCCCAACCGCCTCTTGCAGAAGGCAGTGTCATATAACGGAAGGCTCTCCGTGTTTTGCCATGTGCCCAAACAAATCGATTAACCAGACTTTCTAGTGCAGCAAACCATTGCTTCCCAAATTCTAAAGGAATGGCCCTGAATAAATAGAGTATTTTTGGTAAAAATACCATTTTAACCACGTTACAGCGGCCGACCAAAGACAAATGTAAATTATGAAATTTATCAAAATCTTTCTTAGCCTTCCGAATTATAGGGTCAATATTTATTGCCACCAGTGCATTCAGATCAGAGGATATAGAAATACCCAGATAAACCGCTGAGTCTGTCACCCGTGATTCGGAAAGGCTAATCCCCCGGTTAATGACTATCTGGGTCTTCTGTTTATTTAGGGCATATCCAGAGATCCTACCAAATGTTAGAGCAATCTCCTCGACTGCCGCTATTGCTGCTAATGGATTAGGAGTAACTAAGGCGACATCATTGGCGTATGCGAGGACTTTTGTTGCAATACCGTGATAAATCATTTGCTTGATTTCCTGACAAACCTCTAGGAGCCGAATTAAAGGGTCTATATATATATATGGCGAATAGCAGGGGTGCGCATGGGCAACCCTGCCGGGTGCCCCGTTTGATCTCAAAGGATGTAGTGTATTTCCCATTTATTCTTAAACGAGCTGTTGGTACATTATACATAGCTCGAATGTCTTTAATAAACCCCTGACCAATTCCGAACCATTTCAGTGCCTCCCATAAATAATCCCAGGAGACCCTATCAAAGGCTTTTTCTGCATCCAAAAGCAGCAAAGCCATAGGGTCCCCTGAGACTTCTGCTGCATCAAACAGTTATTACATGTCGCGTATGCTGGGTAGTACCCCTCCCGGTTATGAACCCGTGCTGACACGGGTGGATGGTTTTGGCTATAATGGTGTTTAATCTGGTCGCCAAGGCTTTTGAGAAAATCTTAGCATCACTATTTATAAGCGTAATTGGCCGGTATGATCCAGGCTCCCGGGGCGGCTTACCTTTTTTTAAAAATATTATAATATCAGCGCCTGCCCAAGAAGCGGGAACCGACCTCCCTGATTGTGCACAGTGTATCGTTTCAACCAGGTCGGGTCCGATTTCATCCAGAAAGACCTTTAAAACTCCAACGGAATCTGATCAGGTCCGGTGGCCTTGCCAGAAGGGAGATTTCTCAGCGCACCATAAATCTCATCCTGCGTCAGAATTACCTCCAGCTTTTCACTATCCTCAGTTTCAATGCTCTGCAAAGGTATGCTATTGAGGTAATCCTGAGATAAATTCTGCGAATCCTGAGATTCCTCCCCGTATAGTCGATAAAAGAATTGCCGAAACACTTCCTGGATCCCGGAGGGATCTGTGACTAAATTTCCAAACTCATCTGTAATCTCGTTTGCGGCACACCTTTGTCGAAGTCTGACTGCCAATGTATGACCTACCCGCTCACTAAATTCATGGCATTGCTCTTTTTCGCTAAAAGCATTCTGATGCCTTTGCAGCAGCCCTTTCCCCAATTCCTGCCTTAGCCCACGCAAGCCGATGCAAAATATCATTAGTGACTAAGCCTATTTTTACCGCCGTAGCCAGCTCCTCTTCAATTCTAGCTAAGTTTTTATGGAGCGTTTCTTCATATTGCGCCTCTCTCTTTTGCCGAAATAAACTAAAGCTAAGAGTCTCCCCTCTAACACCTGCTTTAAAAGCAACCCACACAACTCCTGCACTAACACTGTGTCTATTTATATCAAAGAAAGCCGTGATCCACCCCTTCATATGGGAGACATATTCAGGATCTATTAAAAGCCCTCTTTCGAAAGTCCAGGTCCGCTCAACCCGTTCTCCTTTAGTGAAAGCCAAATTGAGAGCAAGAGGGTTGTGATCCGATAATATCCTTGGGAGTTTCTCTATTGTAACCCGGTGTGCTAATGAGTGTGATACAAAAAAATAATCGAGTCGAAAAATCGCGTTGTGTGGGGCAGAAAAAAAGGTACTGCCGTCGTCATTAATTTTTAAATGATTCCATACATCTATAAGTCCATGATTATTAATCATATTAGTAAGTGCCTTAAAAACCCTTCTTTTGCGTCTTACGTATTTATCGCCGGTGATTCCCCAGAGTCCCCCAAGCCCATTTATATTAAAATCGCCGCATACGCATGCATGGTGTATTTCAGTTGCTTTTCCCTAAGGGCTTTTTTAACTTCCAAGAATGATCGTCTTTGCTTCTAGACCCTTGTTGTAAAGTCCGGAAAAAAGGAAACTGTAGTGTTGTCCCAGCGCACTGGAGGTGACACACGTGAGGATTGCAGAATCACATCACGGTCTCTGAAATTAAAGATGCGAGCTATGATGGGTCTTGGCGGGGCTTCGGTGGGATCCCAGGGATTTGGTGCGCCCACTCCACGGAGAAATATTTTGAGAGCCCTTGGGGTTTCAAGCATTTCAGGATAAGATCCTCAACAAAGAGATCTACTGCTGGGCCTTCAGCCTTTTCCGGCACTCCTATGATTCTCACGTTATTTCAGCATGACCGGCCTTCTGTGTCTTCCATTCTTGCCTCCAGCACTTTAACTGACTCGCGCAGGTCCCCAACTTGGGCTTTAGTGTTTTGGTTTCAGTCTTGAGCGAGGTAATGGTTTCTTCCAGTATTTGACTCGGGCTCTGATGTTTCGGATATCTGCACGTATCAGTGTGACTTCAGAAGTTACTGAGTCAATTTTAACCTCCAGAGAGGTTTTAATATCCTTAATCGCTGTCATGATATCCTGCAAGGTCGGAGGCTCCGTCATTCCTGGACCCTGAGTGACGTCCTGAGGTTGTTGTTGCACCACCTGGGGGGCAAGGGGCTCTTTATGGTGAGCATATTTTTCCATCTTGGTTTGCGATGTTACTCTCGGACTCTTGGGTCCCGACATTGTGCCAGGCCCAACTTTGAGCGAAGACCACTCGGGTCCACCGGCCCGCAGATCTGTGAGGGGGGGGAGCACAAGGGTGGGGTTCCATCCCCACCACCTACCTGTGAGGGCCAGAGGCTCCCCCAGTGGCCTGCAGGTTAGTGCCCCCCCAATCCCAGCCGTCCCCCACACCGTCGAGTATCACCTCAGGTTACTGGTATATTCTGGATGGCATGATTAGTCCAGTCTATCTCCACCTTTGGTCTATTGTAGGCTGTGTTGGGTCTGTGTCCGGGCAGAGGCCTGCCCAAGCTCTCCCGCGGTTTCTGGGGACTCCAGGAGGGGCCCACCTCACTACTGTTCCAGCCAAAGGATACGAGGGAGGGGGGACAATCAACGCCGCACCGGCCCCTCTCTGCGGTCCTGATCGCACCCTCAATCTGCGTGTAAGAGTCAGCAAGTCAATTGACACTTCGGCCAATACCAGGGTGCTCTATCCGAGTCAACAGCTCGCCTGCCTGCTGGTAAGCTGGGCCACACCAGGTCACTTCTTCGCCGGGGCGGTTTCGTCTCCGGGGGGCGATCCCTTCACCTCAGCCCTTTCCACCCCGATCCGCTATCAGTGTGCGCACTTACTATTTTTCAGAAACTCAGCGATACAGTGCTCGGTGCTATGCGGTGTCTCCGCTCCTCAGTTCCCAGCAACACCAGCTGAAAGAGGCAGGGCTCGACCCCAATCCCGAGCGCCCGCAAGGAATGGCACGTTGCTATTGTATTAGAGGATGCCACCTCCGATGTCGTCTTTAGCACCAGGCCCAGCCAGCCTATGTGGGCCTCGGGGTGGGGTCTTGCCGCTCACCGAGGCTCGTGGTTCTTCTCCTCCGCCTCGGTAAATACTGTGTTCCACGTCGGGGAGACGCCCCGCCCCGGGCGTCCTCCCGTTCTGCGACGCTTTCTCGCCGAGGCCCTAGCCACCACCGCAAGACCCCGCCGCTTACTGCTTGAGCGGGTCCCAGGGTCTCTGCAGCCTGTACAGGCCGCTCCCAGGTGCCGTCGTTGCCGTCTTCATGTCACCAAGTTCGCAGCCCAAGACGGTCACGGGGATCTCTGCCCCTAAGCTCCCGGCAACACTAGCTGCTCAATCCCAGCCCCACTATGGGCGCCCTCCGGCACCACACCCTTTTTCGCTGGGACCCCGGCCGCCACCGCGAGGCTCCGTCCCTTACTGGTGGAACGGGTCCCGGGGTCTCCGCAACATGTACAGGCCGCTCTCGAATGCCGCCGCTACCGTCGTCTACTTCACCGAGTTCACAGGGCAAGACAATCACGGGGGTTTCAAGCAAGCATCCCCTTCAAGGGATGTCAACTTTATTCAGGATAATGACGGATTTGGAAGGTTTTAGCGCGTCGGGCGGTCAGAGCTTCACGAAGCTACGGCCATCTTGGTTGACTGCAGGCCACGCCCCAACACATATATTATTAAACACAAAACATATGTAACAATCCATACTAGTTTTAGGTCATCTTAAGCCGTTGAGGAAGAATCATCCGATGGTCTGCTGCTTCTTCCTTCATTCCCACGGTAAATGTACGAAGTCGGCAAGGTGCTATCTACAAGTGCCAACTTAGTTGCTAAATATTCATGTGCATTAGCTTCATTCTTAGTTCCCACGAGAACCCTGCAGTCTAAACTTTTACCTATTCAGTATTCCACTGCATAACAATGAACTAGTCTAAAGGCAGGAACATTCTAGTTGTAACCTACGAGATTAAGTCATGAGATTCACTTCTTCATGTAAGCACTTGTTTTATTATACTATTCAGCATTGTGAATATGTGGCATCTAGAAAACTAACTACAATGCGAACATGTAGTTTAGCAAAAGAAGAAATACATTTTTAAAGTCAGCACATTCTACAGAGAAGACACATTTGAGCAAGCCAAGTGTAAATCATTTATAAAATCATATTGCATAGTTCAGCATTTCCTAAAAGCATTAATTTATTAATGAAGAACATTTACTGAAAGGTAGAAAGTGGAAGAGGCCTAGTCTGGCCTAGTAGTGAAATTGCAATTAAAATGAGTGCTTACTGCAAAACTCATGCTACATGTTGATTTTGATGTTTTAGAAAAGGCACATATTCCTACACTTCATTTTATTAATCATTTTCTTGTTAATGTCTACTGTAAATTATGGCATTTATTGAAGTGAAATTTTTCTACTCTATCAATCCCCCATCTGAATGTTATTTTAATCATAACACAAGTTCATTTCCCATGTGAGTTCGTTTCAGAGTGCACATTCAGCTGAGTCTTTCTTTTCTGACCTCTAAATTTCAGTGACTTCATGTAATATTCATTCATGATTCCCCTCAAACCTAAATCCTTTTCATATAACTTTCTTTGCATCTTTTCCTGTGTTTTGCGTAAAATAAATCTACAGCTCACAAAGCAAAAAGAAATATTAAACAAAGCCCTGTAAATTTTTATTGGCATTAGAATAGCTTTCAAAATACCCTTTCCTGCTGTTAAAAACCAATTTCCACTTGTGAAATTCATTTCCCAAAATGTTCAAAAACACTTAGGGGCCGATTACGGTTTTGTCCGGAGAGCATTCCGACCAAATCGGTTCCGGAATTCTTTCCGAACGACTCGGATCGGGGTACTCCGACCGAGCGATTTTGATGCATCCGGATGCTTTCGGATACGATTTGGTTGGACTCCGATTGACCTCAATGGGAGCCTGTGTTCTGAACGAGAACAGAGGCTCCCATTGACATAAGGGTCGGTTGGGGAAAACCTTGCACCCTGTGGCGGGCACCCCATGGTGCCTGCCACACTGTGCATGCATGGGTAAAGGGGTCCCATGGGTACCCACGGGCCCGATTCGGAGGGCCCCAGGTGAAGGGGGGCCTTCTACGGGCCCCCAAAGTCAGATTCTAACAGCCAATTCCTTTCGGAACAACAGATTCAGAAAGGCTGTCTGAATCTGACATCCTAATCGCTCGGCTGGAATCGCGGTCCATAGACTGCTATGATTTAGCTTCGACCGACTCGGTTACTCCCAATGCCTTTTGGAACCGAGTCGGACAGTTCGAATGCTTCCCAGCCATCGTAATCACTCGTTGGGAAACGTGTCCGAGGCGGTCCGAAGGGTGGGTTCCGAATCGGATTTGGATGAATCAAATGCTGTTCGGAGCCTTTCCGAATGGCATCGTAATCGACCCCTTAGTGTTTCCAATTCATGTAATTCAGGTTCTAAATCTGAAATGTTCTTTGCATAACCTTTTATTGTCTTACTTTTGACAGGTATGTATGAACAGCAGTGAGTTAATTTAAGCATTGTGCAGACTCTGCTTTTCTCTGTGAGTAAAATGTCTAGTGAAAGGCGGTCTTGAAATACCATAGACCGTATAGCAATTAATTCAGTGTTAATTATAAACAAAACTGTAGATGTGCTCTTTGCCATCTTGTCAACAATGGTAGCCAACTTTCTGATCTTTTTGTCATTTAAAATAATGCCTATAGGTGGAATTATTGCTCCAAATATGTCTCCTACTAATGAAGGAAGTGACCCAATTAGGGCCACCCAGGTCACTCTCGACCTCCTCTAGCCTTCCAAGAAATGAAGAGTCGATGACGCAATAGAGAACACAAGCAAACTAGTTTATTCATAAAGTACACTGCAGTGGAGTCCAATCTGACCAGCCTCCTATGATGGCTGACGAGGGACTAACTCTAACAAGCATAAAGTTACATTATGTATGTTGCGGAGCCCAGAGAGACACGCCTACTATGGAAAAACACTGGTAGCTGTCGTAATACAATGGGGGTACAGAACATAAGTTTCGATTCCGCAGCCTGGCACAAGCTATCTACTGCCCAAGGTCGTCTGGCTTATCCTCCCCACTAGACAGGTGGGAGAAGGCCTCTTGGTAACAGAAAAGGCATTGGTTAATGAGCAAGATTCAGCATTGGAGAAACAAAACTTACCAAGGACCATTTCTCGTAAATGATCAAGTAACAGTTTTGATTATAATACAAAATGGCGTCTTCGAGAGGTAAAATGGTGGCACAGATGTCAACCTAACGTAACATCTGCACTTACTAGTAGCATATGCATACAGCAAGAATATATAATGAATTAGCTACATAAATGCTAACATAATATCAGGTAAAATACGAGTAATATGGCAATAATAGATTTCAATTCTAACAGACCCTCCTTTTAGCATTTATAAGCTAATACGGACACCTTTATTCTTGCTATCAGGTAAAGGTCTTTACAATTCTAAAAGTAGAGAAAATATAGAAATACAGGTAATAACATGTCAGGTACAAATATATATATGTATATATGCATAACAAAACATATGGAAGAAAAATGACACTAAACATTAGCAGTACAAGTAACATCAAGAACAGAACCTGCAAGAGAAGTAGTTGAACCAAAAACACCCTCATCTATTTGCATAATAGTATCAAGCTCCTTTTGAAGCATTATTGTTGCATTAGTATCATGAACTGAAATCCTTTTGGGAGAGAGATAAATAGCACAGTATGAGCAGCATAAGGGAAGACACTGAATCAAAACACAGCAACAAATTAAAAGGACAATGAAATATATCGCCTTTTCTAGAATCCAACCCCAACTACCAAATAAAGACCAGCTCCAGTTACCGCTCTCCATTCCTCGAACATTTTCCAAAATGTCTAAAATATGTTGAGTGATATTCCTTTCCATATTCGTGATACCGACCACACACTGCTCTCCTATTATTGCGCATGCACCACCGCTCTTAGCTAAAATAAAATCGACCGCATATCTCGTTTGTTCAGAGTATATGCGCATACTTTCTAATTGGGTGGTGATGTCCCGTAAAGCTGCCACTGTAGAATTAGACAGAATCTGCAGTTTGCACCCAAAATACTCTCTAGCTCGTTCACCCCTGGCCATGGCTGTGCCACCAAATGTGATAATAGAGGAAAGTATATATCCAAAAGTGTTACCATTACTGTAATTGACTTCCAAATCGGTAACTCCTCACAAAATTCCTTGGTCAACGTTCTTTTTACCCATCTTGTATTTGGTTTACTGTACTTGCAAGGTACCCCAAGAGGTAACACCATTCCCAAGGCCACATCTTCTGTGCCGTTGTACATATTAGAATAGGTACCATTTGATAAAAAATAGAAACCTGGGTGTGCATAAAGCGGACCCTGATAATCCAATGGAGCATATCTAGTATTCATGCCCTTCATACTAGGGTCATCCTTTGTTCCTAAACGCAATATATTTTTGTACACTATTGATCCAGAACAATTTAGATACAAATAAGCATCAGTACTATTTATTATTGGGCAACACGCAGGATAAATACCTGCCTCTTGAGTGATTGTCAGATCTTGATAATCCCAACCTGTCAGAGTGACATTTCGTTTATCAATATACAGATTATCACAAAACATTTCAGGCATGCAACCTGGGTACCCTGTTCCTCTAGGTTTTCTATAATACAAACAAGGGCCAGGATATCCCATACCAAATTCACCCTTTGCCACTACAAAATGGGGAGGACGAACATATGTATAATTCACCAACAATAATGGGTAAGCAGTCCATAAACCTGTAACAGAATCAGTGGGGTAGCAAGCTGTGTTATCTCTGAAAAACTTCCTGCGCATATCTAAGAAAACATTACCTTGTATAGCTCTTTTACTATGATCTGAAGGGACAATCCGATATAAAGCACACGATGGGGTATCACCAGAACACTCCAAAACCCAGAACATCCCCCCTCCCACCAATAAGAACAGTAATATGAAAATAATACAGAACACCTTCTTTCTGAGCAACCAATCGAAACTGAGCAGCCCCGGTCGCAGGGCAACAAAAGGCTGTTCATCTTCCACAATGGGACGACCAAACAGATACATTTTTACTAAAGATTTACAAATAGAATCACCAGAGAAAGAGACGTCATGTAATGGAACCAATGATGGAATGAACAGGAAAAAAGGAAAACGTTGAGAAGATCAGGGTCCGTTACAAACCTCCCTGGCAGGCTTCTATTGTTCAATCCTCGGTGGTGCTATTGAGCACTTCATGGTGGAGCCACACTGTTTCAGCCCATCAGCAAATGTTCACTGTTCTCAGGATAGGGCACTCTCCCTCCTTGGAAAATACCCTCAACTTATCCTGTCCTGCGTCACAGGCAGTGCACCAATCTTCTGATCCCTAGTCTAATAGGAAAAAGCAGAAACAAAGGGGCATTTTACTAATCTTATCCACGAAATCCAACCCTGCTACACTCACTTCTTTTTTGGTGCACTATCCTTCCGTCGAGGATGCAAATTGTACCCTGCTACTCCAGGCACTGTCTCATCACGGAGAAGAATCTGAAATTCAGGGGGTGTCGGAGACCGAGACTCAGGCTCCTGTGGATCAGATGAAGAAGAAGCCTGGGCAGCCCTAATTCCTGGGGGAACTGCCGCTTTCAGGACTGCCTCAGTCTATTCCTCCGTCTGCGCCCAAGTCAGTTGGGCATCAGAAAAGGGAACAAAACCTGGAACCTTCTCAGTCTCGTGATCCCCTATCCCCTCGCGAACCCAACCATCATAGGGGAGGGGAAGCAGGACTCGCCGACAATGAGAGGTATGGATCCAATGCTTCCGGCCGTCCACTCTCACTGCCGTCCTTGTCGTGATGAGGACCAAATATTGTCCTTTCCATCTGGGTTCCAAGCTGTCTCGCCTCTGGTAATTCTTAATGAGGACGAAATCACCAGGCTGTATGGTGTGCCCAGGCCCCTCTGGTGCTGGAGGCAAAGCTTCATGTATCTGTTGATGAATAGAACGTAAACTTTTAGTAAGATCATATAAATAATCGACAAGTAGAGGATAATCAATTTCAGAAAACTTTTTCGTTCTAGGGACGCCCCACACATTTGTGGAAGGCCAAAGACCACCTCATACGGCGATAATCTGGTTGTAGAATGGGCTGTCATTCTGGTGGACAATAGAGCAAGGGGTAATGCATCTGGCCATTGCAACCCAGTACTTTCCTTAATCTTAGCCAATTTTAGCTTGAGTACCATTGCACTTCTCAACTAAACCTGCGGACTGAGGATGATTTGCTGCATGAAATTTTTGCTTGATGTGCAGACCATCGCACACCAATTGGATCACCTTTGCATTAAAGTGACTTCCGTTGTCACTCCAAATCAAACGGGGCAAGCCGAAGCGCAGGAAAAACTCCTTAAGAGCCTTCGCTGTCGCCATGGCTATGTTTTCTTTCATTGGGTAGGCCTCAATCTATTTACTAAATTCACAAACAACCACTAGCACATATTTCAAATTGTTAACTCGTTGCATCTCAATATAATCCATCTGGAGTACCTCGAAAGAGAGGGAAGGTGGCGCAAAATTACCAGAAGGTGTAGGGGTACCTTTTCCAGGATTGTGCTTCAAACAAATCATACAATGTTTCACTAAATGGGCAGCAACCTTTGGGATATTGTCATTTTGCCACACAGGATCCAATAACCTACAAATTCCCCTTGTGCTAATATGAGCCGGACCATGTGCCATTGTAACTACAGGAAATACATATGCATTGGGTAACATCCATCTCTGCTTCTCGGACTTATCAGTCCAGCACCCCTCGTCATCTAAACGCCCTGTACTTTCCTGCCACACTGCCAACTCCTCTACTGTTGCCTCACTCTGTATTTCCCTAACACTCTCTAGCAAATTTTCAAACATGGAAACATCTGGTACCCATCTAACAGGTCCTGCCACAAACATTTTCGTCATTTTTGACCTGGCTGTCTCTTTTGCCATCTGATCTGCAAAGGCATTTCCCCTCCCCACATCATCGGTAATTGCTTTATGGGCACTACACTTCACTATTGCCAATTGTTTGGGAAGGGTCAAGGTTGTCAAAAGCCTCTCTATCAACGGACCTTTCTGAATCTTGGTGCCATGTGAAGTCAAGAATCCTCTCTCTGCCCAGAGGCGTCCAAAATTATGGGCCACCCCGAGGGCATACTGGCCGTCAGTGTAAATATTGACAGTCAGTCCTTCACTCAATTCACATGCTCGCAAAAGGGCTATCAACTCCGCAGCTTGCGCAGATTGGTAAGGAATACGTAATGTCTCAACTACAGTGCGCAGCGTGGTAATGGCATTTGCCGCTGTAGTGGTGCCATCTGACAATTTAAAATAAGAACCATCGACATATAGTTCCCCTTGTGGGTCAGATAAGGGAACATCAGTCAAGTCTACCCGTCCTTTCGTCTCTTCTTCAGTGCGGAATAGACAATCATGGACATCTTTGTCCTCTTCTTCCGAAGGGAGGGGTAGTAACGTGGCTGGGTTCAGGATGGCACATCTTTTGATAGTAATATGAGGTGCAAATAGAGTCAATTCGTAACCGGTCAGACGAGCACTGGTAAGGTGCTGCGTCTTTGTCTTGTTCAAAAGTACATCCACAGCATGAGGCACCATTACTGTGAGATCATGATTAAGAACAAGCCCTGCCGATTGTCGGATAGAGACTGCCGCAGCCGCGGCGGCTCTTAAACAACTCGGGAGGGCTCTGGCGACAGGGTCAAGCATAGCAGAAAAGTAAGCACACGGCCTCTGCTTACCTCCAAAGGCTTGTGTTAACACCGAAAGCGCACACCCAGACGTTTCATGTACATACAGCACAAAAGGCTTCTTATAATCAGGCGTACCAAGCACAGGTGCAGAGCAAAGTGCAACGTTTAATTGCTCAAAAGCATGCTGACATTCATGCGTCCAGGGCAAGGGTTCATGCACATCTTTAGTTGTTAGGCGAAGCAAGGGCTGTATTAATAAAGAATAAGCGGGTACCCAATGTTGACAATACGAGGTGATGCCTATGAAAGCACGCACATCCCTCTGAGTCACAGGGACAGGCATCTTAACAATAGCATCAACTCGCTCAGGTGTTAGCCTCCGACCCTCCTTCGACAGCAGGTGACCTAAATAGGTGACCTGCTGTTGACAATATTGGAATTTGGAAAGGGACACTTTGTTCGCCAAATGATTTAATAATTTAACCGTAGCATCCCGACAACCCTCTTCGGTATCGGAGGCTATCAAAATGTCATCCACGTACTGCAATAATACATTACCTGCGGGAAGAGAGAGAGAGTCCAATTGACTTTTCAAAGCCGGGCTATAAATACTGGGATTTTCAGTATACCCCTGAGGAGCTCGACAGAATTGGAAGCTCCTACCAGCCAGAGCAAATCCAAAAAGATACCTACTGTCTGGATGAATAGGAATACTAAAGAAAGCATTTTTCAAATCAATCACAGAAAAGAATTTGGCTGGAGAAGGAATCACCATCAAGAGAACAGTAATATCTGGGACCACCGGGAACTGGGGGATTACTATTTTATTAATCTCCCGGAGATCAATCACAAAGCGATAGACATCAAGATGTGTATCAGGGGAATCCAAAGGTGCCTTCTTAAGAATAGGGAGAATGGCGCTATTGCATACATTCGCTACTGTCTCCTCAACCACCCCCGATTTGATCAGGTCCTGTATAATCTGCATCAAAGCCTGTTCCCCAGCTTGTGATCTTTTATACTGGGGAATACGAGGGAGCACAGCGTTCTCCTTGACCTTTATAGAAACTGGTGGTATCTGCAACAACCCCACATCCGTATCCCCTGTGGCCCACAATGAGGACGGCAAATCCTTAAATTCAACAGGAAGTGGCACATCCGTTGCCAAACACTGTTTTGCACTAACCACATTAGGTCCAAGAGTCATGTTAACACCATCCGGGGAACAATAAATAGTAGCATGTAGCTTTTTCAACAAATCCAATCCTAATAAATTTTCCCCACAATTCGCCGTTAACAAAAATGGGGAGTCCACAGTAAAAGGACCGACAGTCAAAGCAAGAGGTTTAGAAATGGAGCTCACAACCGGTACGCCTGAAAAACCTACCGAAACATTATTACGGCCAGACAGGGCTGCCCCGGGGACCAGCGAACGAGAAACAGAGCTATTCATTGCACCTGTATCCACCAAAAATTTCTGTGCCGAACCATGCAAATCTGCTGTGACATAAGGACCATGCTGATCTACAGGAATTTGGACTGGTCCCTTGCCCTGTCCCTGGCTGTCCTAACCATTGGACATCCCTGCAGCTTCATCCATATCATAATCTTCATGATAGTACTGCCTTCCCCGGGGGTCATCAAAATAGTTCTGATCAGAACGACCCCCGAGGATGCACCTGCTAGAACCTCATCCCAACCAACCCCATAACGGCCACTTCCACTCGAACCCCGCCCTCTAGGTACTGCAATTTTCTGTAACAAATCTGGACACTCGCTTCACCAATGTCCCTCCTTTTTGCAATACGCACACTGATTCGGCCATAAGGGTGCACCACCTCTACCGGCACCCCGCGACATCTGTGCCGGACCAGTGCCTCGTCCCCTTCCGGACCCTCTTGCAACCTGCTGCAGCAACACCCTCGTTTTCAAATCCTTACTCTTCTTTTCCACCTTGTTTTTCTCCTCATTTTCTCGATGCTCATAGGACTGGGCCATGCTCAATATCACCGAAGGGGAAGAGGTAGTCCAAGTGCTCTCAGAAGCTTGCAACCGAGCCGCAATCTCCGGAAGCAAATACGTGACAAACCTGTAAACAAACGAACACCACCTTGAGCCGCCACCCGTTGTTGAACCACATCTCCTCTCTGGTTACGCTGCTCTGGGATCTCAGGATGAAAAATAGGATGCACCTCCCTCATCGGAAATTGGGACACTCTAGTCGGAGTACGGTGATGTAATCTTTCTCGATAATCGAGTAGCGTCCCAACATTACTAAGAACTTCTGCAGGGGCCATACCAGCTGAATATACACGATCTCGAATGTCATAAATAATTTGAGGAGCTGTGCCTCCAATACACTGTTCCCACAACCCAATTAATGTAGCTGACATATGCTGAAGGGCATGCTGTTGTACAAACGGATCAAAATCTTTCATCAGACTTCATATATCCTCCACACTATAAATCGGTCTCTGAGCCCATTGTGCTGCCTGATTTGCAACCATCCTTTTCTCCTCTTCACCCACACCAGATCGAATCAAGACCCGCTCCATTCGCTCCCGTGCTGCTGCCCAATTCCCTCCATCCGACCCTCGTGCCGGTGTCCCAACACTACACAACACTGCAGATGAAATATCTGGGGAAGACACAAGAGATACAGACGCAGGTGACAGTGTCAGCAATGGCTGTGTGGTAGGTGTAAGAGAAGGAGGAGAAACATGAACAGAAACAGCAGACACTGCAGGGGTGCCTGCAGTCACCACACTCGCAGGTTGCAAAACCGGAGGGGAGACAGATAGAGCTGGAGCCGAAGCTGTTGAGTCTGCAGAAAGACCAGAGTAAGGCGGAGGAACAACGGAAGACTGAGAAGACGGAACAGCAGGATATATTCTCTGCGGGGCATAGGGAGGTGGGGGGCGAGTTTCCAGCAGATCCTCCACAAAAGGATCCTCGTCCTCTCGAACAACATAAGACTTATTACATTGTAATCGAAACTTCCTATCTGCACACTCAATACCCTTTTCGGTTTGTTCTCAATCATAAGCTACAGCTTTCTGAACCACTGTTTGCATTGCCTTCTTCCTAGACTCCTTCTCGGCTCGTATACGCCTCTGCTTAGCTTCCTTCTGCCATACCTGCAAAGTATCAAACATCGACTGCCTACTTCTTCTAGCGAATAATTTGTCCTGTAAATAATTAAATTTTTGTTAGTCAAAGGTACCATCCAGTGGCCACTGAAGCTCAGTATTGTCCCTCGTATACTTGTGCCATAATGTATGAAACATAATAGGGCCAATACCATGCTTCACATACATCTCAAATCTCAGAGTGCCTTCTGGAGGCGCAGGCTGCCTTTCCTCCAGCAGATGCTCAGCAGAGCAACAGCGGCACCCCAAACACCACACTTTACTCCAACAAGGCATCCTAGCATCAGACACATTCACTATCCACTCGATCAACACACACACACAATATAAAAACACACACAAACAAAAGAGCTCTCAAAAGCAGTCCTCGGACTGCACCAAGACAAGTCAGTCCTCAGAATGCACCAAGACAAGATAGGCTCTAGCCCCAGGCCTTTTCAAGAATAAACCAAATTCAACAAGTGGCCTGGCAGAACGTTCAAAAACGCTCCGTATCACAAGGGTCCACAGACCCACCAAGTTAATCAAGGCGGCACCGCTCTTACCAAATTCAAGATGAACTCACCTGGTGCACACAGCTCAAACAAGATTATTCTCCACTGCCGACTCTTCAGACCAAACGGTCAGATCCAAGGGTTTCGCCTTTTCAGGACCCCAGCCGAGATGACCACTAGACGAGGAGCCGCCCGATCAGACAGGCGGGGCAGCTACGAGAACCAGGCTCTATCATATGGGGAGCCCCGATCTGCCCATCCGACCAGACGCAACCCCGACCCCACAGCCCGACTACGGGCAGGATGGGCCACCTGGTGGAGTCCCTGTTCGGGCGCCAACTGAAGGAAGTGACCTAATTAGGGCCACCCGGGTCACTCTCGACCTCCTCTAGCCTTCCAAGAAATGAAGAGTCGATGACGCAGTAGAGAACACAAGCAAACTAGTTTATTCATAAAGTACACTGCAGTGGAGTCCAATCTGACCAGCCTCCTATGAAGGCTGACGAGGGACTGACTCTAACAAGCATAAAGTTACATTATGTATGTTGCGGAGCCCACAGAGACCCGCCTACTATGGAAAAACACTGGTAGCTGTCGTAATACAATGTGGGTACGGAACATAAGTTTCGATTCCGCAACCTGGCACAAGCTATCTACTGCCCAAGGTCATCTGGCTTATCCTCCCCACTAGATAGGTGGGAGAAGGCCTCTATGTAACAGAAAAGGCATGCGTTAATGAGCATTGGAGAAACAAAACTTACCAAGGACCATTTCTCGCAAATGATCAAGTAACAGTTTTGATTATAGTACAAAATGGCGTCTTCGAGAGGTAAAATGGTGGCACAGATGTCAACCTAACTAACGTAACATCTGCACTTACTAGTTGCGTATGCATACAGCAAGAATATATAATGAATTAGCTACATAAATGCTAACATAATATCAGGTAAAATACAAGTAATATGGCAATAATACATTTCAATTCTAACACTAAGCCTGTTCCAGTTTGTGCATTTTGTTTCTTTCTATGTGATAGTGTCATTGTTAATGCGTCTAAGCTTTGCACATGATATATTTTAGGAATTAGGATGCCTAAATAACAAATACCCTCCCAGTCGGCTGGCAACAAGAAATGAGCATTTAGTCCACATCTATAGTAAACACCAGGAATCACATTCTCTTCTCCCTCCAAAATTTGCCAAGTTGCTCCTGTTAATTCAAATATATGTTCACAACTACTAACTCCTACATGTCTGTTTCGTTTGGATGTCCTTCTATAAATGCAAATTTTTCCTTTATTTTGACTTTCTAATCTTAATTTTGGGTAAACCATTTTCTTTATGAATTCGTTCTCTTCCTTTTTCCAAACATCTTCTAAAACATCACTATTTTCCTCACTAGTTTGTGTTATGTTAGTGTACCTTTCCTCTAAAGCCATTATGTATATTTTCTCCATTGGTCGCATTAAGCATGTTAAATTATTCTTACAAGCCTTGATGCTGTCTAAAGGTCTTTGTGTAAAGAAATAATACCAGGCTGGATCCATTCCTTTTGCTTGCAGGTGTAAATTCATGTTTTCTACCAAAGGAACCCTAGAAAATATTAGGTCATAGTTATAATAGAAATTTTTGAAATGTACTAGTCTATAAACTAATAAAAGTAAGATAATACAGGCAATTGCATAAGATAAAGGCATGTGGTAGTATGTTACTTCTCCTGAAACAGATGTTGGTAAGTGTGCGCAGACATAATAATCCTTTGCGTACATAGTATTACTGTATTCTTGTACTAACCTAGAGTAAACATTCGAAGAAAAAATCATCTTTCTTATAGCTCACAAAAGAATATTTAAATTGATCTTCTTCGCTAAGGTATATATGTGGTTTAGTAAAGTTTTTGTTTTGTTTTCTGTCTCTGGTACTAAGTAAAATCCCATCAGTACTATAGAAATCATCATTACTGTTATTATGAAAATCGAACACATGATATATTTATACTTATTACTAATGCAACACATTTCTCCTTGAGTCATTTCAGTGCTTCTTTAATTCAGCAGTTCTCTTTTTTCCAGGCTACCTTTGACAATGTAAGTCTTCAGAATTTCATTTACCAATTAGACAATACTTAACCCTATTCCATGTTCTTCTCAAATGTTATCCCTACTCTTCTACTGCTCACTGGAGACTAAGTTGATCTTCTGTAAACTAAAAGACTAATATAACGAAGGTCTAATAGCATAAAACGCATGGGTGGTGATGCCAACATATATAACTCTAAAACCTCAATCGTATCTGTTGGAACACTTTTCAAGATCAAAAAGTTCAACCTGATATTACTGAGGCTGAGTTTATCCATCCAAAGACCTTACACCAAAATGGAAACGGTCCTGGCCCACCCTGGAATGCCACCTTTGCGGTTATGGTAACGAGTCACTACTCCATCTACTATGCACTTGTCCGGCGTTACTAACTCTTCGAAAAACCCTTCTACAGCCAACACTGAAGCAAGAACAAATAAGGACTTGTAGATCTGCCGTTATAAAATGCTTAGGAGGCTCGACAGTCCAACTGGCATGCAAGGCGATAAAGTTTTTGAGCTTAGCGGCAAAAGAACTAGAGAAGAGAGACAGATGAATTAAATATGCCTTCCCAAAACCAATCTTGTTTACTTAGATCAAAAACTTGCAGTTTACATGATCACTCCAGCAGCATTTTACTCACTAACTATGTTTAGGAATTATTAGCTGACTTTAACTTGATACCCGAGTATGGACAGCCCACAACTGGACTAATCCAAACATATTAGAAGTTCGATTTCTTCTTGGTAGGGCTGGACGCCACATGTTTACATGCAATCAAAGGAAAATCGTTTTAATACTGGTTTTAGACCATACTTTAATGAGTTTAATGCAATTTTAAATTTAAATTAGCACCAATGTTCAATGATTTTTTAGTATTTTGTGGGTCATTTGTATCGTGCTTTTATGATTTTAAATGAAGTAGAATAAAAGTATTTCTTACTCTAATAGCACAATTTGTTTTATCAATGAGTTCTTTTAGCTTTTCTTCTTTTCGTTCTTTCAAATCATTTCTCCTCAAGTTTTCAGATTGCTCTCAAGGAGGTTCTGGCAGTTCAGGATTCACTTTGCACAAGTCTTCTAAAATGACATTCAATGCTGTGTTTACGTAGTATGATCACTCAGGTGCTGAGTATCTGCGACAAGGCACCCTCGCTCTTTTGAATCTTCTCAGAGTTTGTTGATTTGGTTCTATATCACTTTCATCACTGGACTCAGTTTCTTCAGGTATAATTTTGGGTAATCGAGCTATTGATGAGCTTCTTCTCAGGTTCCTGTGTTCATAGCTTTGTGGCCATTCAGCTTGTCAATTTACTCTTCTTGATCCAGTACTCGCTCCTTCACCTGGATCTTCACTTCGTGTAGGCACAATTTCAGAAGAACTTCCTTTCTGAGGGTTTGTTGCTGTTTCTTTTTCATTAGAGACTTTGATTCCACTCTGTGTAACTTCAGACACTTACATCTCCCATTCATCTTGTTGATCTTCACCCCCTCTTCCTCTTGCAATGGTGCTGCTGGTCTGGGTGGTCTCTGGGGATGTACAGTCACCAATGTTCTTCATTCATGATCACAGACCACGATTGCTTCCTCTAGATTTCTCACTTTCTTGGTGTGGGAGTGTCGGGATTCGACCCTTCCCGCTCCCGGGGAGAGCCCCCGAGACTCACCTCTCGCGAATCCCTTTTCTTGTTCACAGCTTCCGGATGCTGACGTTGCTATTGGTGATTCTGGGACTCCGGACATCCCGGGCCTCTGGCCCTTTAATTCCGGGACTCAGCTGAAACAAGGCCCCGCCCCTGAAGGCTATGCGGAACCGGATTCGCCTACGTTTAAAAGGTGGATAGCCAGTCAGGAGAGAGACGTCCGGAGCGGTGAGGAAGGCGATCCGGAGTGGCCGAGACGAACAGACTCAAGAGGACGGAGTGCTGCTGCGGAGGACCCGAGCCCCGACGCCGAACAACGCGACGAGGAGCCAGGAGGCATTCACCGCCAAGCGCCCAGCCACGGACCTGGAGGTTCGTGGCTCCAACAGGTTCGTGACAGATTCCATGGGTCTGGGAGACGGGCGGTTACCTAGTACCCGGGTGGAACATAGGGTGGGTGGAATTCAAGCCCTTGCTTACCGGGACTGAGTCCCATGTCTCGGTGTTGGTCCCCCTACCCTCTTCACGTCCCCGGCCTACTGGTGCTCCCTCACTATCCCTCCCCTCATCCAAGCAAAAACGCCTGAGGCTAAAGGCTTGTTTTTCTTTTCTTTTTACATGCCGTTGCTTGTGAAGTCCTTGAAGTAGACGTGACCTCTCATAAGAAGAGCGAAGAGCTGATTCCCCCTCCAAGAGGACGTGGACAGTACAGTTTTGTTGACGTATTATTTTCCCCGAACTCTGTTATCGGATTGAAGAACCCCTCGCAATCTACCTACGTGCCTTGTGCGTTCCTTTACCCGCTACAGTGAGGCATAAATCCAGTTTGGAATTCCAGCACACTTAACAGCAGTATCTGTCGTCAAAATGACTTGGAAGGGACCTTTCCATTGGGCTCTAGACAAACCTTCTGAACGTGCTTCTTGATCATGATCCAGTCACCAGGGCTGAGGTCGTGGAACTATTCTTGGTGTGGATCTTGTGTTGTCGCCGAATCCTGATGAGAAATAGAACAGACCATATCAGCCAATCTTTTGTAGAAATCCAAAATAATATGATCTGTGATATTCAAGAGAGCATTTGCAGGAACAGCTGGTAATCTCATGGCCCTGCCGATGAGAATTTTGTGCGGCGACCAACCCGTCTTCCTGTCTGGAGTACTTTGAATGCTCATTAACACCAAGGGTAGTGCATCTGGCCATTTCAGAGAAGTTGAAGCACAAAGCTTGGGCAATCGAGATGTGATAGTTCCATTTACCTGTTAGACTATTCCAGAAGCTTCAGGTCTGTAACTACAGTGCAAACTTTGCTCACTCTGTAATGCTGTGCAGATCATTTTCAGAACTCCTTATTAAAATGAGTTCCACCATCCGACTCAAGAGAAATCAGCATTCCGTACCTGGGTATCAACTCACGCAATAACAGTTTTGCTACAGTGAGGCTATCATTTTTCTGGGTTGAGTAGGCTTCCACCTATCACGAGAAAATGCATACTAAGACTAGGTCATATCTCAGCCCGTTGTAAACCAGCATCTCAATAAAGTCCATTTGCAACCTGTTGAAGGGACTACCTGATCTCCCTATGTATCTCAGTGTAACGTGTGTTCCCTTTTCCTGCATTTATTTGTTGACATATTACACATCTGTGGTAAATTTCTTCAGCCAACATTCAAAATCTGCGATTGTACCAGCTTTGCCTAAATGTGTATATCCATGATAATACAGTGTCCTTTGAATTAACACGCTATCGGGCAACACTGGTCACCCATAATTTTTCTCACAACCTGCTTTTATTCAACTACTCTGGTCTGCTTCAGAAACATTTTCATGCACTCTCTTTAATTCATCCCAAGTATCAGTGACTTTCATCAACATTGTGAATGAGCTCTCTTCCTCGGACTCGCATGTGAAATTTCCATTAAATGTGCAGGTCAACAAAAAAAACAATATTGTGCAACCGAATCCACATATCTGTTACCCATGGCAATGTAACTATTACCACTTTGATGAGCTGCACATTTAACCACTGCAATTTCCCTGAGCAACTGCAAAGCCTCCAACAGATTCTTGGCTTGGATTCAGTTCCGGATCGGTGTTCCTGGAGAAGTAAAAAAAAACCTTGTTGTGACCACAACTACTCAAAGTTGTAGACAACACCAAACCCATATTGGCTATCTGTAAAAATGGTGACTCTCATTTGTGCAGTTAAACTGCATCTCTTGTAAGGGCAATCAATTCAGGTAACATTTTGAAGCCAGGAAGCTTTGATAACATCATTTATTGTGCACACTGCATATTCTGCTCTTAGTGTGGCATCGTTACCTCTTAAACATGAGCCAGCTACAAAAAGATCGGGCTAAATTAGGGGTTCATCCGTAATATCTGGTCTTGGTTTGGTGCATAAATCAGTGACAATTTCATCATAATCAACATCATTTACAGGTAACAAAGTTGAAGGGTTAAGCACATGACATCTCTTGAGATCTACATTGTCACAGAACAGAATAGTCTGCTCATATTTTGTCAAACGATTATGGGTTTGGTACTGAGTTTTCGTTCTTGTCAATAATAGCTCCACAGAGTGTGGGACCATAACAGTTTTTTTTTTACAAACAATTTTATTGGATTTTAGCAATAAACAAAACAGAGCGTCACTGCAACATATAAGACATTTCAATACAGTCCTGCGAGAGTCCCCCGACTGATCCTCCAGTGGATATGATTTAAACCCCGTTCCTGCCCATCCCACCCCACACGTATAATAACACAGTCCATTAAACCCAGTCATTTGCCCCATATGCGTCCATGTTTGGCAGGACAACCTCTCGCTTCGTACAGTCTTTTCTTGGATAGCACACCAATCTACTCCCCGTCGCCATTTCGCAATTGAGAAAGCTGTCGAAGTTTTCCATGCCGCTGCAATGTCTCTTTTTGCCACCATTATGGCAGTTCCCAGGAGCAGCTTGATAGTACGGGAGCCCTCCAACCCATCCATCACCCGCAGAAGAAGGGCGAGAGGGCTGAGGGAAACCGCCCAGCCCAGGATGTCACTCATCTCGGCTACAATTGACGCCCAATATTTGGAGAGGGGGACACAGGACCAGACCTTGTGGTAAAAGTCATCTGGGTCTGCCGCACACCGAGGGCATTGTGGGGACGGGAGGAACCCAGCTCTGTACAACCGCACAGGAGTAAGATATGCACAATGGAGATAATACATTTGAATGAGGCGGAGCCTAGCCGAAATGGTCAGTACCCTGGGGGCCATCAATGCATCCCTCCAATCCTCCTCCTCCAGGGGGCCAACCCATTGCTCCCAGCAGGCCCTGAGGGGGTCAAGGGCAGACGGGGTGTTGTTTATCAAGGATCTGTAGATCTGGGATAATCCCCCTTTCCCCAGGTTTCCCATAAGGAGCTTCGCCTCCAGTGGACTAAACTCCGGGAACGTTGTGTGGTTAGGGATGTGGGCAGTGAGGGTGTGCCGCAGTTGGAGGTATCTGTAAAATTGGGAAGCGTGCAGGGCGTATGTTTGCTGTAGTGTTTGGAAGGAGACCAGGTGCTCGCCTTGCCACACATCTCCCAAGAGGGTGATGCCAATCAGGTCCTACAGTTACGCGATCAAGTGCAGTAGAGAACTATGCCTCAGGCTTTCGGGCATCTCCGGGCATCTGTATCAGCACTGTGAGAGTGCACCCATCTCTCTCATTGCAAAATAATGTGAATTATTTTGAATTATCAGGCATTCCTAGTGCCAGGGCACAACACAATTTGTCTTCAAACTCTAGGAACGCTTTTGAGCAGTCAGCACATGGAATCAGATCTGCACGACACAATTTGTCTTCCAACTCTTGGAACGCTTTTGTTTAGTCGTCCCATGGAATCGGATCTGGCATGTCCCTGCGAGTCAACCTTAGTAAAGGTTCTGCCATTAAGGAAAAGTCTGGTATCCTTTCACTGTCTACAGTAGCCAACCATTCCCAAAAACATCTGGACTTCCTTTTGAGTTTGTGGTGGATTCATCTGTTAGATTTCTTTCACTTTCTCTGGTAACACCTTTCTAGCTCATTTCACAATGATGTGTCCCAGATATTGAACTTCTTTCTGACAGTACTGCAGCATTCCTAGAGACACTTTGTGTCCATTCTCAGCCAGGTGATTCAATAAGGCTATGGTGTCTTGTGTACAAGCTTCTCGTGTTTCTGATGCCACAAGCAAGTCATCAATATATTGCGCAAGGGTCGATTTGCTTGGCATTTGTAAGGTCTCCAGGTTTCTTTTCAGAATCTGGTTGAAAATGGATGGACTCCCTGTATACTCTTGTGGGACACAACACCATGCTAATACTTTCTGTTGAAACACAAAGGAAAAAAGATATTGAATTTCATTCCACTGAGAAGAAAGCCTGACATAAATCAATGACTGTAAACCACTCTGCAGTACAAAGGATATGAAACAATATTGTGGCTAGATTCTGTACCACAAGACAACAGGAAATAACAATCCCATTAATTTTCCTTAGCTCCTGTACTTTCCATTGGTCTTCTGCAAACCCATAATTGGAGAGTTACATGGACTTCCAATAAATTACCTCAAAATTCCTGATGGAGCAGGGTTTTCGTGAAATAAAACCTGCTCGGATTGAACCCTCAGTAACATTTACTATCGGTGTGCAGTGAAAATGTATGTGGTAAAAACCTTCTGCCTCCGCCAACCATTCCTCTCACAATCACTGGTTTACTAAGGAATGTCGTGTGGCAAAACACCAATTGACACTGGCCGCTCAGTCAAGTGATATAACCAAACTAAGAGCCACTAGAACGCAGTATAGGAAAATATTAGCTCAGGCAAAAAAGGATTGGGAGGAGAATAATTGGAATGACTTACTTACGGCAGCAAAAAATAAGGACCACATGGGATTTTGGAAACTGATAGCCCAGGGTAGCAAAATGGGAAACACTAGTTTGGACCTCTATCTGGACCCAGGTATATGGCAAGATCACTTCACAACCCTATACTCGGAACCTGGCGAACCATTGATAGCTGATGAATACGCCAATGGAACAAGTATTGGGGTAGCTGACGGGTATGAACAAAATAGCGTCCCCTATTTGTCTCTTGACGAGTCAGTGACAGCAATAAAAGCCGTCAAACCAGGGAAAGCTCCAGGCCCGGATAAGATCCCAGGTGACCTGCTGAGACATGACATCAAGGTCTGGGCACCCTACGTAAACTTACTTTGTAATGCCTTTGCTGCAGGTTCACCAATACCTAAAACATGGAAGGGGGCTGAAATAATACCCATTTTTTAAGAAGGGAAATCGTCAGGACCCGGCCAATTACAGGCCAATTAGTTTAATTGATATTTTACAAAAGATATATGCCAAGCGGTTACTAACCAAGCTCAACACCTGGCTAGAACAAAACGATATTATGTCCCAATATCAAGCCGGGTTTAGAGCAAGAATAAGCACAATAGACCAGGTGTTCAGACTAATATGTATAATATGGAAATATGTCAAACTCAAGGGAGGCCACATGTACATAGCCTTCATAGATCTGAAGGTTGCCTTCGATCTCATTCCCAGGGGCTCACTGTGGATCTCCTTAAAAACCCATGGTGTCCCATATGACCTTCTCTGACAAATAGTACGACTTCACACAGATAACTACGCAAAAGTCAGATGGGGACCCAGTGGCGAACTCACCGAAGCCATTCCAGTAAAAAGAGGAGTAAGGCAGGGTTGTGTATTGGCACCCACCCTCTTTTCGTTATATGTCAACGATGTCGTGCAATATCTCCAGGGATATAAGCACGACTCACCTAAGTTAGGAGGGGTGCCAGTACCTGCCTTACTCTTCGCAGATGATACGATATTATTATCACAAACACCCAATGGTCTGCAAAACCTTTTGGACTGTTTTGGTACTTTCTGCCTGGGAAAAGGCCTAGAAATTAACACAAACAAAACAAAATATATGGCCCTAAACCCGCATAAATCATTAAAAAAAAACATTATAGTCGGAAAGCAAAAACTGGAGTATGTGCCAAGCTTCAACTATCTGGGTATCACCCTTGATACCAAATTGTCATGGAAGGCACATATGCTTAAGTGTAAGTCAATCTTGGTTCAGAACTCTATGGCAATTGCAAAGAAACATCAAAAAAGTATATCCAAAGCAGTATCGCCGGCCCTAGAAGTTTATAAGTGTAGGGCAGAAACAGCAACTCTCTACGGCGCAGAACTCTGGGGCATCAATAACCAAAATACACTCACGGTAGAAGAGAATACATTTATAAGGATGCTTTTACAGCTCCCGGAACGTAAGCCTATGATCCCCATTATTCAAGATTTAAAACTCAGGCGAATCGAGCACCAGGCCACATTAAGACCTTTGTTACTTTGGGTTTGGTTGTGGACCACACGAGCTTAAACACTACAAAGCTGGGCTAACTGAGATAATACTTCTTGATCACAATGTAACACTTCCATGGGTTCCGACATGTGCGTCGTTGGTTTTATAAGCTAAGTTTAAATAGTTACTGGGATCATCCCCAATCACTGACATCTCATTCAAAAAGAATTCTGAAAAATTCATACTGGGGGTACGTTCAGGACAGTATACACCATAACCCTAATGTGGGAAGATTAACCACGCAGTTCCTAACTATAAAACCGGCTCCTTTGTTTGAGGGTTACATGGACGAAATACAACCCCAATTAGCAAAGTCTTTATATATGAAGTTTCGATATGATGTATTACAGATCAGATGTAATACATCCAAGTGGATGAGTAACAATCCTAACAACATGGAGGTTACCTGCCCCTTATGCACATTAAACGCTGTAGAAAACGATCCGCACATATTATTCTTTTGTCTAGCATGTATAATTACACTGAAAAAATGGATCAAGCCAATTTGCATCAATATGGGACTTAAGAGCATTGCGCATTTTAAAAACAGATACATCACAGAAAATTGTTTTTAGTCTTAGTAGATATTTATTTGCTATAAATTTAATACGCAAGAGAAGTGGACTGAAACTTTAAATCACAATCAACTATTTTAATAATTGATTTTAGAACCCCATACTGATATAAAATCCATTGTTTACATTAACGTACATTTTGTGCTTGACATTGACAGTGTGGCAGATGCACTAGCACTTTATTAAACATATGATTGACTATATACCTTACTGCCTTCAAATAGATTAGGCACATGCCTGATGGCAGACGCTCTAGCACCTTACTAAACATATGATTGATTATGCACTTTACCTACGGTTTTTAACTACACCAGGTATATGGCCGACGCTTTAGCACTGTATCATTTTTGTTATCTATATGACTGCTTATGCACTTTATTACCCTAAATAGAAGAGGCGTATGACCATTTGTACTGAGAAGAAGTGACTAACTGGAAAAGGAGGAAACAACCAAAGCATTCGCACTTTATAAATCTCATGCTGCTGTTTTTGCTCTTTTCTTTTTAACCCAATTTGCACTGTTTTATATATTGATTGTATTTTATTGTTATCTTTGATATTTTTAGACCGATTTCAACAAAATCTGAAACAGATGCTAGATAACAACTTTACTACACCACGAGCGGGCCTTGGCCATTTTTTATCGTACAATATACATGTCATACCTCTGCCTGACGTGCGAAATATTGGAATTTGTATCTGTTATGATTTTTTTTAAATCGAATAAAGATTGAATGACTGACTGACTATGCGGTAAAAACAACTAATGTGAGGGAAAATGCCACTGCGCAAGCGTGTACTAAGGTGCTGAAGTAGGCCGCAAATGCTTTTTGACAAAACGAAAATAAAAAGAACTAATGCTGCTTTTCTACACGTTATTAATGTTTGCTAGGCCAATAATATTTAACATGGGTTGCGCATGGATAGATGCAGTATTGGGTTGGTGCGTAGTGAACGAAAAAGCATTACAAGTGAATAATAATGCCTGTATTTGTTTTCCATAGAAGCATGATTTTCTACTGTGCATGGAGTTTTGGGGTTAATGGAATAGAAGAATAAATAGTTGAAATTAAAAGATTGAAAGCGAAGAGGAAGATGGACAAAGATTTGTCCTTCAAGAATCCTGAGTACCTGCCAAGAAGTTTGCATGAAAAACGATTTAATTCATCAAGCGGAGAAAACACTTCCTCTGGAAAGGCACGAGTGGCACAAATTATACGAAGTTTGCTACATAACCGGCAAGAAGGAAGAGAACATTTTGATAATGGCTTGAATCATATTTCCTGGGGTGGAAGATGACGTGATGAATAAATAAAACAATGGGACATTTAGTGAGTTGATCATGCCGAGAGTGGTGTGACGGTACACCCCTTTCCTTAACCAATCAAGTGTAGAAAAACCCTTCGTTAGATACAAGTGTGGGTTGGACATTTGGGTTTTTAGGGTATAATTGAGGTGCCTAGTGGGAGGGGTTGAGGCAGTTGTTTTTGTCGTTTTTTAGACAGACTCGTGTGGGTTCTGACTGCTGGGAGATCGTCGTTGTCGTCGGTTTGCTATTCTGTCACCTGTCTGCTGATTCCTGACTTAGGGGCCGATTCCGATTCCGGCCGGAAATCTCCCCGATTGAGCCGGACCCGGAGAGAATTCCGACCGAATCGGACCCTAGCAGTCCGACCGAACGAGTACGATGCGCACGCATGCTATCGGACTCGAGTCGGTCGGACTCCCATTGAAGTCAATGGGAGCCTGTCGTACAACGCGTACGCGGGCTCCCATTGACTCAATGGGTGCGAGGCGGACAAGGGCGCCCCCTACAGCATGTACGCATCCATGCGCATCGCGGCGTACATGCACAGGTAGGGGGACCCATGGGTCCCCCTGTGTGCGACTCGCGCGCCTACGCGTACAGGGGGTCCGACGCGGACCCCCAAAGTCCGGCTCCGACAGCTTTTTCGAGCCGGACGGCGCGAGTCGATCGGACTGCTCGCGGCACGCATCGTACTTACCCGGCCGGGAAACGTCTCCATAGCGCGGTGCGAGTCGTGTCCATGCGAGTCGGTCGGAGTGTGCTGAAGCCGCGTTCGAGTCGGTCGGCGATTTCGCGGGTGCTTGCATCGTACTCGCTCGGCCGGACCCGCGTACGATTCGGTCGGGAAACAGGGCTCCGAATCGGATCCGGTGAATCCGAATCCGATTCGGAGCACTACCGGCCGAGATCGGAATCGGCCCCATAGTCTTTGCCTCTTCAAATCTTCTGGAGGGGCCTTGCTGCTCTTATGGCCAGAGAGTAGATTTCCTATTCCTATTTGGGTTAGTATAGAATGAAATCTGAATTTGCATAATCATTTGCAAATGTATTTTCTTTTTGACACTTTTGTCTCTTTGCCTATCCACTCTTCTATGCATTGTCATTGATATGAATTTGTCATTTTTTTCTTCTAATGATGTTTGCCCTGTGACGATCTATGATTTGTACTGTATGTTGGTACTGATGAGCATTATTTCACATTATTTCACATTATTTGGATAATGAGTCTGTCATTATTAGAGGTGTATATTAGTTTATAGGTATTTTAAAATCTAAGTATTAGTTTGCCAAACCCTGTCAACTATAAAAAGATTGCATCCCCGTAATTTGGTATTCAAAAATGAAGATACAAATAGGTTATTGGTAAGTTGGTATATTTTGGAATTTCACTAACCCATCGTGAAGGGACTTGGTGGGTAATGAAATTGGGCCTTGTCTGCAGAAATGTATTAGTCCCGGATCGCTGGATCAGTTTTGGTAGCAGCCTGATGGTTAGTATTGATTATTTTGGCAAATTATTGGTTGAATTATTGATCTTGGTTACTAATATGAAAAGTTAGCGTCTTTGTTTTATGTTGTCTGGAAGTACGAGTACAGAGTTGCCTAAGATCCCGGGATGTTTATTTAAGCCTTAGTGGCAAAGGAATAGTGTGGAAAAGTATCACACTGCAGAAGTACTTTGTTTGTTGTTGTAATATCGAACAGTGAAATGCTGATGATTTTATTCTAAGGGACCTATTCTGTTGAAAGAAGATTGTATGAGATAGTGAAAGTCCGCTTCCAAAACCTTGGCCTTACATCCCCGAAGGAGTACCAAGACCTCTTTCTAAAAGTCCTCTTCCGAAACTTTGGCTAGTATCCCCAAAGGAGTACCAAGACCTTTCACTTGATTGAGAGTAGAGTGGCTCTGGTCGTTATTTTACTGGAAGTAAAAGGAATCTCTTTTAGTAATCGAACTATCTCTTTATTTAGTGGAGCAGACAAAGTAGCAGCGTTTTGTGTCGTTTCTAATAAGAATTTATTTAGAAAAATATTGTAGTGCATTGCCGTATTTTGTGAAGGGAGGGTCAGTCGTAGGAGTTATACTGACGTCACGAAAAGCCGCGCTGGCATTGGTCAGAATAGCGGGTGTGTATTGTGCTGTGATTGGTTGGTTGGTGTGAGTCGTGCTGGTTTAGGACGAGTGCGAGCCGATAGAGTGAGTAGAATTACAGAAAGATTTCCTTGATTTCTAAAATCTAACAAAAAGAGAGAGTTAAAAATGAAGTTGATAAAAGCGATTCAGGATTTCTTTAAAAAGGATAAGATGATAGTTACTAGAGAGGGAATTCCTGTACCTCCTCCAAGATAGCTTGCTTCTTTTATGGTGCTAGAGCGTGGGTATCATACGTGTACATGGTTGGAAAACTGGGTGAGGTATACAGAGGACGATGGAGTTTTAGCCTTCCCAGAACATGGTACTTTTAATATGAGAATTTTGGAGAGTTTGAGGAGACAAATTAATTCGTTGAAACCGAATCCTAGACCTATGCAGTATGAGGCGCTTGAAGAATGGGAACATGAGGCGTACAGAAGGGAAAGAGATAAGAATGGAGTAAACTACAGGAATACAATGAGATGGTATTCAGAGGCTAAGGGGCCGATTCCGATCTCGGCCGGTAGGGCTCCGAATCGGATTCGGATTTACCGGATCCGATTCGGAGCCCTGTTTCCCGACCGAATCGTATGCGGGTCCGGCCGAGCGAGTACGATGCAGGCACCCGCGAAATCTCCGACCGACTCGAACGCGGCTTCAACACACTCCGACCGACTCGCATGGACACGACTCGCACCGCGCTATGGAGACGTTTCCCGGCCGGGTAAGTACGATGCGCGCCGCGAGCAGTCCGATCGACTCGCGCCGTCCGGCTCGAAAAAGCTGTCGGAGCCGGACTTTGGGGGTCCGCGTCGGACCCCCCTGTACGCGTAGGCGCGCGAGTCGCACACAGGGGGGACCCATGGGTCCCCTACCTGTGCATGTACGCCGCGATGCGCATCGACGCGTACCTGCTGTAGGGGGCGCCCTTGTCCGCCTCGCACCCATTGAGTCAATGGGAGCCCGCGTACGCGTTGTACGACCGGCTCCCATTGACTTCAATGGGAGTCCGACCGACTCGAGTCCGATGGCATGCGTGCGCATCGTACTCGTTCGGTCGGACTGCCAGAGTCCGATTCGGTCGGAAATCTCTCCGGGTCCGGCTCGGTCGGAGAGATTTCCGGCCCGAATCGGAATCGGCCCCTAAGTGGGATGCTCAGATGAAAAGATGGAGGAAAGAAGTGAGCATAGATGGATTATACCCAGTAATGGTTGCTGAGGATCAGACTGGTGGAAAGTGTAAAGAGAAAAAGAATAATGTAGAATGTTCCGAACTAGATATGGATCCGAAGGAAATTGATGATGAATTATTACAAGAAATGTTATTGAAAAGACCTCCACCATATCAAGAGAGTTCAGATGGGATTACTCCAAGTGCACCATTAATTGAGATAGAAGTTCCACAAGTTCCACAGGTTTCACAAGCTACACAAATTCCATTGGCTAAACAGTCCTCACAGGTTATGCAAGTTTTACAGGAAAAAGAAATTGAGATGCTTAATTGAGCAAAAGAAGAGTTGACTCAGAAAATTAATCAGATGAGCTTAAGTGCAGAAGTATTGTCAGTTCCAGTAACAATTGGACCTATAGTTCCGTTGTATAGTGAGGGTCAAAATATTTCTAGAGTGCATGCATTGACGATTCCAGTGAATGGTGTTAGGAATGTTAATGGATTGGAGCCAAATGAGATGGGTACGTCATTGATTGATCTTCCAGTGAATGGAAATGTGACTGAAACACCAAAAAGGAGTGTACAGATAGATCCTAGAAAATTATTTTCGAATGAGAGAGAAACAACTTCGATATCAGGAGGTTCAGGTTCGGTGGGACCTTCGCCAGAGGAGTTAGATGAATGGATAAGAGGTATGGCACCTCATAAGTCCAAATTGAGTATAGATTTAAGTAGATTGAGAGTAGATTTAGAAGAAATGATTATTGGTGCAATTAGTCCTGAGAGATTGAGTAAGTATCAGGATGAGGAGTTGTTGTTCTTGTGTAAAAATATTACATTGAAAGCGAAATATTTACATGAGAAATTGACAGAAGCTGCACAAGAATATGGAGTGGATATTGAAAAATCAAAAGCTTTGCAAAAGACATAGATTGGATTTTAGTGACAAAGATCTGGAGAGTTTGAATGCATCTGGTAAATGAATGCAAATAAAAGAGTTGATAAACACTTTGAAAAGGTGGGGTGATTTAGAACGATGGAAAGGTAGATGGGCGAAAAAGAAAGAAGAAATACTGGCAAGTAAGGGTGTGACTGCATCTTCTTTACTTCCGTTAAGGGAGACAGAGCCCCCTGCTGAAATGATATATCCAATGAGAGAAGTTCCGGGTGGTGGATATGTTCACATTCCTTGGTCAAGATAGGATATATTGTCTTTCACAAATGAATTTCCCAGGTTGAGAGAAAAGCCTGTAGAGTGGTACAAACAGGTAGAGAGATTTGTAAAGGTTTCAAAAGTCTTGTGGAAAGATTTGGATGGTTTGTTTGATATTGTAGTTCCTGCTGATTTATGGACTGAATGTAAGATTGCAGTTGATTAGCCAAAAGAAGAATATCCCAGAGATGTTAAAACTGGAGCCCCGTCAGAAAAAGTGATGAAGAAATATAATCAAGTGATTACACATTTGAAGAGTAAGATTTCCCAAAAGAAACAGATTGGGTTAAGATTGATAGGATGACACAGGAGTCGAAAGAATCAGTACATGCTTATTATGAAAGGCTTTTACAAGTGTTTAAACAGTATTGTGGTTTTGAGAGTATAACTGACAAAGACATGGGTCATTTTGTCTATAAGTTTGTGTTTGGTTTGAAACCAGAGATTAGTAATATGATACAGCAGCATTTGATTTGTTGGCACAATAAGACAGTGGATGAAATTCTGAGATACGCAAAGTACTGTAGTGATGATATTGAATCAAGACATAAAAAGTTGAAAGAGAAAATGATGTGGGCACAGGTGAAAGTGGCACAGCAGAAAAATGGGAATTTTGTTGATGATTCGCAAACAGGTTTTCAGATGACAGTGCAGAATCAGAATTTTCAAAATAGTCAGGTACCTATGAATATTGTACCGAATGGTGGTGTTCAAGCGCAATTATCAGGAAAAGGTAGAGGTAAAAGTAATAAAGAAGAGATGAAAAAGAAATATCCGTGTCATAGATGCGGCAGGTTAGGACATTGGAAGAACGAGAGTAAAACTTTGTTAGTAAATAATGGAATGGTTCAAAATTTCAATCCACAAATGCAGAATGAAGTGGTTGTGAATCAACAACAATTGCAGCAGCAACAGGTAGTTACACCACAGGTACAACAGGTACAAGTGCCTCAAGCTCCTATGCCAAATAATGTGAATGCTCAGGTACAGAGATACAGTGCGGATGCTGGTTTTCACGTGGGTGAACAAGTTGGTAAGAATCAAAATGTACAAATGGTTTCACAATATTGGTTGCAGTGTCCTGAGAGTGATTCGGATTCATCTCAATGACGGTGCCTGAGGGGGGAGGAAGAGTGCGTGCTTGGCTCATCTCTAGCGGTAGATCATTCAGGTCCTTTTGTGGATGGGAAAGTGGAAGGTAATGATATTACATTCCTTGTGGATACTGGTGCTACCCGTTCTACTGTAAGAGCAGCAGAAATTCCGAACCTACCCCTCTCGGGAGAAACTATCCAAGTTATAGGAGTCTCAAATAAGCATATTAAGACTCCAGTGACCAAACCAATGGAGGTTCATATTGGAAAGTTCAGAGATTTGCATCGGTTTGTGGTGTGTGACACAAGTCCGGTAAACCTTTTAGGTAGGGACTTACTGTGCAAGATGAATTGCACCATCTATTGTACACCGGATGGTATTGCCTTTCAAACACCAGATGAGGATGTTGCTTTCAAGGTGATGTTAGCAAAGCAAGGGACAGAAGTGAATGATTTGTATCCCTTATTTACAGCAAATGATTTGCCTGTTGAATTGGGAGACACACTAACAGCTGATGTGTGGGATTTCTCAGGGAAAGACATCGGATTGATGAAGGGTGTTGATCCTATTCAAATTTTGGTTAAACAGGGTGCAGAGTTTCCAAAAACACCACAGTATAAAATGAGTTCTGAGACTATTGAGGGAGTTTCTCCTGTAATTGAGCAAATGATTGAGCAGGGTATTCTGAGAGAAATACTAGGGAGTCCTTGTAATTCACCTATTATGGGAATTAAGAAACCGAGTGGCAAGTATAGGATTGTGCAAGATTTGAGGAAGATTAATAAGATTGTGGTACCTTGTTGTCCTATAGTGCCCAATCCAGCAGTAATTCTTTACCAAATTCCTTGTGACGCAGAGTGGTTCACAGTGATTGACTTGTGCCAAGCATTTTTCTCGATACCCCTGCATCCGGACAGCCAATATCTTTTTTGCTTTCCGGTTCGGAGACCGTGTTTTGGCATGGTGCCGAGTTCCTCAAGGGTATACAGAGAGTCCTTCGATTTTTAATCAGATTCTGAAAAAGTGTCTGGAGTCATTAGTTATGCCAGAAGACTCAGTATTGGTGCAATATATCGAAGACACGAGAAGCATGTGTGACTGATACAATTGCTCTACTGAACCATTTGGCAGTAGGTGGGCATAAAGTGCCACCAGCAAAATTGCAGTTTTGTAAAAAAGAAGTTCAGTATTTGGGACACAAAATTGAAAAAGGAGTCAGAAAAGTATCACAAGATCGAATTACTGTGATCTTGCAAATGGGTCCTCCCAGAACACAAAAATAAATTTGAATGTTTCTGGGCATAGTTGGATACTGCAGACAGTGGATCAGTGGTTTTTCACTGATTGCTAAGCCATTACAGAGATTGACTCACAAAGATGTAGTCGATCCTATCCAATTGGATGAAGAAAGCATGAAGGCTTTTGTTGAGTTGCGAGATAATCTTTGTCGAGCACCTGCATTGGGTCTGCCAGATTATAGCAAAGAATTTGCATTGTTCTGTTGTGAAAGAGATGGGTGTGCACTTTCAGTCCTGACACAGACACATGGAATGGCACGTCATCCAGTGGCATATTTTTCTGCTACTTTGGATTCAGTGGCTGCAGCGTTGCCAGGTTGTTTGAAAGCAGTGGCTGCTACTTGTGTAAGTCTAGAGCAGAGTGAATCAATTGTGATGGGACATCCAGTGAGAGTGTATGTACCGCATTCTGTTGAAATTTTGTTGACACGGACGAGAACTCACCACATGACGAGTAGTCGGTTGACTAGGTATGAGAGAGTGATTTTGGGTGCTGAAAATGTGACAGTGATAAGGTGTACGACACTGAATCCAGCAACTTTGTTGCCGAGTTCGAGTTGTGAAGAAGTAAAAGATGAAGCAGAACATGATTGTTTGGGTGTGACAGAGTTGTGTACGAAACCAAGGCCTGACATAAAAGATGTACCATTGTCAGAGTCAGATTGTGTGATGTTTGTAGATGGTTCTTGTCTGAGAGATGAGAAAGGCGTTTTGCGTGCTTCATATGCTGTATGCACAGTGGCCATGGTTCTTGAAGCATCTTGTCTAAAAGGGATAAATTCGGCCCAAATTTCTGAATTGGTCGCTTTGACCAGGGCATGTATAATTGGCAAAAATTTGAGAGTAACCATATTTACGGATAATCCATATGGTTTTGGGGTGGTGCTTGATTTTGGTCAATTGTGGATGCAACGTGGATTTCTGACTTCTTCAGGATCCCCAATTAGAAATAGTAAAGATGTGAAAGATTTACTGAATGCATTACAATTGCCCAAAGAGATTGCAGTGGTCAAATGTCTGGCACATAAATCAGGAAATGATTATGTGACCAGTGGGAACAGATACGCAGATCAAGTTGCTCGTTTCTGTGCACAAAATTCAGTCTCAATTAATAAAGGAACAGAGAAAAAGAATACAAATTGTCACTTGATGTTCTCTACACTTGAAATGTGGGATGAAGTTAGACAGTTGCAGGAAGAAGCCAGTGAGGAAGAAAAAGAACTTTGGATAAAATCAGGATGTACAAAGAGACCTGAAGATGAAATATGGGTGTATGTAGATGAAAGGCCAATAATGCCAGACTGTTTACTTTCACAGATGACAAGGATGTACCATGGAATAACTCATGTGGGAAGGGATGCTATGATTAGACTCTTCAAACAGTCATGGTACAACCCCAGGTTTAGGGTTATTGCAGAGAGTCTATGCCAGAGGTGTGTAGTGTGCCAGCAGCAAAATCCAGGTAGAAAGACTGTTGTTAGTTGGGGACGCATTGGAAAAGCAGCAGGACCTTTTACTAGGTTACAGGCAGATTTCATCGAGCTTCCCCCTTGTAATGGACTAAAATATGTGTTGGTTGTGGTCTGTCTGTTTTCTCGTTGAGTAGAAGCATATCCAACAAGAAGAAATGATAGTCTAACAGTTGCTAAATTGCTTTTGAGAGAGATCATTCCTAGATTTGGATTTTCAGTCTCTTTAGAAACGGATAGAGATACACATTTTAATAATGAAATAATTCGGATGATTTGTGCAGCATTACAAATTGAGCAAAATCTGCATTGTGCCTATCGACCAGAAGCCTCAGGTGTGGTTGAGCAAATTGATGGCACTATCAAATCTAGACTGTCAAAAGTGTGTGCATCCACAACACTGAAATGCCCAGATGCTTTACCCCTGGTGTTGATGAGTCTGAGAAGCATTCCTGATAAAAGACTGGATTATCACCACAGGAAGTTATAATGGGAAGAGCAATGAGACAGCCGATTGTACCAGCAAATCAACTGATGAATATTACTGATGATCTAGTGCTTTATTATTGCAAAGGATTGGCTGATGTGGTGCGTTCTGTGTCTCATCAGGTTGGAGAAATTGCAACCACAACACAGCAGGAACAAGCACATGATATAAGTCCAGGAGAGTGAATCCTGGTGAAGAAGCATGTGAGAAAGTCGTGTCTGGAACCTAGGTGGCATGGCCCTTACCAGGTAATACTGGTGACGACAACAGCATTGAAGTGTGGTGGCTTGCCGAATTGGATACATGCAAGTCATACAAGAAGAGTCCCAAGTCCACTTGAAAGACAAGAAGAAGAGCAGCAACTGGTAGAGAGACGAGAAGACCAGAAGCTGTGAAGCCACAGAGTCTGAAGCTACAGATTCGGAAGGTGTTGAACACGTGTTTGATCAGGGAAAAAGTCGAATAAAGTGGGCACCAGCTACTGGGTCTCGTAAGGCTGCTGTTGAAGATGACATTGGAGAAGTGTTGAGCGAAAATCAAGAGCAAGTGCAACAGAGAAAAGGACTGAGTAAGAGAACTTGCGATCTTGACACTGATGCAGAAGAAGCAGTTTAAGTAGAAGCGAGAAAAGGTGATGTGTGACCAAAAGGAGTGAAGAGACTGAAATACACTCTGAAACAAAATTCACCAGATACGATAATTGAAGTACCAGATCAGACTGAGCAAAGTGAGTCTGAAGAAGAAACAGTTCGTAAAATGAAAAGAGTAAGGGTTCCGAACAGAAAATACACAGCTCCAGAATGGACATATGTGGTGTTGGAAGAAATTGAAAACACAGATCAGAGTAAAGAAAACGCTGGTACAGAGCAAAGTGAAGGAAATGGTTTTGAACCACCTTAAAGAACTGTGTAAATTAAAGTGCAGAAATTTGAAAATTCATTGAAAAGAATTGCAGAAAATCAGAGCAGAGATCTAAAGAAGAAGATATAAAAAAAAATTAAAAAAGGAAAAGAGGGGGCAAAGAAGAAAGGCATTAAGTGTGAGGATACACTACTTTGGATAGATTTTAGTTTTTAGTCTTTTTTTTTTATTCTTTAGAATTGATACAAATTTTTTCTCTAGAAATGGCAAATACAGCAGAGACTGGACATCAAAATCGTAGTTTTAAATGTAGATGTATTAATGTTTGCTTATTTAGTATTTTACTACTAATGATGGTGTGGTTAATACTAGTGTTGTTGTGCCTGTCTTAATGGTAACTAATCACAAAAATAATACTAATGGTCAATCAGGGAATTGTAAGCGCGCTACTCACCCGTGAGGGTCTCAAGGCGCTGAGGGGGGTCCACAGATCTGTTTAGCCGAAGAGCCAGGTCTTGAGGGTCTTCCTGAAGGTGTTCAGGGAGGGGGCGCGTCTGATGTCTGCCGGTAGCTCGTTCCAGGTCTTGGCTGCAATGTGAGAGAAGGATCTTCCGCCTGCTCTGGCTCTGTGGATGCGCGGGGTTTCGGCCAGTGCGAGGTTGGAAGATCGGAGGTTTCTTTTGGGTACGTGGAAGTTGATTCTGTCATTGAGGTATTTGGGTCCGTTGTTGTGTAGGCATTTGTAGGCGTGAGTGAGGATTTTGAAAGTGACTCTTTTCTCCACTGGGAGCCAGTGGAGACTTCGTAGGTGTTGGCTGATGTGTTCGTGTCGGGGGATGCCGAGGACGAGTCTGGCGGCGGTGTTCTGTACTGTCTGGAGTTTGCGGAGTAGGGACTTGTTGATGCCGGCGTAGAGTGCGTTTCCATAGTCCAGTCTGCTGGTGATGAGTGCGTGGGTGACTGTCTTCCTTGACTCAGGGGGGATCCACTTGAAGGTCTTGCGGAGGATGCGGAGGGTGTTGAAGCAGCTGGAGGTGATGGCGTTGACCTGTCGGTTCATGGAGAGTGATGAGTCGAGTACGATGCCGAGGTTCTTGGCGTGGTCTGAGGGGGTAGGTGGGCTTCCAAGGGCGGTCGGCCACCAGGTGCTGTCCCATGCAGAAGGGGTGGTACCGAGGACGAGGACTTCTGTCTTCTCGGCATTGAGCTTCAGGCAGCTGTTGGTCATCCAGACTGCGACGTCTTGCATTCCTTTCTGGAAGTTGAGTTTGGCAGTGGTGGGGTCTTTCGTGAGGGAGAGGATGAGCTGGGTGTTGTCGGCGTAGGATACGATGTTGAGGCCGTGTTGTCGGACGATGGCTGCGAGGGGGGCCATGTAAATGTTGAAGAGGGTGGTTCTCAGTGATGAACCCTGTGGGACTCCGCAGGTGATTTTCGTGGGGTCGGAGAGGATGGGTGGAAGTCTGATCCTTTGGCTTCTTCCGGTGAGGAATGATCGGATCCAGTCCAGGGCTGTTCCTTGTATGCCTGCGTCGTGTAGTCTGACGACTAGTGTGCGATGGGAGACGGTGTCGAAGGCCGCTGATAGGTCGAGTAGGATGAGGGCTGCGGAGTGGCCTTGGTCCAGGAGGGTGCGGATGTCGTCTGTGGCGGCGAGTAGGGCGGTCTCTGTGCTGTGGTTGCTTCGGAATCCGGATTGGGACGGGTCGAGGACGGTGTTCTCTTCAATGAATCGTGTCAGTTTCCTGTTGACTGTTTTCTCTGCAACTTTGGCTGCGAAGGGGAGGAGCAAGATGGGCCGATAGTTCTTGAGGTCGGTGGGGTCAGCTGTGGGCTTCTTGAGCAGGGGTCTGACTTCTGCGCGCTTCCAGTCGTCTGGGAAGGTGCCTGTTTTGAAGGTGGTGTTGATGGTGCGTTGTAGTTTGGGTGCGATGGCGGCCACGGCTCTGTGGTAGATGTGAGGGGGGCAGGGGTTGGTGGGGGCCCCCGAGTGGATGCTTTTCATGGTCGAGGCTGTGTCTTCGGACGTGATCGGTGTCCAGTTGGACATGGTGGGCTGGCTGGTGTTTCTGGGGGGCCGTCTGTGGCACCTGGTGGATGGTCGATGAAGTTGTCGTAGAGGTTTTTGATCTTGAGGTGGAAATAGGTTCCAAGCTTGTCGCAGAGGTCTTGGGATGGGGTGATGTCTGTGGCTTCGCTGCGTGGGTTGGTGAATTCTTGAATGACACTGAAAAGTTCCTTGGAGTTGGTGGAGTTGGCCAGGATTTTGTTGTGGATGAAGTTCCTTTTGGTGGCTCTGATCTGGTTGTGGTAGTCCGTCATGGCGTCCTTGTAGGTGGTGTGGTTTTCGGTTGTCTTGGTGTTTCTCCAGTTCTTCTCCAGGAGTCTGCAGGTGCGTCTGGCTTCTTGGAGAGCGGTTGTGAACCAGGCGGATTTCCTGGGGTGTTCTCTGTCGGGGTTGCGTAAAGGGGCGAGCTCATCTGCGCAGTTGGAGATCAGGTGTGGAGTTCTCTGGCTGCGTCGTTTGCGCTGTTTGCGTCGGGGGCCCAGGTGTGGTTGTCTCGGCTGAGGGTGGAGTTAAGTTGCTCGTCGGTAACCTTGCTCCAGTTCCTTCGTGGTGGGCGTGGGGCTGGTTTGGGTGCCTTGGGTTTGTTGTTGGCGAAGTGTACGCAGTGGTGGTCGGTCCATGGCAGCTGCGTTGTGTGGCTGAAATGGACGCTGTTTCCTGCCGCGAAGATGGGGTCGAGGGTGTGTCCTGCTCTGTGGGTCGGTGTGTTGACGAGTTGTTTAAGTCCGATGCTGGCGAGGTTGTCACGAAGGATAGTGGAGTTGGGGTCACTGGGGTTGTCGAGGTGGAAGTTCAGGTCTCCAATGAGTATGTAGTTTGTTGAGGTGATCGCGTGGGGTGCGATGAAGTCGGTGATGGTGGTGGCAAAGGGTGTTCGGGGGCCGGGGGGGGGTCTGTAGACGAGGGTTGCTCGGAGTGTGGCTTTGGGGGTGGTCTGGATCTTGAAGTGCAGGTGTTCGGTGGAGGGGAAGGTTTCGCTGGAGGTGGTGAGGCGGAGGGTGCTCTTGTGGGTGATGGCGAGGCCCCCTCCTGGGTGGTTGGGGCGGTCTTTCCTCTGGATTTTGTATCCGTCTGGGATGGCGGTGCTGATGTCGGGGGTGGAGGATGCGTTGGTCCAGGTCTCTGTGAAGAAGGCGATGTCGGGCGAAAGAGAGTCGAGTAGGTTCCAGATTTCCATGGCGTGTTTGTGTACGGAGCGTACGTTGAGGAGGATGCATTTTAGGGTGTCGCTGGTGCTGCCGTCGGCGGTGTTGGAGGCCAGGGTGGCGGTGAGGGTCTGGCGGCAGTGGAGGCAGGAGAACTGGCCGTGGGTCGTGTTCGGCGAGGCCTGTTGGCATTCTCTAAGTCTTCCAGGGTTAAGTGCGAGGAGGGTGGTGGTGTCGTAGCGATGGGTAGTGGGAGGTCCAGGGTTCCTGGCGCTGGCCGCGGTCGGGTCGTGGACGGGCACAGACGGGCTTGCCTTTGGCGCGCCTGGTGTGATGACTGAGAAAGTAGATTCTAAAAGTCTTAAATAAGACTCACAAACTAATATAGAGCAGATGAAAGATGATAGCATCTATCATCATGATAAGTCGATTAATGATTACTCGTTAAATGTTTTTACCAAGTTATTGTATGAGTATGTTGATACAATGGATGCAGGAGATTGTTACGTGTGCATGCAATTATCATCGTCTGTCTCAGAAGGGGTGACCTATCATCACCTTCCTTTAACGTATGGTGTGTCTTGTAGTGTACTAACTAGTTTATTTTATGAGAAGGGAAGTTTGCAATATTTCTTTTCTAACATGGATTTAGTATTTTCAGAAATTCCTATTAGAAAGAACAAGAACAAAATATATAGTGCTAGAAATGCAGAATATATGGGAGAATTTTTTATACTTCACAGACAATAGATTCAGTATATACACATAGACACAACCTAACTTGTAGTTTACGGTTTGAAGAAATAGAATTCATTAACATGGTAGCGGATAGAAGGCAAGAGTTTCAGAGAAAAGCTGCTGAGCAAAAGACTCATGTGCCTCCATTGGCATTCAGAGAAGGAGATTATAAGAAGGGCGAGACTTACGCTGCCATGACCGTAGACTGGTATCATAGAGGGAAGCTTTGTTTGCTTAGACAAAAGACTGAATATAACAGTTATTTAATTGGTTCTAGTGAATGTGATCATACCTTTCTAATAACGGGAGGATGGGGATTAAAAGGAAGAACTGATTCTGTTTTTTCAGGAGTATATTATGTGTGTGGTAAGAATGCCTACTATAGGTTGCCTGCACATTGGTATGGATGTTGTTATTTAGGCATAGTATTTCCAAAAATGTATAATTTGGATAAGAATCATAGAATCAATTAAATAAAGAATGGACTAATACGTAATAAGAGAGGAGCGAGTTATTCAGAAATAGTGGGAGATATTTTTGGAGCATTGATACCTTCAGTTGGAGTTATTCTGAATTCGCATAAAATTAGAAAATTGTCCACAGTGGTTGATCGTTTATCAACAGTCACTGCTGGTGGGTTTTTAATGATTGATACTGAGATGGTTGCGATTAGGTCTATGGTTTTACAAAATCGACTTGCCCATGATGTGTTATTGGCTAAAGAGGGTGGAGTCTGCAATATGTTGAAAATACAACAATGTTGCACTTATATTCCTGACAAGAGTAAGAGTCTTGAGGGGTATATTAAGAATATTACAAATCTTCATCAAGATTTGGCCGAATTGAAGGTTGATGGTGCTTGGGAGAAACTTGGTAAGAGTTTTTCCTCTGTGGGTAATTGGTTTTCTACCTTTGGAAATAGTGTACTAGGGAAAATACTAACACCTATCATTGCAGTGGCCATAGCGATATTAATGGTTTATCTGATCTATAAGTGTTGTAAATGCAAGAGAGATTCGTCTGAAAATAAAGAAGGGCAAGAAAGAGAAAGAGAGACATATCCTTAACTAGTTTAAAATCCTTTATGACAGACAGTGAAAGCCTGCAGGCAAAAAAGCGATTTTCTGTTGGGAGCATATCGCCACTATCATCGCTACTACCATCTAAATCCTGACAAAGGACCAGAGAGCAAAAGAAACAAGAGGTCGTAGGCAAAAGCCAAGCCCTGACCACGGGTAACAAAGAGAATAAGGATCGAGCTGAGAAGGATCAGGGCAACACCTGGGGGGCCCGGCTGACAACTATGGACGCAATGTCGACAGCCATATTCCACCAGGCAGACAAACAGGAACTTCAGGTGGAACTGCTAAACATCTTGGCAATACATATAGTGGGTATCGATAAACAATTACAGGCATTAAATGATCTGATTGAGAGAGCCCAAAAACACAACTATATACAGCAAGTTACATGCCGTTGTGAAACGTTAGGAGATACACATGATCGGGTGACCTCACTTCTTACAGAAATATTGACAGAAGTTAGGGCACAAGCAGCAAGAGTATATAGGAGACAAAGAGTGCAAGAACATGAAACAGAAGAATCAACAGGGACAAATGATAGAAAACAGTGTTTAAGTAACTTGCATAGAGCAGAAGAACTCACTCCCCTTAGACAATTAACAGGGAGAGGATTAGAAAAAGCACTAAATGAAAAATCGCTCGATCTCCATTACAACACCTAACATCGGCCAGTTAAATAAGGAGAGTGGAGAGATAGGAGCGGAAGTACTAGCACAAGAGCAAGAACAAATCATTACAAAAAGGGAAAAGAAAAGACAAAGAAAAGCAAGAAATAAGGGAAAACAGCTACAACAAAAAAACATATGGCAATTATTCAATCAAAATAAAAACAAACAGACTACGGAGGTGAAGACACCCAAAAAGGTGGAAGAAGGCACACTGGAAGCATCACAGGTTCCTAGGTGCAATTCTCTACCCATTGTAAAGAACGAACAACGTGCAACTTGCCCAGAAGGGATATATCAGGAGGAATTGGACCCGGGTCTAGCAATAGAAGCTATGAATAATTAGGCGGACGGTGCAGCAGTACAACAGACAAAAGAAAATAAGCACAAGGCTATAACACACAAAAGTATGTTAGAAAAGGAAGAAAGAGAAGAACGGAGAGTAATAATACATAAGGATGAACAAAATTTTACAGTGAGTAAGGAAAGGCAAATAGAGGAACAAAATCAGAGAATTGTGCAATCAATATTTGAAGAAAACAGAGAAACAAACCAACGATGGATAAAAGGCGGACAGGGGGAAGGAAACAAAGGACAGCAAGATTGTAGCACTGCACTGAATACAACAAAGAAACCACATGGGAATAGTAATTTAGAGAGGCAAAAAATAAAAATGGAGTTTAGTGAAAACAAGCTACTATTAATACCAAACTATGTTTCACGAGGACCATTCGACAACCTGAATAGAGGCACAATATTAAAATTAATCAAGGAAATGGGAGACCTCAGCCACATCAAATCCATGGATTTGACATCAGTGGAATTTGTGCCTCATCCTTGCGGAAGCAATAGAGAAGCAACAATGACCAACTGGGACTCAAAGGAAATAATAGTGCAAATCATGAGTAATCACAGTATTTTCAGGACATGGGGGATAGAGTTACAATTAATTGAACCCCTCTGCTACCCAGGTCCATTACTGCCTGAAAACGAAAGAGGTACCTCTATCTTAAGGGGAGCTACAGGAGCAGGCCAAATTCGGGGCAGTTTTGAAAACTTAAGGGTTATCAAGTACCCTAATAGAGAACAGGCGAAGCAGGAAGATCAGAAGAACTTTAACATCAACAGGGCAATAATCCAGGAAGGATACGGGGAGTACATCAGGCGAGCAATAACTCAGTCCTGACAAAAAGATTACCAGATCAACATGGGAGCAAGACCGGCTGAGTATCTGCTCCTGGAACATTCATGGGCTTGAGAATCTCCTACAGTATCAAGAGGCAACAGAATTTCTCCAAAGGCACGATATAGTTCTGATGCAGGAAACATGGTGCCTAGAGCCAATACAAATTACTGGATACACAAGCTATCACGTATTGGCAGAGAAAACGTGAAAATTTGGACATTCAAAAGGAGGATTAGCACTCTACTGTTCGACAAGGTTCAAATGGCAACTAGAACATTTAGAAATTGGGACAAATTGTATCCAGGCAATAAGAATAGTAAGAGAGAACGAGAGCATGGCTCAGCCAGCCATTATAGTAATGAATGTCTATATCCACCCAAGTAAGGATCTAAAAGAGAAACAGATGAAAATTCTATACGAAATATTCAAAACAATTCAGAGACAATATAAACAGGCAATTTACATAATGTCAGGCGACTTCAACATTAACCTAAGTAAAAACACGAAGACAAAGAACCAGCACCAGAAAGAGAATATTTATAAAAACAAGTCGGAAAAGATGGGATTGAGGCTCCTGAACGGAAATATAAAAGAAGACACACCGGCAGCTATTACATTTTTAAATGGAAATAAGAGTTCAACTATAGATCACACCCTAGTAAATGAACCCGCAATGCAGCGGGTATGTCACTTTCAAATTTGTCCCCGTATGGAGAGTGATCACTTTCCACAGATCATTGGAATAAAATATAAGACAGAGCTGTATCATGCATCTAACAACCTACTCTCGGCCCCTGTAACATATAATTTAAAAAGTTTGAAATGGAGGGGTAACGGGATAGAGAGGATACTAAAGGAGGTATATACACATGCTGGGACTCCGGACACAATAAAAATAAACAAAAAAGGGAGAAAAATGAACAAATAAAAGAAGGGGAGTTAAAAATAGCATGGGGACGATTAATAAGCACATTACTAGAAAAATTCACAATAAAAAGGCAGACATGTTGGATCAATGGGAATAGAAAGCAAAACGAAGGAACAAAAATGCAAATATGGTACAGCAAAAAATTGTGCAGAGAAAAAATGCTAATTTTACGAGAAAGCAGAATTCTAATGAAACAGCTTAAGCAAGGGAAAAGAAGTGATAAAAACAGACTACGGGAACTGAAAACTCAGTATAAGAAAAACTGCTGGGAAGCAAAAATAAGATATCAAACGGATCTGTGGAACAAATTGCTCCTAGCAAGCCGACAACGGAATAGTAAACAATTCTGACAATTGATAAATGGCCTGGCTGTAGGGCACACACAACACCAAAACGCAGGTATAAACGCTGCTATGTGGGAAAAACACGTGTGGGAAATATATGCCAAAACAGAGGCAAAAGGAATGCAAGATCACATGATGAATGACAGAAATACGAGTATATGCCAAACATCAACAAGCTTGGTAACATCACCAAATGATAAAAGGGATAAAAAGAATATAACAAGCAGCTTGGAAAACTTCACACCGGCCTTGGAAATCAACCAACTAGAAAAAAACTATAAAGAATCTAAAATCAGAGGGAGCAGCTGGGCCAAATAGTATACCTAACGCTCTTTTTAAAGAAAATCTGTCTTATTGGGCAGAATACTTTACCCCATTATTTAATGAGCTATATATTACGAACTCCGTCCCAGATTCCTGGAAAGGCAGCATTTTCCAGACCATATATAAAAGCGGAAATCCTCGATTAACAACTAGCTATAGACTCATATCATTCACGGATGTGGAGGCAAAGCTATATGCAGCCTGTCTTCTGCAGCACCTGAAATCATGGCTAGAAGTAAACAACATCTTGCCATGACCACAAACAGGGTTTAGGGCAGGAATGGGGATCTTAACAAATCTAACAGCCCTGACACTGTTGGCATAAAAGGCTAAAACAAGGAAAATGCAGCTATATGCCTGCTTTGTAGATCTGAAGTCTGCCTTTGATTGAGTGCCACGGGAGGACTTGTGGAAAAAGATGGCTGCATGGGGTGTACCGAATAGCCTATTAAAGGCAATTAATGAGCTATATACAGGAACTGGGGCCCAGGTCAAAATTGGTGATGGCAAGAGTGTAACGAACAAAGTTTACACAAATAAAGGATTAAAACAGGGATGTGTATTGGCCCCATGCCTCTTCAATATATATTTAGCAGACCTAGCACAAACTATACGGAACGTCAACGCTCATCCGCCCATACTGGCTCAAGAAGAAACGGAATATCAACAGTACGCTGTCGATATTGTCTTATTGAGTCAAACGCCAATAGGACTTCAGCGAAGTATGGACGCCTTAAAAACATACATGGATAAAAATGGGCTAGAGCTAAATCTGAAGAAAACTAAAGTGGTGCGGTTGGTAGACTCGAAGATCAAGAAGTACACCTGGTTCTTGGAAGGGAACAAAGTTGAGGAAGTTAGGTCATACAAATACTTAGGATTTATCGTGGAGCATCAAATGAAAGGTAAACAACACATAGAAACAATGCAGGCGAAAGCGCAATCCTTAAACTACGGCTTCAGAACGTTAAAAACGAAACTGAGCTGTCCTTCATTTGACCATCTTTTAACAGTGATGAGTGCTCAGTTAATGCCAACAGTGACTTATGGTATGGAGACATTGAAAGGACGCACAGAAGGCATTTTAAATAAAATCCAAGAGTATACAAATCTGTGTTCAGCATCACGAAAATTGCATCTCCAGCACAGGTGCGTTTGGAGTTAGGGCTGCTGAATCAAAAATACCAATGCAAAGGAGCCTTTATAAAACTATGTTGGAGATTACGCGCGTCAGAAAGCGGGTCAATAAACCATATGTGCTGGAAGGAAATAGAGGAGCAATTACAACAAAAGAAAAAAGATTCTTGGGAGCCATATCTAAAACAGACTATCGAGGAACTTGGAATAGAAGACACCTGGAGTGCAAGTATTGGGAAGCAGGCTTTTTATAAAGTGATAAAAGCTACTAACAAGCATCTTTCATACTTAACAGATAAGACAAGCCTTGCACTCAGACGTCATGCCTGGACAGTGATTAATTCCTACAAAAAACTACGACACCAGGATTATCTTACAGCACACTTTTCATTAAAAATAAAACTCCAATTTATGCAGTACCGTTTAGGAAAATGGGAAATAAAAGACCTGATTCCATCCTGGAAGGATCAGACATCGAACAAAGAATGTCGTTTATGCAAATATAAGGAAGAAACTCTTGCACACATATTCTGTGTTTGCCCGAGTTACCTGACAGAAAGAAAGATAATGCTAAAAAGATTCTTTATAGAACTAGAAATAAGAACATGCAGGCAAGCAGTAACCCATTGGTTGGGTGGCTCCTCTATACCGCTTATATGCCGGGGAGTAAAATTTGTAAAAATAAACATGAAAGCATTAGAGCAATCAATTTAGGGCATCATCACCTTGACAAAGAACTACAACTGGGAAGCATATTGTATCTGCACCTTAACAAAGGGTTTATGTAACGTACAAGGAAAGAACAGCAATTTCGTTGAGCTAAAGAACTGAAGGTCAAATCTACAGAAATTTGAGTTAAAGAGCGATTAAAACAGAAGAATAAAGACAACGCACTTTAAAACCCGTGATAACGAGAAAGAAGACACTTGAATTAAAATGCACCTCTGCATAATAGCACTTTAAAAACTAGCTCTTTTATATTGAATAATGGGATTGCATAAAGCACTGAGAAAAATTGCCATGTACAGAGTAGCTAGTTTTTCAAATTGAGGCCATACAAAAACTGTATTAATGTAATTTTTATACTTATTTTTAAAATGGAAGTACAAGTTTGTTTTAAAAGAATTGTCAAAAACATAAGTTTATGATCAACTTTTATGAAATGTAATGAATGAATGAATGTGTAACGGTTTTTATTGACCAAAAACATAAAATACATAAAATATGAAATATGAAATAAAATATGAGAAAGAGAGATGAGATCAAATTAGAGGATATGAAAGGAAATTATTATGAAGTCATGAAAGACTGAGGGCCGATTCCGATCTCGGTCGGAGGTGCACCCAATACCATTCGGTCGGGAAAAAATCCATGCGAAAGCCTGTTTCCCGACCGATCCGTACAGCACACCGAACGAGTAAGTACGATGCGCACAACACCACATAATCCGGCCGAGCCGTACTCACCCAAACCAGGTCCTGTTCTCCGACCGAGGCGAATCCGGAAACGCTGAATCGAGTCGCACGGAAGGGAAAATGCAGCTTCGTCCGGCCGAACAAGTACGATGCGCTTCCCGTACGCGCCGAACCCGTCGCTACGCACGGCACGTCAAAGCATCCGGGAGAGGCGCACATAAGCTCCGATTCGCGCCACAACACGATCCACGGCTACGAGGCGAACACGCCAGCGGCGAGGAGCGACGCGAGCGACGAGGACGACGCGAAGCAACGAGAAGGACGAACGACACGAACCAACCATGAATATCTTCGTCCCGATCATACCAATATTCTACATTTACTACCGGAACAGGCACGGACGCGTACGGCGCAGAAGGTAAGTCAGACACCAACCACAAAACACATACAACACGTACACGACACATCACACACACACACAGAGGGATGCAGAATATACTTACACCAGCAACAGCAGCACCATAGGGGCGGGATGCCCATCACCAATGCCACATATGCACACAGGGGCCTGAATGCGCACCACCACCCCTACCCAGGGGGCAGGATGCCTACCACCACCCTGAGCCAGGGGGCTGGATGCCTACCACTACTACCACCCTGAGCCAGGGGGCTGGATGCCTACCACTACTACCACCCTTAGCCAGGGGCTGGATGCCTACCACCACCCTTAGCCAGGGGGCTGGATGCCTACCACTACTACCACCCTGAGCCAGGGGGCTGGATGCCTACCACTACTACCACCCTGAGCCAGGGGGCTGGATGCCTACCACTACTACCACCCTGAGCCAGGGGGGCTGGATGCCCACCACCACCCTTAGCCAGGGGGCTGGATGCCCAACACCACCCTTAGCCAGGGGGCTGGATGCCTACTACTACTACCACCCTTAGCCAGGGGGGCTGGATGCCTACCACTACTACCACCCTTAGCCAGGGGGCTGGATGCCTACCACCACCCTTAGCCAGGGGGGCTGGATGCCTACCACTACTACCACCCTTAACCAGGGGGCTGGATGCCTACCACTACTACCACCCTTAGCCAGGGGTGCTGGATGCCTACCACTACTACCACCCTTAGCCAGGGGGGCTGGATGCCTACCACTACTACCACCCTTAGCCAGGGGGGCTGGATGCCTACTACCACCTTGAGCCAGGGGGCTGGATGCCTACCACTACTACCACCCTGAGCCAGGGGGCTGGATGCCTACCACTACTACCACCCTGAGCCAGGGGGCTGGATGCCTACCACTACTACCACCCTGAGCCAGGGGGCTGGATGCCTACCACTACTACCACCCTTAGCCAGGGGGGCTGGATGCCTACCACCACCCTTAGCCAGGGGGCTGGATGCCTACCACTACTACCACCCTTAGCCAGGGGGGCTGGATGCCTACCACCACCCTTAGCCAGGGGGGCTGGATGCCTACCACTACTACCACCCTTAGCCAGGGGGCTGGATGCCTACCACCACCCTTAGCCAGGGGGCTGGATGCCTACCACTACTACCACCCTGAGCCAGGGGGGCTGGATGCCTACCACTACTACCACACTGAGCCAGGGGGGGCTGGATGCCTACCACTACTACCACCCTGAGCCAGGGGGGCTGGATGCCCACCACCACCCTTAGCCAGGGGGGCTGGATGCCTACCACTACTACCACCCTGAGCCAGGGGGCTGGATGCCTACCACTACTACCACCCTGAGCCAGGGGGCTGGATGCCTACCACTACTACCACCCTTAGCCAGGGGGGCTGGATGCCTACCACTACTACCACCCTGAGCCAGGGGGGCTGGGTGCCTACCACTACTACCACCCTTAGCCAGGGGGCTGGATGCCTACCACTACTACCACCCTTAGCCAGGGGGGCTGGATGCCTACCACCACCCTTAGCCAGGGGGCTGGATGCCTACCACTACTACCACCCTGAGCCAGGGGGCTGGATGCCTACCACTACTACCACCCTGAGCCAGGGGGGCTGGATGCCTACCACTACTACCACCCTTAGCCAGGGGGGCTGGATGCCCACCACCACCCTTAGCCAGGGGCTGGATGCCCACCACCACCCTTAGCCAGGGGGCTGGATGCCTACCACTACTACCACCCTTAGCCAGGGGGCTGGATGCCTACCACTACTACCACCCTTAGCCAGGGGGGCTGGATGCCTACCACCACCCTTAGCCAGGGGGGCTGGATGCCTACCACTACTACCACCCTTAGCCAGGGGGCTGGATGCCTACCACTACTACCACCCTTAGCCAGGGGTGCTGGATGCCTACCACTACTACCACCCTTAGCCTGGGGGCTGGATGCCTACCACTACTACCACCCTTAGCCAGGGGGCTGGATGCCTACTACCACCCTGAGCCAGGGGGCTGGATGCCTACCACTACTACCACCCTGAGCCAGGGGGCTGGATGCCTACCACTACTACCACCCTGAGCCAGGGGGGCTGGATGCCTACCACTACTACCACCCTTAGCCAGGGGGCTGGATGCCTACCACCACCCTTAGCCAGGGGGCTGGATGCCTACCACTACTACCACTCTTAGCCAGGGGGCTGGATGCCTACCACCACCCTTAGCCAGGGGGGCTGGATGCCTACCACTACTACCACCCTGAGCCAGGGGGCTGGATGCCTACCACTACTACCATCCTGAGCCAGGGGGGCTGGATGCCTACCACTACTACCACCCTGAGCCAGGGGGCTGGATGCCCACCACCACCCTTAGCCAGGGGGCTGGATGCCTACCACTACTACCACCCTGAGCCAGGGGGGCTGGATGCCTACCACTACTACCACCCTGAGCCAGGGGGCTGGATGCCTACCACTACTACCACCCTTAGCCAGGGGGGCTGGATGCCTACCACTACTACCACCCTTAGCCAGGGGGCTGGATGCCTACCACCACCCTTAGCCAGGGGGCTGGATGCCTACCACTACTACCACCCTTAGCCAGGGGGACTGGATGCCTACCACCACCCTTAGCCAGGGGGCTGGATGCCTACCACTACTACCACCCTGAGCCAGGGGGCTGGATGCCTACCACTACTACCACCCTTAGCCAGGGGGTCTGGATGCCTACCACTACTACCACCCTTAGCCAGGGGGCTGGATGCCTACCACTACTACCACCCTGAGCCAGGGGGGCTGGATGCCTACCACTACTACCACCCTTAGCCAGGGGGCTGGATGCCTACCACCACCCTTAGCCAGGGGGCTGGATGCCTACCACTACTACCACCCTGAGCCAGGGGGCTGGATGCCTACCACTACTACCACTCTGAGCCAGGGGGCTGGATGCCTACCACTACTACCACCCTGAGCCAGGGGGCTGGATGCCTACCACTACTACCACCCTTAGCCAGGGGGCTGGATGCCTACCACTACTACCACCCCCACTGATAGGATGGACAATGCATGACACAACCAGCACACCACAACCTAGGGAATGCAAGAAAAGACATCCCCCAACACCATGACAAGCGTGTGTAGACTGTGTCAAATGCCTACAACACCGAACATGACTTTGAACATACAATGTGACCCCCTAGCACATGTGCCACACATATATGTGTGTGGCACCCACAATGCAAGCAGGCCATGACCATTGTGGCAATGGGGTCCTAACCCCCATCATCACAGTGACCAAAATGTAAGTGTGGGGTCCATAGCTGAAGCACATTTTGAACATTGTGGCAATGGGGTCTAAACCCCATCATCACAGTGACCAAAAGGTAAGTGTTGACAAAGAAAGAGGTGCAACTGCCAAACTGCATGGATGATTCCTGGTCACAGAACAAAAAACACATCAGTGGCAAAGTAGTGTATGTGTCCCATTGCAACATAAATTGGGTGAGCCAAATACTGCAGTGCAAATAAGACATACCTTTGGCCATGTGCAGACAAACAACACCCATAGGGGCTGACACCGTCAACATTCATCAATGACACAATGACAGAAGTGACCATCAGAATGCAGACCCACATATTTGCACCAATGGGCACACAAATGCAGATACCCTGTGGAGACTGCAGATGTGAGGTGAACAGATACCATACCATGGCAGCAATGGGACACACAAACCATGATCATTGTGCTGACCGATGACCTAGGAGTCCCAGGGACAGCAGGGGAAAATCACCAAACTACATACAGCCAATGGCACACCCAAGATATGCCAATGCAGTGGTGCAGATGCACAAACACAAACAGGCAGACCCACACTGCACATCATACACAACAGGTGAGGGGGGGGGTGCCAGTGTCCCCAGGCAACCACACAACACATAAGGAGACCTGAATACCAATCATACAGATGTGCATACAGTGCCACACAAAGGTAACTCATGGATCCAAATCCCCTATGTGGGCAAGCAGGCATTGTCAGATGAGAGGGAGCACAAATCACACATGTCACACAGGCACGTAGGAACAGCAACTGACACAGCAAGACACAGACACACCACAGCACCACCCCCAGGGCCCCCACAATGTGGTGACCCTGGGCTGCATTACAATCCCACTGTGATGACAAAGCTAAATGTGGTTCACACTGTGAACCACAGTCATGTGTCCTGAGCAACAAACTACCATCACACCTACACAAGCACAAATCAATCAGCATGGCCAGTAAGCCAAGGCCAACATGGAGGCAGGGGCCTAGCCGGGCAACAACTCTCATCTGCACACACTCAACACCACACCCCTCGACCTCCAACAATGTGCAGCAGTGAAGTACACATGCACTGGTGACATTGCACATGCACCCATGACTATTCCAGGGTGGTGGGTGGGAACCAAGGTGCAGAAACACATGACACATGGCCACTCAACAAGACTCCTGAATGTCTGACACACTGCACACTACGCTGTACATGGACATGACGGCAATACCACACCAACCAATGGGATCCCAGCCATAGTCACACACCAATGAAGAAGCCAAGGTCACCCACAAAGAACACACATAGACAACAACCAACATTGCAGCCCGGACCCTGAGGAGTGCCAGCAGTCACACACACAACGTGTCACAATCACTGAAAGATAACACAAACTGGAAATCACATGACAGGGGCAAACAACAAGTGCCAAGGGGAAACCTGACTGTGACCCATCTGCGTCTGCACACAAACTCAGCCCTGACAGCAAACACACCTATGGGTGACACCCTGATGACCAGTAATGTGCCATGCACCCACAACACAGAGAACCCAGGGAGAAGACTTTGGGGGAACATAGGTCAACTCAGCTAGCATCACAAACAGGTACAACACTAGGGATCACAGCATGCACAGCTAAACGGAAGTGAACACACAGACATGCACATACAACACACACCTTGGGCGCAGGCAATGTCACAGGAGTACACACTGCCATGAGGGGACTCCACTCCTGTGTGAGGAAAGCTGTGCCATATGTTGCCTCAGTAGGGCCCCATCATGTCAGCTGAGCACTTGGTCACACAATCAACAATTAGCACCAAATGAGGGCTCCCGTCACATCAGCCTGGTCATGGAAGTGCCAACGGAATCATCAGCACAGATCCAACACACTTGTATAGCAATGTTGCACTGACAACACAGATGAGTCCTTCCCCATTGATGCCCAAACCTGCATGTCCAGTGGAGATGGCCACACGGTCAGGGAAGTAGACGAATTGAACAATGGCAGGCACAACAGATGTGCAGGGGTGGAAGCCACAGATGTGAAATAGCTAATCTAAGTAGGAAATCCCATTGCCAAATACTGAACACATGACACCCTCAGATGCTGCTATGGATGACATGGATACACCACAGGATAGGACACATTCCCCCTGGACCACATGGGTTCCTGCACAGTAACACTTCATTACCATGAGACCAAATATCACCATCACTGCAGCAAGGGCATGGTTAGCATCATCAACAACATGTACATCAGAAGCATAAGCACTAGAGAACAGAAAGTTGCTTTATTCAGCATATGTGTGGAATGAAAACAAAGTCCAGAAAAACACAAAGGCCAATGGCCAGTCCATTGTAAAAGTCCAAACAGGGTGACAGTGGCAGATGTCACCCTACGCATGCCTGCACAAAACCAGGGACAATCCACTAGGAGGGGCAACCGGGGGGTAGGCCAGGCACCGCAGGGACAGGATCAGGGCTCACCAGGAGGAAGCAGGGAAGGGGTGGTGGGTGCTGGAGAGCCACTGACAACTGCAGTGGAGGTGTCTGACATGGTGTGTGCCGGCACAACTGGGGGCATGACTCAGATGTTGTGGGTGCCGGCACGACTGCAGTGGACCCTGCAGATGGAGTGGACAGGTCCGCCACTGCATTGCCCAAGTCAGACAGGGTGGTAGTGGACTCCACTGCAGTGCCTACCACCAGGGGAGGAGAATGGGGAACAGGCAAGGTGGGCTGGACAGAGGGGAGGACACCCTCACCACATCAGTGGCACAGACAAGCGCAGCGGGGGTGTGGTGCCGGGAGAGCAAGTGGCAGGGGAGAAGGCCGGATCCTCTTGGGGATGGTATATCTGTGGGTGGGGGAACCTGGGGCAGGGTGTGGTGGGGGCACCTGTAGAGTGGGGGCCTGAGGGATGGAGGAAGGAGACCTGGTGCCTGAGCTGCAGGGCGGCGGCGGGGTCTTGCTCTTACGACTCCGGGGGACTTGCGGGTGGGGGCCTCAGTCTGTCTGCACCTGGGGGAGGGTGTCCGGGGGCGAGGGGCACTCTGCTCCGTGTGGGTGGGCTTCCTCTTCCCCCTGGATGCTGGAGCAGCTGGATCGGAGGGGAAGAGGCCAAGGTCACTGAGGAAGAGGCGCTGGGTCTTTGGGGTTGCAGGTGAGGCAAGGGAGGGTGTTTTGGAGGGAGAGGCAACTGAGGACTGCGCAGTGCTCGTGGATGCGTGTGTGTGTACCAGGGCCCCATCCCCTGTGAGTCTGGTTTCAGTCCCCTGACTGTGCGTGCGTGTGCGTTTTGTTTGTGGCGTGTGTGTCTGTGTGCTGGATGTGTGTGTGCTGGTGTGTGCCTGTGCCGGTGTGTGTGTGCTTGGGACGGGTAAGGTGCTGGGGAGTGTGGACGGAGCAGAGGCAGGAGGGTGAGGGACTGTCTGAGGAGGGACACTGCTGCCGTCAGGGAGGAGTCCATGGACCTATTGCCCCTCTGTAGGTCAGACATGCCCGATGAGATGCCCTCCATGAACGACACCAGCTGAGTCAACAGAGCGGTGTGCGCATTGAGGACACTCAGCATGGCTGTCTGCCCTACATGGAGCTGGCGAAGGAGGTACACAGACTCCTCACTCAGGGCAGCAGGGGACACAGGGGCAGGGGGTGCGGTGCCTGGCCCAAAGGAGACACGCTCCCGAACATGGGAGCCTCCACGGACCTGGGGAATGGGAGCCGATGGGAGGGCGGTGGTGGTGCTGGTGGTGGCGGGGACAGCAACACTAGCTGGGGTGTGGTGGCTGCTGACACCCGCCTCCATAAGGGAGTCATCCTCCGAGTTGCTCTGGTCCTCAGCTGAGGTGGATGGTGCTGAGGACTCCTCGGTGTGGCTCCCTCGCCCTCCGTGCCACTGGGTCCCTCCGACCACTCCTCGGCTGCTGACCCAGTCTGGCTCTCCGGCTCCTCCTGGTCCGTGGAGCTGTCCCCTTCCGTGGCCGTGGATGTATCTGCAAACAATGGGGAAACAGACAGACATCAGTCACCTGCACCAAACGCACACACCACTGTGAGCACAGCACATTACAGAGCAAGCCCTGGCATCATTAGTTGTACATTGCTAAAAGTGCCCTAACTGAACAGGAGCAGCCAATTGTCAGTCTGATGCCAACCATGGCACTCACATCCCACATGGCCTTGCACCCATCTGTCTGGTGTCTGTTGGATTGCAACACCCCAGTGTGGACACATGCACCAACTACACAGTAGTTGGACAGTGCAGAGGACACGGTGTGGCATGTGGACATGCACACATCACAGCTCTTGCCACTGAGTCAGTACAGGTTTCCGGATGAAAGGGATGCCCAGAGTCAAATAGGAAATGCATGTGATGCATACCAGCGACAGACACCATGATGCACCCATGTCCTGATAGCCATCGCCACAATGGTGTGCATGTAGCACATGTCACTCCCCTGCAGGATCACCAATAAGTAGACACATGCCATGGCGGAGGCATGACTGCTAAGTCATACATCACTGTCTCAGTGATGTATGACTTGGCAGCCAGACAACAACACTCTGCACTGTGTCACAATAGTAGGTCATGGGGAATGCAAGTCCTGGAGCTGCACAAGTGCACATGTACATCCCCCCCACAACACATCATCTTAACCCTCATCTGTCCAGGTCATACCTATTGGACATATGGGAGACCTGTGACACTACCCTCTGAACCTGAGCCCCTCACAATCTGCTGTGAATGGGGAACAGCTGCCTGAACTTCACATACGCATACCCCAGTCTGCACGTGCAGCTGATCAAACACCTATGTGACACACAAGTATTGTCTCCTATGGTCACATCTCCAGGGGCATGCTGAGCCCCTACCAAGAAACACCCCAGCAGTCCTGGCAACTAATCCACAGCACACTGACACAGAGGCAGACACCTGAGGGGTCAAATCACTGCGCACAATGTGTCAGCTGATACACGGGAGTGGGAGTACAGAGTGCATTGCATGGCCTGGAGTAGGCATCACTGTCCTGCCCCACATGAATGAGGGATGAGCCCTGGACAGTGGATAGCTGGCTATGTATGTGTGACACACGTAATCTGCACACTCCTGGGGCCCAAACATTGTTCCCACCCGCTGCATGGGCGTGTGCCACATACCCCAGGCACATGTGGTGGCTCAGCTCAGCAAGTGGACCGCATATCAAAGCAACACGCAGATTACATGTCCGAACACAGGCGTTGTGTGAACAATGGACCCACCCATGATGCCCACAACTGAGTTAGGGAAACAGATGCTGTCCCCCACCTTTAGTGAAGCAAACTGCAAGGACACAGTCCCAAGTGACACAATTCCCTGAATGTAAGGGCCACACCTGGGTATCAGATGAGCAGTGGGCAGTGCACAATAGAGGACATGGCTCCTGGACAACATGACTGCTGCACTGTGGCAGTTGAACCAGGCCAGAGGAGGGCACAAAGCATGTAATACAGAGTTCACAGTGCAGTCTTTGACTCACCCCCTCCTTGCTGCTGTCTGGCCTTCAGCTGCCCATCCAGGTCTGGAAACACCACCGCCAGGATCTGGAGCATGTGGGGGTCAGGGTCCGTGTTCCGCCCCTCCTGCGAGGAGGCGACAGCTTCAACTGGACCCGTGCAATCCTCCGGGTCCAGCCCCGAAGGTCCTGCCACCTCTTCTGGCAGTTGCGGATCCGGCGCTTGTAGACCCCCACGGACCGGACAGCCCGGACGATGTCCTTCCAGATCTCCTGCTTCCGATGGGCATTAACCTGTCAGGATGACAAAGTGAAAAGGCCATTACTACACATGCAACATATCGGTGCATGACACAGTTGTATATACATGTCTCAATCACAGGGGCACATGATGTACACAGGCAGTGCAAAGCTGCCCATGGACAGTTTGCCAGATGTCACTACATGGTATCATTGCATGGGAAGTAAAACCTTGTTCAAATGCACTGTCACTGCACCATACCTGTCCAGTGCATGTCACTACACACTATGGGGGTGACAACTACTCAGTGAGCCTGCTAGCCAGTGGCGTGCAGACTTTCAGCCTTGCTAGTCAGACAATATGCACATTCAGAAAGGCAGTGCACAGAACACTCACCCGCTCCCCTGGTGTCCCATACAGCTTGCTGTACTGTGGAAGTAGGCTGTCCAGCAGGGCCTGGTTCTCCTCAAGGCTGAAGGCTGGGGCTCTCTCCGCAGTACGTGCCATTGCAGGGTCCAGAGGGGCAGAGACAGCAGCAGTGCAGTGGCAGATGTCGTCCTGGAGCATGTAGTGCAGGCAAGTGAGCTCTCAGGGAACAGCCAGCAATATATATGTGCTGGAGAGGCAGATACTGTCCCTTGTATCCAAAGTGATAGGTCCAAGTCGTTTGCATCTTCTGAATCTGGCCAATCCATGGAATAGCAGCACCAATACACGCCCACAGCATCCTTCAAATCTTCAACTTCATGACATACATGATTTTGCAACATTGTTGTGGGTGACTAACTGAATTTCCAGCAACCGACTCGTTCGGAAATTCGAAAACGCGTCCGTTGCCAGGCAAGGCCATTGTCAATGGGTGCGCACCGATCGGTCCATTGCGGTACAACGCGTACAGGGTACAACGCGTACCCGCACACATTGAATGCAATGGGCCGGCCGGGGCACCGATCGGTCCATTGCTGATCAACGCGTACAGGGGTACAACGCGTACCCGCACACATTGAATGCAATGGGCCGGCCGGGGGCACCGATCGGTCCATTGCAGTACAACGCGTACAGGGGTACAACGCGTACCCGCACACATTGAATGCAATGGGCCGGCCGGGGTACCGATCGGTCCATTGCAGTACAACGCGTATAGGGTACAACGCGTACCCGCACACATTGAATGCAATGGGCCGGCTGGGGGCACCCGATCGGTCCATTGCAGGACAACACGTACAGGGGTACAACGCGTACCCGCACACATTGAATGCAATGGGCCGGCCGGGGCACCGATCGGTCCATTGCTGATCAACGCGTACAGGGGTACAACGCGTACCCGCACACATTGAATGCAATGGGCCGGCCGGGGCACCGATCGGTCCATTGCAGTACAACGCGTACAGGAGTACAACGCGCATGCCGCACACATTGAATGCAATGGGCCGGCCGGGGCACCGATCGGTCCATTGCAGTACAACGTGTACAGGGTTACAACGCGTACCCGCACACATTGAATGCAATGGGCCGGCCGGGGGCAACGATCGGTCCATTGCTGTTCAACGCATCACTGTACATGTGACTGGCATATGTCACCATGCCTGTCTCAGATGGACATATGCCAGCCACAGATAGCTCCCAGGGAGTGAGGGGCACAACTACATCACGACAGCCTGTCCAAACTTTATCATAAGGCATGTAAGGCTGCATTTCCTATTGTGTGTATGTTGGTGTACATGTTGTCCTGTGGGTGTCACCTGTGGGCAGCCACCCCCAGGCTGTGCACGTGTTCATGGGGACAGGATCCTGGGTGTTACGTGTACATGACCACTGTGATGTGCAACTGTTCATATCTGTGCATGTGCCATGGTCACATTTCACTGTGGTGTATGTGTATGTCATGTCACATACCCCGTGAGTCCCATGTGGGACGGTATGTTTGAGCCAGGGTGTCCCAGGGGCATAATAGTGATGGTCCTCCACAGTCTGTGTGCATGTAGTGTTTACAATGTCTCTGATTTCATGTGCACAATGGGAGACAGTCTCCACATCCACGTTGTGTGTACATGGACTTTGATGTTGTGCGTGTGTGTGTCACAGACGTCCATGTCTGTCCTGCCGTGGCAAGTGGGACCACTACCTGTGGGGTCATGGTTGTTTTGCTGTGGTGTATACATGATACTCCATGTAATGCCAGTGTCCATGTGGCAATACAGGGTCCCTGGGAATGTACCTGTCGTTGAGCTGTGGTGCCTGGGGCACATCTGTCCTCACATGTCACTGTGGGGGGTGATTGTGACACGGCAGCAGGAGATGGGAACTGTGACACGGCCTCATGATATCCAATGGGCCAACCTGGGACTAATTGATGCCACTTGTTGGACCGTGTTGGCAGATGTTGGCCATGTATGTACCATACATGTCCTTACGGAACTGCACACTTCATGTAGTTGTGCCTCATAATGATGTATGTTGGGATATTGAGTGTGTTCAATGCCGCATATGTGGGGTGACTGACAATCTTGCTTACTTCTCCTCTGCACTGCAGGGCTCCTGCTGTCCATCGACCATTCCCAGACCTGGCAACGATGGTGGAACGGGACAGCATCCGACGGTACCGCTTCACCAGGCAGCTGATTGAGGATTTGGCAGTGCAGTTGTCCCCACATTTGCAGCCTGGCCGGCCGTAACCTACAGCGCTGACCCCCAAGGTGAAGGTGATGGCAGCCCTACACTTCTTTGCCACCGGTACCTTCCAACATACTGTGGCGACTGCTGGTGGGATGTCACAGACCATGTTGAGCCGTGTGCTCCGCGATGTTTTGGCGGCAATGTTGCTATTCCTGAACCGGTACATCTATTTCCCTAGACTGCGACGACTCACTGACGTGAAGAGTGACTTTTATGCCCTGGGGAGGATGCCGCATGTCATTGGCTCAATTGATGGGACACATGTGCAGGCCTACAGGAACCGCAAGCACTACCACTCGGTCAATGCACTGGTGGTGTGTCTTGCAGACATGACCATCACACACGTGTGTGCCCGTTTCCCTGGTTCAGCACACGATGCCTTTGTGATGAGGAGTAGTCGCATCCCCAGGATGATGGCACAGATGCAGAACCAGCGTGCCTGGCTTGTCGGTGTGTACTGACTTTGTGCCATTGTGTGTGATCTGATCTGTAGTATTCCGCCCACTTTTCCAAGTCAGCTAATGTGCACTTGTCTGTCCGTAGGTGACTCGGGATACCCCAACATGCCGTGGTTGCTGACACCCCTCAGGAACCCTTTGACACCAGCCCAGATGCGCTACAATGAGGCACATGGTCCGACCAGGAGAGTGATTGAGCGGACATTTGGTCTCCTGAAGAGCCGCTTCCGCTGCCTGGACAAGACCGGAGGGTCCCTCCCATATGCCCCTGCGAAAGTGTGCAAGATTATCATCGTCTGCTGCATGCTCCACAACCTGGCTGTGCGGAAGGAGTTGCCTCTCATCCAGGATGACAATGACCAACATCCGCCACCTGTGGAGGATCCTGGCCTGGACCACGATGCCAGTGACGATGATGATGATGATGATGATGATGAGGGTGATGTCCGCACACAGCTCATCACCAACTTCTTTAGCTGAATGTGAGTATCCTGAGGTGTCATGTCAATGATGTGAGTTGGCATGATATGTGTAGGTGGTGCTCTGGTGCTGTTGGAGTGTGTCCATGGGCTACTTGACTGGATGTGTGTTGCGATGTGTGCTTACAGGTGGGCTGTACTCCCCAACAGTGTTGACATGCTAACTTGGTTCTGGGTGGGTATCTTGTAACATGTATTGTGCATGAGTTTTGCTGTTCTGTCCTGTACTCCATTGCTTTTGACTGTGTGTCATTTCTGTCCTTCACAGGGTACTTTCAGATTCGTTTGGTCAACTGTGTCCACCGACGACGTGATTGCACTTCCAGAGTGGTAGCTGTTGTGTCCCTACAGGTGATGTGCGCCACACCCATGGACTTCCTTCCGTCTACAGTTGTTGACTCTGTGCCCGCTGCCAGGTGGGATTACCTTGCATCTGTAGTGGTTACGACATGTTGCAACTGTGTAATAAACCTGTGCTTCACTTTGTGATGTGCGTTGTCTGTGGTCACACATTTGACTGCCATTTGCTTACTGCACCTGTGGGCTACTTGACTACAACTGGGAATGGGTGTGGTGTCTGTGCATTGCACCGTCTTCCCTGGCAACATCAGTGTAGGCAATGAGTCAGATGGCCTAGGTGTGTATGTGTTGTGTAGCCCTGGTGGTGTGTCTCCCTCATATGTGTCACGTTGCCTTTACTCACATGCCTGTGTTGTACTTGCTGTTGCAGTTCGCATACACAGTGTAATTTTGCAGTTCATCATCCCCATAACAGCACCCACGTTGGAATCACAACAGAGGCAAGTATGGTGTATTAGTGTGTTTATTGTGATACATTTGTGTGAATAGTGCATAGGATGGGTAGTGCTGTACATAAATCTTGCAATCAGAAGTTCCTAGGTGAATTGAAAGTCCTGGTAGACAGAATCCCCAGTATCGGGGCCACAGTTGTCTGAGACATTGGTCCAACTTGTACTCCCCATGCAATGTGTGGGAGGGGAAACGACCTTTACCATACTCTTTAACAACGAGGGGCCTGAACCACGATCCCTCAACCACTACTGCATTTACAACTACCTAGTCTAAACAACGACCTGTCTAAACAACGACCTGTCTAAACAACAACCTGCATGAAGAGATTAGTTGTTTCTTTTGTTATAGTAAGTTGTCTGTCTGATTTGTTTTTTTCATGGAGTGTAACATTTTGTAAAAATAATTAACTGTTTTACATTTTCTAAGTTTATTTATGCAATCTTACTAATTAATGTATGTTGTTTAAATTTACCTTCTGAGACCAGTAGATGGCACTCTTGGATTGTTTATGACTGATATATATATATATATATATATATATATATATATATATATATGTGGCAAGTGTATCATGAGTATGAGTTTTTGGGTGGCAAGGGTATTTTTAGGGTTTATGGTGGGTGTAGGTTTTTGGGTGGCAAGGGCATTTTTACATTTTGGGTGGGAATGGGTTTTTGGGTGGCAAGGGTAATTTTAGGGTGGGTATGTGTTTTTGGGTGGCAAGTGTATTTTTAGGGTTAAGGGTGGGTATGGGTTTTTGGGTGGAAAGGGTAATTTGAGGGTTTAGGGTGGGCATGGTTTTTGGGTGGCAAGGGTAATTTTAGGATTTCGGGTGGGTATGGGTTTTTGGGATTGCAAGGGTATTTTTAGGGTTTAGGGTGGGTATGGGTTTTGGGGTGGGAAGGGATTTTTAGGGTTTAGGGTGGGTGTGGGTTTTGGGTGGCAAGGGTAATTTTAGGGTTTTGGGTGGGTATGGGTTTTGGGTGGCAAGGGTAATTTTAGGGTGGGTATGGGTTTTGGGCGGCAAGTGTATTTTTAGGGTTAAGGGTGGGTAAGAGGTTTTGGGTAACAAGGGTAATTTTAGGGTGGGTGTGAGTTTTTGGGTGGCAAGGGTAATTTTAGGGTTTACGGTAGGTATGGGTTTTTGGGATTGCAAGGGTATTTACAGGGTTTAGGGTGGGTGTGGGTGTTTGGGTGGAAAGGGAATTTTTAGGGTTCAGGGTGGGTATAGGTTTTTGGGTGGAAAGGAATTTTTAAGGTTTTGGGTGGGTGTAGGTTTTTGGGTGGAAAGGAAATTTATAACATTAAAAGTGAGTATAGGGGTGTGTGTGTATGTATATATACATACATACTATATATACATACATATATATATGTGTGTGTATATAGTGTTAATACTTATCAATATTAATTTTTACAACACATATGTCTTTAGCATGCATGCCTTTACCAAGAAATTTAAGATTTTTACAGGTACATATAAACCCATTACATATGTATATATATATATATACATATATATATATATATATCCAAGAAAGAAGTGACTCAAACAGATAGATTCACCAAAGAACAAAAATATATTTCCACTACAACGTTTCAGCTTCCGCCTTCCTCAGGTAGTACAAGATGGTTTGCTCAGTGGCTGCACAGATGACACAACTGAATTTTCAAAAGCATCATGAGTGAAGATTCCATTTGGAATGTGGAATCAATGCAGTCCTGAGAGCACTTGAGATATGCAGTAATCAGGTTGTATTATCAGTAATGTTCAGTCCATCTGATGCAGTGATTTTAAACGGTACATCCAGAAGTTTTCTCTGGAGTCCAGTAGTTCTTCCTTTGAGACATGTTCCACGGGAAAATCTTCAAATCTGATAGTAAATGATCCACAAGGTTAAAATGATTGGCTACAGGCTGGTCAATTTTCTTATTAATTATTGCCGATTTGTGGTTCCTGAATCGTGCACGGAGGTCATTCACTGTTTGGCCTAAATATTGTTTTTTACAGCTTTGCCGTTGGCCTCCGTACACGATTCAGGAACCACAAATCGGCAATAATTAATAAGAAAATTGACCAGCCTGTAGCCAATCATTTTAAGCTTGTGGATCATTTACTATCAGATTTGAAGATTTTCCCCGTGGAACATGTCTCAAAGGAAGAACTACTGGACTCCAGAGAAAACTTCTGGATGTACCGTTTAAAATCACTGCATCCAGATGGACTGAACATTACTGATAATACAACCTGATTACTGCATATCTCAAGAGCTCTCAGGACTGCATTGATTCCACATTCCAAATGGAATCTTCACTCATGATGCTTTTTGAAAATTCAGCTGTGTCATCTGTGCAGCCACTGAGCAAACCATCTTGTACTACCTGAGGAAGGCGGAAGCTGAAACGTTGTAGTGGAAATATATTTTGTTCTTTGGTGAATCTATCTGTTTGAGTCACTTCTTTCTTGGATATTTTATTTCTTTGTGACTCATTGTATCCTTTGGGATCCAGATTTTTGCCCTGGCTGGCTGTTGTTTTCTTGTGATCCTTCATCTTCACATATATATATATATATACACATATATATATATACACATATACACACGCATATGGGTTTATACTTACCTGGAAAATAGATACATTAATGGGGTAAAGGCAATCATGGTAAAGGCATAGTAGTTGTAAAAAATAGTAGTTGTTAAAACTTTAGTGGTTTAGACTAAGTAGTGGTTGAGGAGTAGTGGTTTAGACTGTAGTTGTTCATGTGGTAGTTGTTCCATCATACAATCGTGTGGGAGTAGTGTTGCCGTCAACAGGGTGAACAGTCTGTGCACAAAGGTGAACATCCAGAACAGGTTCAGGCTTCCTGGGAGTTGCGCTTGGCCATCGGCCTCTCACTTGCCCCTCTTCGGACGACCCCTCTTCTTGGGGGGGGGCCCTCAAGTACAGGCTGCTGCGGTGCAGGGGACTCTCCGCCAGAGTCATCCTCCCTCCCTGTGGCAGTTGCAGTTTGGGCAGCACCAGATGTTGTTGGCACACAGGGAGGTGTTGACTCGTTGCTGTTCATCTGGCGGAGGAATTGTAAAATGTCCCTCTGCACCGCCGTCATCTCATGCAGTGCATCCCACTTGGACTCCACGCGGGACATGTGTGAGTCCACGCGGGACATGTGTGACTCCACGTGGGACATGTGAGAGTCCAAGCGGGCATGATGGGCAGCCTGCTGCTGTTTCATGTCTCTGAGGAGCCCCACTACCTGGCTGAGGTCTCCGGTGCTGGACTGGTACGCATCAGCTATGCGTACCAGTTGTGGGTCATCATGCGCACCAGCAACCTCTGCAAGCAGCGACCTCTGTCTCCCACCCCTCCCACCACCCCTGCTGACATGTGCAGTGCGTGCAGTGGCACGCACAGATGACCCTGGTCCACCATGGAGGTTGGTGGTGGTGGTGGTGTCCATGGCCCCAGGTTGGTCCAGGGTCCCTGTGCTGGTGTTGCTCCTTGTTCTGTCCATGTCGGCAGGGATGGTATTTGTGTTGACAGTTGTTGGAGGGGTGGGTGCAGGGGGTGCAGCTGGTGGTCCTGCTGGTGCTGCAGCTGGTGGTCCTGCTGGTACTGCATGTAGACTTGCACCGGGTGTGCCAGGTTGGTCTTCTTCGTCCGAGGAGGGCAGAGGCTGTACGACACCAGTGAGCTCCGCATCCTCTTGAGCCTGGGACTGGGACTCCTCAGCGTCTGCTGCTGTGTCCCCATCATCACCTGTTTTTGGGAGACACACACAATGTATGTTATGTTTCTGCAGGCATCAATGGTTGACACACGACAGTTGTGACTGTGCCTCTGGGTGCGGGCCTGTACATTGCATTGTCCTAAGTCGTCACAGTCAGGGGTTGATATTGGTGTGGCACATTGTCCTGCATTATTTGGGCATTTCTATGTATTTGTTGGGGTGTGAACATGGTCTGCATTGGTTGTGTTTGGTTGACAGCCGGCCCTCCTTCCCACCCACCCAGCCAGTCAGTTATCCCACCATGGACTGTGCTTGCATTGCAGGGAGTGGAAGTTGTCTCTCAGGATGTCAGTCAGTGGTGTCCTGCTGTTTGTTGGTGCACAGTTGCCAGCAGGGCCTTGTGCTCCCCACAGCAGTAGCCAGTGTCAGCCATCTTGTGAGTCCTTCTCCACTCCCTGTGATGTGTGCATGGTTCAGGGTGGTGTTGATGGGACAGTTGTGGGGGTGACCAATATCAGTGACTGCCACTCCCATCATGCTATTGCCTCCACCCCACTTGCCAGCATTCCCATACTTACTTGCTTTTGTGGGGAGTTCAGTGTGTGTGGGTGTGAGGGCAATGGCAAGATGGCTGACAGTGGTGTCCTGCTGTTGGTTGGTGTGCAGTTGCCAGCAGGGCCTTGTGCTCCCCACAGCAGTAGCCAGTGTCAGCCATCTTGTGAGTCCTTCTCCACTCCCTGTGATGTGAGCATGGTTCAGGGTGGTGTTGATGGGACAGTTGTGGGGGTGACCAATATCAGTGACTGCCACTCCCATCATGCTATTGCCTCCACCCCACTTGCCAGCATTCCCATACTTACTTGCTTTTGTGGGGAGTTCAGTGTGTGTGGGTGTGAGGGCAATGGCAAGATGGCTGACAGTGGTGTCCTGCTGTTGGTTGGTGTGCAGTTGCCAGCAGGGCCTTGTGCTCCCCACAGCAGTAGCCAGTGTCAGCCATCTTGTGAGTCCTTCTCCACTCCCTGTGATGTGAGCATGGTTCAGGGTGGTGTTGATGGGACAGTTGTGGGGGTGACCAATATCAGTGACTGCCACTCCCATCATGCTATTGCCTCCACCCCACTTGCCAGCATTCCCATACTTACTTGCTTTTGTGGGGAGTTCAGTGTGTGTGGGTGTGAGGGCAATGGCAAGATGGCTGACAGTGGTGTCCTGCTGTTGGTTGGTGTGCAGTTGCCAGCAGGGCCTTGTGCTCCCCACAGCAGTAGCCAGTGTCAGCCATCTTGTGAGTCCTTCTCCACTCCCTGTGATGTGAGCATGGTTCAGGGTGGTGTTGATGGGACAGTTGTGGGGGTGACCAATATCAGTGACTGCCACTCCCATCATGCTATTGCCTCCACCCCACTTGCCAGCATTCCCATACTTACTTGCTTTTGTGGGGAGTTCAGTGTGTGTGGGTGTGAGGGCAATGGCAAGATGGCTGACAGTGGTGTCCTGCTGTTGGTTGGTGCGCAGTTGCCAGCAGGGCCTTGTGCTCCCCACAGCAGTAGCCAGTGTCAGCCATCTTGTGAGTCCTTCTCCACTCCCTGTGATGTGAGCATGGTTCAGGGTGGTGTTGATGGGCCAGTTGTGAGGGTGACCAATATCTGTGACTGCCACTCCCTTCATGCTATTGCCTCCACCCCACTTGCCAGCATTCCCAAACTTACTTGCTTTTGTGGGGAGTTCAGTATGTGTGGGTGTGTGAGCAATGGCAAGATGGCTGACAGTGGTGTCCTGCTGTTGGTTGGTGTGCAGTTCCCAGCATGCCCTTGTGCTCCCCACGACACAGCAACAGTGTCAGACATCTTTGATGGGCCTTTCCACTCTCTGTGGGATGTGCATGCGTGAGTGTGAGCTTGCTGGGCCATGTGGTGGGGGATGTAGAGCTGTGACTACGACTCCCATCATGCTATTGCCTCCACCCCCTTCCCAGCATGCCCATGCTTCCTTCCTTTGACTCTGCTTCCCTGTGGGGTGGGCTGGCTGTGCTGACAGGATGGCTGGGAGTGTTGTCCTGGCAGTTGTTTGGCTAAAAGTCCCAAGAGTGTCCCTGTGCTTCACACAACATAACCCAGGGTGGTGGTTCTTTGTGGGATCTTGAGTTAGGATGGGAGGCATTGCATTCTACCAGGTGGGTTCTGTGGAGTTTGTGTTGAGGGGGTGTGAGGGGAGGTGCTTGTGACTATGGTCAGTGCTGCAAGTCCTCCTTCCCACCCAGCCAGCCAGATATCCCACCATGGAACGTGCTTGCATTGCAGGGAGTGGAAGTTGTCTCTCAGGATGTCAGTCAGTGGTGTCCTGCTGTTTGTTGGTGCACAGTTGCCAGCAGGGCCTTGTGCTCCCCACAGCAGTAGCCAGTGTCAGCCATCTTGTGAGTCCTTCTCCACTCCCTGTGATGTGAGCATGGTTCAGGGTGGTGTTGATGGGCCAGTTGTGAGGGTGACCAATATCTGTGACTGCCACTCCCTTCATGCTATTGCCTCCACCCCACTTGCCAGCATTCCCAAACTTACTTGCTTTTGTGGGGAGTTCAGTATGTGTGGGTGTGTGAGCAATGGCAAGATGGCTGACAGTGGTGTCCTGCTGTTGGTTGGTGTGCAGTTCCCAGCATGCCCTTGTGCTCCCCACGACACAGCAACAGTGTCAGACATCTTTGATGGGCCTTTCCACTCTCTGTGGGATGTGCATGCGTGAGTGTGAGCTTGCTGGGCCATGTGGTGGGGGATGTAGAGCTGTGACTACGACTCCCATCATGCTATTGCCTCCACCCCCTTCCCAGCATGCCCATGCTTCCTTCCTTTTGACTCTGCTTCCCTGTGGGGTGGGCTGGCTGTGCTGACAGGATGGCTGGGAGTGTTGTCCTGGCAGTTGTTTGGCTAAAAGTCCCAAGAGTGTCCCTGTGCTTCACACAACATAACCCAGGGTGGTGGTTCTTTGTGGGATATTGAGTTAGGATGGGAGGCATTGCATTCTACCAGGTGGGTTCTGTGGAGTTTGTGTTGAGGGGTGTGTGAGGGGAGGTGCTTGTGACTATGGTCAGTGCTGCAAGTCCTCCTTCCCACCCAGCCAGCCAGATATCCCACCATGGAACGATGCTTGCATTGCAGGGAGTGGAAGTTGTCTCTCAGGATGTCAGTCAGTGGTGTCCTGCTGTTTGTTGGTGCACAGTTCCCAGCAGGGCCTTGTGCTCCCACAGCAGTTGCCAGTGTCAGCCATCTTGTGAGTCCTTCTCCACTCCCTGTGATGTGCGCATGGTTCATGGTGGTGTTGATGGGACAGTTGTGGGGGGCAATATGTGTGACTGCGACTCCCATGATGCTATTGGCTACACTGACTTGGCCAGCATACACAGAATTCCTTCCTTTGAGTGGTCTTCATTGTGTGTTGGTGTTGTTGTGGTGGCTACATGTCTGGATGTGTTTGTTAGTTCTATTTGTGCCACTGCCTAGCTGTAGTTGTAGTTGTGTTTGTACATGTGATGGCACAGTTGGATGTAACTTTTTTGATGGCATGTGTTGTGTTTATCTGACTGACATACACATTTTGGGATGATTCTGTTCTGGTTGCTGTGTAATTGCTATGAGTGCATGGTTTGACTCTCCCCTTGACAGTGATGTGTGTGTGTTTTGTGGCAGAATATTGTGTACATTTGTTGTGTACTCACCAGGCTCTGGGATGTTCTCTAGTCCATATACGCTCACTGGTGGAAGGATGGCCCGCACCTTCTCCTCCCAGGGCCTGAGGTATATTGGCTTGGCAGGAGGGCCACTGCCGGTGTATTGGCTGATGATGTAGTCTTTCTTGAGCAGGTCCCGTACCCTCCTGCGCACGTCATACCACCTGTTCTGGATGTCGGCTCTTTGTGCGCAGACATGGTGATTGTGCGTTCACCCTGTTGATGATCCTCTCCCACATCTTGGTTTTCTGGGAGATGGGGGTCTGTTGGACCAGTGTGCCAAACAGCTGTGGCTCTACCCTGAGGATCTCGTCTACCATGACTTCCAATTCACAATCTAGGAACTTGTGATTCTTCTTGGGGGCATGGTGATGGGTGGTGATGGTGAGTGATGTGTGTGTTGGTGTGCAGGTGAGGGTGTGTGAGTGTGTGTTTTGCTGGGTGTATGTGAGGTAGGTATTTGTTGGTGTGCTGATGGTGTGTGGCTTGTGTGAGGGATGAGCTGTGGGTGTGTGGTTGCTGTCTCTTGGGTGCTGGCAGTGGAATGGCATTTGCAAAGGATCATGGTTGTGATTTGTGTCCTTTATATGGGTGGAGTTGTGGGTGTGTCTTTGTTCTCTGTCCCCACCCCCCAGTATTTATTGGCTTTGTAATTGCTTGTTTGGCCTTTTTTGTGTGATTTTTCCTTTGTACTGTCTGTGCATGTTGGAAACGTTCTTGTGACCGAGTCGGACCCTGCATTTGTCTCGTACGGTGTTCTCCGTTTCGTTCACGCTGTCTTTGTGCAGTTTTCTATGCTGCGAACGCGTCGGTCGCGGTGTTTTGTGTTGCTTCGGCTCGGTTTTGTATGCGTGTCGGTCGTACGGCTTGTCCTCCGTCTGACTCGGTCGTGGTTTTCGCGCCTTGCATCGTACTTTGCGGTTTGGAGTTCGCGTGTACGTTTCGGTCGGATTTTTCCCGGTGCGTGTCGGTCGGTTGGATTCGCGTGTTTTTCCGGCCGGATTGCTGTTTTCCGTGCGGCTTGGTCGTTCGGCTTGGGTTCGGTATGTGTCGGTCGGATTTTGCACGCATTGCATCGTACTTGGCGTGTCGGGCGCCACAGGTACGTGTCGGTCGGTATAATTTCCGGCTCCGAGTCGGTCGGTGCTTTTTCCGGCCCGAATCGGAATCGACCCCTTAGATGGAATAATGCTGAAAAGTGAGAGAACAACTGCTTTTTGAAAAGTGATAATTTGTATCGGTGGGTATTTTGGTGATGGCTCAAAAACGCCATCAAAGGGGGGATTGATGGAGCAGGGTTTTCGTGAAATAAAACCTGCTCGGATTGAACCCTCAGTAACATTTACTAACGGTGTGCAGTGACAAATTATGCGGTAAAAACAACTAATGTGAGGGAAAATGCTGAAGTAGGCCGCAAATGCTTTTTGACAAAACGAAAATAAAAAGAACTAATGCTGCTTTTGTGCACGTTATTAACGTTTGCTAGGAAAATAATATTTAACATGGGTTGCGATGGATAGATGCAGTATTAGGTTGGTGTGTAGTGAAAAAAAGCATTACAAGTGAATAATAATGCCTGTATTTGTTTTCCATAGAAGCATGATTTTCTACTCTGCATGGAGTTTTGGGGTTAATGGAATAGAAGAATAAATAGTTGAAATTAAAAGATTGAAAGCGAAGAGGAAGGTGGACAAAGATTTGTCCTTCAAGAATCCTGAGTGCTTGCCAAGAAGTTTGCATGAAAAACGATTTAATTCATCAAGCGCAGGAAATGTTTCCTCTGGAAAGGCACGAGCGGCACAAATTATATGAAGTTTGCTACATAACCGGCAAGAAGGAATAGAACTTTTGATAATGGCTTGAATCATATTTTCTGGGGTGGAATATGATGTGATGAATAAATAAAACAATAGGACATTTAGTGAGTTGATCATGCAGAGAGTGGTGTGACAGTACACCCCTTTCCTTAACCAATCAAGTTTAGAATAACCCTTCGTTAGATACAAGTGTGGGTTGGACATTTGGGTTTTTAGGGTATAATTGAGGTGCCTAGTGGGAGGGGTTGAGGCAGTTGTTTTTGTCGTTTTTTAGACAGACTCGTGTGGGTTCTGACTGCTGGGAGATCGTCGTTGTCGTCGGTTTGCTGTTCTGTCACCTGTCTGCTGATTCCTGACTTAGTCTTTGCCTCTTCAAATCTTCTTGAGGGGCCTTGCTGCTCTCATGGCCAGAGAGTAGATTTCCTATTCCTATTTGGGTTAGTATAGATTGAAATCTGAATTTGCATAATCATTTGCAAATGTATTTTCTTTTTGACACTTTTGTCTCTTCGCCTATCCACTCTTCTATGCGTTGTCATTGAGATTAATTTGTCATTTTTTTCTTCTAATGATGTTGGCCCTGTGACGATCTATGATTTGTACTGTATGTTGGTTCTGATGAGCATTATTTCACATTATTTGGATAAACATTTATAAATATATATATATAATGAGTCTGTCATTATTAGAGGTGTATATTAGTTTATAGCTATTTTAAAATCTAAGTATTAGTTTGCCAAACCCTGTCACCTATACAAAGATTGCATCGCCATAATTTGGTAATCAAAAATGAAGATACAAATAGGTTATGGAATTGCACTAACCCAGCATGAAGAGACTTGGTGGGTAATGAAATTGGGCCTTGTCTGCAGAAATGTATTAGTCCCGGATCGCTGGATCATTCCTTTCTGTAACAATCTTCTATGACTGGTGTTATTCCTGCAATAGCCTCTTGTATCAAATGGTATGGGGGTGTTCTAAGAAAACATTGTGTTTGCCTTTACAGTAATTCAGACTAGTTCTACACCTTTTATAAGTCTGATATCCTTCCCCGTGAGATCGGTATTCACTGTTTCTTTTAAATCATCATGTAATTTTTCAGTCGTAACAAAGGGAACATTCCTGTCTCGTTTTGCTGTCTAATAAGTTTAAAATCTACATCCTCATCATGAGTCTGAAGAGCAACACCATCCTCTGGGCAGTAAATGTTGCAATTTAATTTGCACAGTAAATCTCTCCCTAGTAGATTTACAGGGCTAGAATCACAGACAACTGGTGTTTTTATTAAATTAGCCTATCTTCACTAGGACCTTTTCTGAAACCGGATTCGTGAACGGTTTATTTGTAAATCCTACAACTAGGATCTGCCTTTCAGGAAAGTAATCACTGCCTCCTATTTCTTCATCACTGTAGGAGATGGTGCATTTGTCCTAGTCTCCCTCAGAGGTTCCTCTTTTGCCCATTGTACCGCAGTCTTACATTCAGCCCATAAATCAGCAGGTACTACAATGTCAAAAGACGTATTCAAATCTGTCCATAACACCTTTGAAATCTCTATGAATGGTTTCACTTGTGCATACCATTGCACCGGTTTGTCTCTCAATTTCAGAAAAGTATTCGTAAACGCAGACAAATCACCTCTACTCCAAGGAACATGTACGGACATTCCTCCTGCTATTTCTCTGAGTGGGTATGCTGTAGTTTCTCCCTCACCTCCCTCGTCTTGCTTCCCTGCTATAGCTGCTTCTCTCTGTTTCTTTTCAAGCTTCTTTGTTCATTTAATTTCTAATTTCTCAGCCTCACTCCATTTGTGAATGTATTTAACTAACTCCATAAAAAGTAAGCGCATTCCCAAAACTCGCATGTTTTCAAATGCGGGACCGTCCAATTGGACTCTATAGCTTCTCTGCACTTGGAAATTTTTAGCAAGATCAATCTCGTATTTCTGACCCAATTCTGTCAATTTGTCATGCATCAAAGCTGCTCTTCCTGTAATCTCCCTACACAGGTAGATTAGTTCCTTTCTCTGGTATTGCTCAATATGTTCCAATTCTAAATATCCCCTTATTATTTCTTCAAATTCCACCTTAAATTGAGTAACATTTAAAGGCTTGTCTGAAATCTTTTGTATCTCTGTGCTTTTTTCTGTCTTCCTAATACCCGCTGCTTCTTCTAACCAAGCTGGCATATAACCCTCTTCAGTAGCATTTATGTCACTAGGATTAATAGGGGCTGTGAAAACTAATGTCCCTTCATCTATTAGTACTTGTACTGTCTGTGGGGGTCTCCACACAACAATATGAGAATTTTGTGAAGTCGGAACAAACCCTGTGGTAGGTATACCTCCACCAGCTTGATGAACTTCTGGCCTTAAATACATATTTGGAGGAGCATTTGCAATGACTCTGGGCAATATTGGGGCATTTACAGATGTTATTTGGGCTGTGGTACTCACTCCAGTCGCAGTAGTCACAGTTGGAACTGTAACCTGTGATTGAGTCACAACTGGTGGGACAATTTGGAGTATATGTACAGGTCTTTCAATGTGTGCTAAATCTGGATCTACAGGAGCAGTTGCTACTATACCACTCGTACCAGCACTTGATTCTCTGTGATCAGTAAGGGATGTATATGGCAGAGGTCTTGAGGCTAGCATCTGCTCTAGAATCTCATCCCCTGAATCACTCCCATCTTTCTTTCGGTAATCGTTTTCCCTTCCCTTCTTAGCTGCTTCCATAGTAATAGCTGGACATAATATTGTTCCCTCTATGATAGCCTTTCTCCACCTATGCTGTCCTTCTTCCCATCGAGCATCCACATAATTCTGCACCGCTCGATTTGTCCTTCTCTGGTATTTTTCCCTCTCCTTCTCCCTTGCAGCCTTTTCCCATATACTCAGAGCTTCATATTGAGTGGGTCTAGGGAATGGCTTCATCTCGTACAACTTTTCTTTCAAATTATCAAGAATTCTGGTATTAAATGTCCTGTTTCTAGGAAAGCTCAATGCACCTTCTTTCTCAGTGATTGTGCTTCATTGGTGAAGCCAAGAACAAGTATGTAACCCATTCTCAGCTGTCATTTCATAAACTGTGCAGGCGTACCTTTGGGAGGTGCCTCTTCACCTTTCCGTACCGGAATAGTAACATCCTCTCTTACTAAACTCTTAAATTCTTTAAAACATTTCATTTTTGCAATGCAACTAGAGACAAGGTAAGTTTCAATCAAATGTTATTGTTTTGTTCCGTATATACCAAATTTCAATAAACCAATCCAATTAAGACAACTAGTTTTCCAATTTTTGTTGTCAAATTCAAATACGTTATTCACGTTCTTGTAAACCAATCCTAGCGCAACATCCTGATGTCACCAACCAATCCCTGCACGTAAGCACACCAACTGAGCAATCTCAGCGCGAAACAATATGATGTATGAGCTCACTCCTTGCAGCAGTTCACCCTCCTTTACAATTTTTCTCGCATTCACACAACTTCAACAGTAAAACTTAAAATTCCTCGTTTGCTCTACTAAAGAAATAACACTATTACAATCACTCAAAAGAATTTTCCACAACCGCAAGTCAAATCTCGACCGCCGTGAAATCACCCAAATCAATGCAGCTTCACCCGTTCGCGCAATTAGGTTCCACTAACACCAATCAATGTCAATAAATCAAAACAATGCTTAATTTCTCTATGTCAAGGTATAGGTGATGGTACCTCAAACACTACACCTTATCCTGCAAACAAGTCTTGTATTCAATCTTATATATGTATCTATATATATCCCGGGATCTTTGGACTAGAGAAAATCTGAATTCTTCAATCTCTTTTCTTCAACAGCTTCTTAATACTTCTTTTCACTCACCAATGTCTAAACCAAAACACAACTACCATAAACAACACATCGATCTATTAATACTCACATCTTCAAACTGCAACAACCTTCTAGTACCGCCTCGTCAGATCTTCAAGGCATCACGCAAGCCACGCCCATAGCTTGCACCAGTCCGTGACTGTGACTTCCGCTTCCACTGAGCCGCTGTTCGGCTCAGCTGCTCGGCGTGCGGTGAGCGGAGTGTGGCGCTGGTGCTTGTGTTCTCGCGGCCGAGTACGCCGAAGGGAGCCGTAGAATCGAAGAACCGAAGAGGAGTGCCGTGTCTCTGACCCGGTCCCGCCAATTCGCCAACTCGTTCTGCATCACCGCATCACCGCGCTGCTGCACCACTGCTCCACTGCTAACTGCCTCAGCTGCCCTCCTCCGCGAAAGCGGCCCGGTAAGTCTGAGCCTGAGTAACCTTACCGGCTGCGGTCTGTGGTAGCGGTTGTGGCTGCAGCTGTGGTTGCGGCTGTTGGCGCTGCAAGGCGAGGTGCGTGCAGGGCAGAGGCAGAGGCACAGGCAGGGAGGCTAAAACTGGGCTGAAAGAAAGTGAGTGAATCAGGCAGCAGGTCCACGCTGCCCGTGTTGTTCCTCGCTGCACACTCTGCTCTGCTCATACTGCCCTCTGGCTGGCTGGCCTGCCCACTGTCCACCTGCTAGCCTGATTGCCAGTTCCTTGCCGTGGGCCCAGAGACACCCAGAGACATCCAGAGGCACCCAGAGGCGCCTGGGGCGTGAAGGGGCTGTGGCACAGTTGGGGGCTGTGGCAGTGGCAGGGGCAGTGGGGGTGCAGTCTACTGACCAGAGGCACCACGTGGGGCAAAGACCTGGAACAAAGACCAGGAACAAAGACCAGCTGCTCGGTGTGAAATTGACATAACAGCACCTAGACGGCGGAGTTAGCACAGCGCAACACCGCGCCCCACAGCAGACTTGTCATCCCCGCCATCCTCTCCAATTCCACCGTACAAACCAACTTATCTAGGTAACACAGGGGGTAACACAGGGGGATAGGAGGAAAAGGAAAGAAAAGGAAAGAAACAAAAAGGGAATAGCCAAAAGGGAAAAGCTAAAAGGCAACAGCCATCGGGTTCTTGGCTCTTTGGTCCTTTGGCTCTTTGGCAAGAATCAGCCTAGGAAAAGCGGGTGAGAAACTGGGGAGGGGCACCTGCTACAATGAGATCAGGGAAGGCAAGACAGCAGGCCGTGCCAAATCCCAGCAAGAAAACGCGCAGGACAACAAGGAAGACACCTAGTAAAGAAAACGCGGAGGACCCGTTGACGAAGGAGGAGGAGATCCCCCTGATCTCTCCACTCCTCACCAGCCCGCTGACACCGCCAAAAGCTAACGTATATAATGCAAATAATGAAACTACCAGGACTACTATGACTAAAACAAGCTACCAACCGAAAATATACACCAAATTCTCCTTCTTAAAAGATGCCGGGCCGGTATTATGCCTGACCAGCAACAAAGAGAGCAATCTCCCCACTCCCCTTCAGCCCATCAAAACACATCAGACTGCGCAACAGCAGCCAAATACGGATTACGGAAAGCTTGCGGCCACCAGGGGAATGACATACGCAACAAGACTCTGGGAAGCAAGTGCAGAAGATGAGAAGCTCAAAGGGAACAAGGAACAGGAACAGGGGAATAAGGTGTATGAACAAACAAGCAATGCCAAACGGGACCAACCAGAGCTGATAGCAAAAATAAACATCAATGAAACCAATGGAAGGGGGATAGACGGCCAAGGTCAGGTCAATAGCTACTACTAATCGAGACAGAAAGGACGCCCGATGGCAGAGGCAGGATTTCCGAGTGACTGAGCACTGTCACAAGAGATACCATCTTTATTGTATGGTGTGGTCTCCTGAGGACCTTACAAAAAGAATCTTAGCGAACATTGTCATTCATCAAGATAGATTTGGTGTGTGTGTTTGTGTGTCCCACACTATTTATCTACCTCCGCCCTGACGAAGGTGTTGCCCTATTGAGGGCCTCACACCGAAACGCGCGTTGGCGTTTTATTCTTCTCGTGCTCTTGGACCTTGTTTCCATCCACTACCGGGAGAATACACGAGAATGCACCATCTTAACCCGAGTGGCAGCCTTACCATCTGGAGTGATCTGCGATGTTTTATAAATATGTTTGTCTTGAGGAATAAATGTGTATGTCACCATGAGTGAGTGCAAGTATGATTGATGGTATGATTGTTGTGTGTGGGACATATTTTCAGACATTATATGTGTAATTATTTATGAATTTTTCGGAATGTGTTAACTATTTTTTGATATTATGAAAATAAAAAGAAAAAATCAATCTTGTTAAGCAACCTGTTCTTTGAATTTTGAGAACATATGCAATTGACAGCCCTGGGTGTTGTTTTTCAATACTAGGACCCCTTGTTGGGCCTTTGTGTAAATCTTCTTTAGGGGCGGGTGATCGTTGCTAGTGTGAGTTTTCTTTCAATAGCTACACAGAGGCCATGGAAGAGGAAGGAAACAAAAACATCAACAATCATACTCTCCTCAGTGACAACAAGGAAGAAACTCCGGTCAATTGGGTACTACTACAACCGGGAAAAGTGGAGCCAAAACATCAAGAACATCAAGAACTTGGAACCCCTGCTAACAACAAAATTATCAATAAAAACATCATGTTTTTGGCACGACCTTATTATTCGATAGCGCGGGTACTGCATATTTTCGAGCTCTTCGGTAGCTACTATGGCTACAATATCAATTGGTCAAAGTCAGTGATTTTTTCATTGTCTGGTCCCCCCCCCCCAGGGTACCACCACGGTGCTCGGCTCAGGTGTCTGAGGGATTCACGTATCTGGGTATATATGTCACGCGACACAAGACGGTGTTCTTGGACAGGAATCTCAGACCCCAAATGAGTCGCTTGGGTGCAGATGTAAATCATTGGCGCACTCTCCTGCTCTCCCTCATGGGTAGGGTGGCCCTTTTAAAATGATGACGTTACCGCGGCTTCTCTACATTCTTCAGAACACCCCTTATCCGGTCCCCCGACCATATTCAAACGTATAGCGCAGGCAGTTCGGACATTATTGTGGGAGGGTGGCTCCCGAGAGTGCGCTCCACAAGTTACAAAGGGGGTATATGATGGGGGTTTGGCCATTCCGGACATTAGGCTGTATTATTGGGCCTCGCAGCTTCAGGTCATAAATGACTGGATATACGTAGGCGAGGAGGAACCAGCCTACAGGGTTGATAAAGCCGTCATGCCACAGGGGAATTGCGAGTCCCTCCTATATTCTCGGAGATCGCACCCCGAGTGGCCCGAACACACTAAAGTGGTGGTACAGTGTTGGAGAGAGGCCAATAAGCTTTTGGGCTGGGCGGGAAAACTGACCGGTAGGACCCCGCTATGGATGGGAGATCCGCTGCGTAAAGTGGCCGCGCTGATCGGTTTTAAAGGGTGGAAATTGATTGGTATTGAATACTTGGGGGATGTGTGGAAAGGGGATTCCCCCCTCACGTTTGAGGTTCTTCAGACGGAGTACAGCCTGCACCAGTCTCAGATATACCATTATATGAGACTCATACAAGCTCTGCGCACTCACATACACAGTGGTGTCTCGGTTCCGGAATACTCCCCGCTGGAGGATAGGCTGCTACTTGACCCTATCTCTGAGAAACCGACCTCCACGATATACTGTAAACTGTTGAATAATGTACCGGACCCCCTGATTTCTCTCCGGGAGGCCTGGGTCAAAGATCTCGGTAGCATTGACGACGAGGAGTGGCAGGAGGCAATTCAGAGCCCTAGAGAGATCGCAATACGCTCTAGATTTCGACTAGTGCAGCTCAAGATTCTACACCGTACTTATTATCCTCGTACTCATTTATACACGTGGGGTAGAACCCTGACAGCGCTGTGCGTCGGGATGTCAACGGGAGGGCACTTTCCTGCATATTTTATGGGAATGTCCCGAGATAGCTCGATTCTGGCAGAAAGTCACGGACATTATGACCATAGTGGTGGGAGAGACTGTTCCTTTGGAGCCGAAGTGGCTTTTATTAATGATTAGAGGTGAATCTGACTGGTCCAGATATGTGGGAATATGGCTGGCCCTGGCAGCGGGTATAGCAAAGCGAAACATTGCCAGGGGGTGGGGGGCACCTGAACCTCCGCAGTTAGAGGTGTGGAAACGTGACCTCCATTGGTGCCAGCGGGCCGAAGAAACAGTATACAAAAGTAGGGGATATGCTAAAAAATGGGAAAAAGTGTGGGCACCCTGGCGAAAGTATAGAGGGCTGGGAGTGGGTGAATAGATGCTTGCTGGATGTGTACAATTCTTCTTTTTCCCTCATGAACATACTGCTATTGATTTTCTGTGTTCATTCCATGATGCACTGATGGAACTGTTTCTGTGCTGTGTGGTCTCTTGAGCTTTGTTAATAAAAAGAATTAAAAAAAAAAAACATCATGTTAAGGGGAGAACCAGGTAACCTCGAACTCTCTCAACAACAAAAGGAAAGGGAAAATCAAGAAAAAGACCTCAGCAAGGTAAAGCAATTACGAGTCCATAGTGGATGCGATGGGGAAAAATGACCCCACACATACGACAATAAAAACTACGGAGGGAGTAACACAGCCCATTTCTCAGATACCACCGGAAAGGCAGGTCCAACCAACTTTGGTACAGCCGCATGAGCACCAAGGCCAATTGCTTGTAGATACTGCGCACGACGAATCCAAAACAAAAACACAAGGGCAGTACATCTAAATAACTCAGGAAATGGAACCTGAATCATCTTACCTTACACCAGAGGAATGGGAGGAACAGGTTGTCTCATATTCTATCGCGTCTCAAGCTGTACCCCAACGAAGAATTAGCTCTCCAAGGATCAATGTAAAACATGCCAAATTGCAGGAAAAAGAAGACATTTGGACCACATTGCCGCTACACACTGCAAATGTCGGTAAACGCCATGCAATATCAGTCCGACAAAATGGACATCCACCTGTCAGTTCTTAATTCCCTCTCGATCTTTGTCGCAAACATCGACGACAAATTGGCAGACCTTAACAATTTGATCAGAAGAGCACAATCGGAGACACAAACTGTACAGGCCAGTTGCACCTGCGTGACTATTGTAGATAAAACAGAGGAAAAAAATCAAACAAGGCAAGGATCACTGACATCCTCGCCGACATCCTTAAAGTGCAACACAGCTCTCAATAGTAGCCTCCCTGGAATGATCCTCTCACCAACTAACTTGCTCACATCCAAACAGCGAAGGAAGCAGAAGAGAAAGGGGCGAAACCAAAAGCTAATTCAAACAACTTCACCTAGCAGGGGCAAGAGCCATGGCCAGGGGAAGGACCAAAAGGATGACCTCCCATACATTTCAATTCAGGCTGGCGATGACACAGAGCGTGACCAGGGGCCACCATCAGAATGCATGACACAGAAAGAAGGGATAGAAGCAAATGAAAGCAACCCCCCGAAACAATCATAAGCGGCGGAGCGGCCCCAAGGGCGAACCATGCAAAAGCAGAGAACGCACACAAGAGGGCTTACCTGTAATAGGCCCCCGTCTCGAGGCAGCACCGATATGTGGAAATCACACGCACGGCGAGGAAACAACTATAACAAGCGAATCCCCTGAGTCAGCGGATACACCAATAGCCAAACAGGAACTGCTCATAGTTCAAACAGAACATCTGAACCCCACAATAATCATGTTCCATCCCGAGTATAAGTCAAAGGGACGGATTGATATACTAAACAGGGGAAACATCTTACGTCTACTAAACTCCATCAGCAGCCTGAAGAACATAAGCTCTAATGACCTAGAGTCAATAGAATTTGTGGAATCCACAGAACAACCGGGAGTGGAAGCAACTAAAACAGTCTGGGCTACACCAGACTTAGCAGACAAAGTCTTAAAAGAACACATCAAACTCAATGCCTGGGGCATTAAGTTACAGCCCTTCGCCATACCAAAATACCCAGAACCCCTAATCACCTCCTTGGAAAATCAAAAAGATCCTTGGCAGACCCAACTGAGTAAACATTCATATTCAGTGCTACGTGGAGCCCGTAGCAAAAGTCTTGAGCGCAATGAAATTAGAGATCTGCGGACTCATAGGTCCAATGCAACAAAAAGCACACTCACACAAGAGTGGAGCTGGCTATCCAGGACTATAAACATCAAGAGCCAAAATCTGTGACATATTAAGCTCCCTGCACTTAACATCAAAAACTCCCTCAAACTTTGCTTGTGGAACATCAATGGGATGGGAGATAAGACCTTGGACCTGGAATTACAACTCTACCTACAAAGCTTCGACTTAATCTCATTTCAGGAAACTTGGTGTGAATCACCACCAGCATTAAATGGATTTAACCTGCTCTCCCTACCGGCCACAAAGAGCATCAAATTTGGCCATAGCAAGGGAGGCCTTGTCACATCCAGCTCGATAAAGAGCATTTATGCCATGGAGCCAATGATGTACAGTCTAGCACCTCCAAATGCTATGCAAGTGCTAAGAATCACCTTACAGGGGAGGCAAAAAAGGAGCAGGTAATTCTCATAAACCTCTATCTACACCCGCGCGATAGAACTAAAGGCACCCAGCAGCTGAAGGAGGAGCTAGAGAAAATTCTAACGGAAGAGCAGACCAATAGCCTGATCATCACTGGGGACTTCAACTCAAACATGTTCAGGAGTTCATCTGAAGACACCGACATGGAGGAGGACCCATTCGTATGGGCAGCAGCAACACATGACAATAATTCTCGTGGGAGACATACGAAAACAGCTCAGAGACTCTTAGTGATCCTGGAGCACCTGGGCTTCCGAGCATTAAACTGAAGATTTCCAGGAGACCGTCCACAGACAGCAACATTTCATAACACAGTAGCAGGCACTACAATTGATTACACATTTGTTTCTCGCTGTGTGTTCCCAAAAGTAATGGACTATCACATTGGAACTTCTGCATACAGCGACCATTTACCACAGGAAATTACATTAGGCTCATTCACCGCACCACAAACTCTGGCTGCAAATACACATGATTCGGAATACACACTTAATGAGAAGAGAATAAAATGCAAAGCGGATGACCCGGAAGGCCTCCTCTTCCTAGCAAAACAACTGGTGGAGGAAGCGCAAACCGCGGATTCTGATAGCTTGAGCAGTTGGGAGACGTTTACAAAAAACCTAGGAAACAAACATGGTGTAAAAAAGGGAATCCACCGAAACAGGAGTTCAGGACTTTCTCGAACCAAACGTCCCTACTCCAAAATTGGAAACAATGTAGAACTGAAAAAGCTCAAAGTGCTGATAAACCGTGCGCTTCGGAGACTAAGAAAAAAACGACTCCGATCCGACTACCCTACAAGAACTGAGGCAACTGAAAGTCAAGTGCAGGAAGTTAATCTGGCACCTTAAAAAAGACACTGAGGAAGCACTTTGGGCTAAACTCTTGCACGACATAAAAAATAACAATAGTGCGCAATTTTGGCAAAAGATCAACACTCTCGCCAACCCGTCAAACCCAGGCATCAACTCCCATGTAACAGAAGAGGCTTGGACAACCTTTCTGCAAACCCATTTCAATAGAGACCAAGAAACTCAACTTCATACCGATAGCCTCTCATCCGAATGTGAAGCACTAACATCTCAAATGTCTTCCAACACAATTTCGGAACAGCCTTTCACAATTACGACGTCACAAATTTGTAAAAGAATATCAAAAGGCAGGCGTGTGGGATCCCGCCCATACTATTCAAACAAGACCTGGAATACTGGGCATCTGTATTAAAACCGACCTTTGAAACAATTCTGCGTACATCGACGATACCGTCATCATGGAGGGGTTCGATCATCTCCCCATCTACAAAAAAGACAACAAGAACAACCCAAAAAGCTACCGGTTGGTAGCTTTACTTGACAATGAAGCCAAATATTACGCAGGATTGCTTCTACAAGAACTAACGCCCTGGGCCGCAGAAATTTCAGCAATCCCGCTTAACCAAACAGGCTTTTGTAAGAACATGGGCACTACCACCAACATCTTGACCCTCTCACTATTGATAGACGCTGCACTTGCCACAAAACAGCCCTTGTACCTGTGTTTCATTGACTACAGCTCAGCGTTCGACCACATAAACAGGAACCTATTGTGGCAAAAATTAAAGAGCTGAACATATCACCGCTACTTCTAAAACAGCTAGTCCTTTTACACAGCAACACTTGGGTGCAAGTAAAACTTGGCACAGGAGACCACCTAACAAAGAAGATCCCAACTACCACCTGATTGAAACAAGGCTGCGTGCTGGCCCCAATACTTTTTAATCTCTTTATGGCGGAGCTTTCGATTTCTCTCGATGGAAGCAACTCGCACGCTCCCAAGTTAGGAGGCCTCCATCTGTCTAACTTATTTTACGCGGACGATCTGGTTCTCATAAGCCAGACACCAGTAGGCTTACAGCGCCTGCTTGACATCACATCTCGGTATTCGGAGGCGAACAAACTCAGCATCAATAGAGAAAAAAACAAAATCCTAAGCGTAAACCTGCGCAAAAAAAAGTCAAAACATCACCGGCATCTGGCGTCATGCAAACTGGAAGCCGTTCAAAACTACAAGTACCTGGGAGTTATCATTGATAACAAAGGGAATTACATGGCTCAACGTGAGGCCTTAAAAAAAAGGGGAATAATGACCGCTGTGGCATTAAGAAACCTCAAGAACAACATCTCTGGACCAAACTTTCTCCCTTTAACCAGAGTGATCCAGGCGAAACTTATTCCATCAATCAGTTACGGAAGTGAAGCTATGAGAGGGAGAGATGTCGAAACTCTGGATCGTATAATAGCAAAGGCAATGCGAATGATTTTTGGGCTACCAGGATATACATCCCCGCACAACTAAGGCTGGAGTTCGGAATACAAAGGCAAGAGCTTGCCCGCAAAGGGGCATATATTAAAAGTTGGTTTAAAATTAAAAGGGGTCCGCCTGATTCACTAAATACTTACCTGTGGAAAGAACTGGAAACTAAGGAGGCATGTCCAGCCCGCTGTTATCTGGACAACTCACTTAACCAACTGGGATTGCAGGAACTTTGGGAGCTACCTGGGACCTCCGCCATCTTCAAAAAAATAGTAAACAGCACGGTTAAAAAGGAATCACTCATATATGATAAAGCTGCTCTGACAGAGCGCGCCCATGTCAGGTTCACCCTGCAGTCTTATAGCAAGGTGACACCACAAGCCTATCTTCATTCCAGTTTTTCCAGAATAATAAAAGAGAAGTTCCTGAAACTCTGCCTAGGCATACTACCATCTGCATACCACCTGCCGCCCTGGCTATGCCCCCCGAAGCCAGCAATCTGCCGACTTTGCGAGGAAGGGGAGGAGGACATAGTGCATCTGCTAACTATATGCAAGACCCTAAAACGGGAACGACGGATCTTGCTAAAACCATTCTTCAACAAGAAACACATTCGGACCTGTAGGCAAGCTGTATTAGCGTGCTTTTCTGGCAAGGATGTCCAATTAAGCTGTCGCCTGGTAAAATATCTAACCGCCGCTGAATTGAGCATAAAAAGACAGGCCAACCAGTCCGCAGACTGCATTACAGCCGAACGGACCATGGTATCTTGATTTAATCCTCACAAGACGCCTTCTGTGCTGCCGCCTTAATGGGAACTTCAGCAACGTTAAAGACTGACACACCAAGCACCTTGAAAGGACTCGCTCTAGGCATACTGTCCCATATAAATATGTTTTATGCTGACTAACTTCTTCTTTCCAAATATTCAATGTTTCATAACAGATGTATTGTTTTATTGCATAGCAAGAGTCTGTATATAGCTCTGCGTTCAGCATTCAATGATCTTTAATGAATGCACTGTTTATTCTACTGTAAGATCTTTTGCAAATTGCACCTTCGCACTCAGCACTTTATCCTGTTGCAAGTTAAGCTGAACATCCTTGCCTCTCATTAGAACCCTGCAGACTCAATACCTGCTGCTTTAGAACTTTGCAGTTTATTCCCATGAGGCATTCCTTACTAGCTCTCTGCCCCTTCACTTAAACCTGCTGCTAAGTATCAGACCAACGCGGCCAAGCATCCTATGATGTGCTCTTTTTTTATCTCTTGTTTTTTAATGTATGCACTACTGTAATCTACAGCAAGATTCCCGTAAATAGTTGCCCAGCACCTGATGGTTTTATGAATGTACTGCTTCACCTCATAGTAAAATCTTAGCAAGCAGAAGCCTGTACTTAGCACCTCTCTCCTCTGCAAGATAAGCAGAATATCTATGACTTTTATTAGAATCCTGAAGATGTAATATTTGCTGTCTCTGCATTCTGCACTTCTTCTCCATGCCCAGGCATTCTTCTTCCTGGTTCTTCCCCAAACCTGCTGCTAAGAAATTGAATCATGAGGTTGGCCACTCTTTGCCGTTATGTTTAGTCTATATCCACAGGGAATTGATTCCTTGTTTTTAACGAACGCTTTGGAACATGCATGGAACACATCACAATCTCTGCACAGGTCATGCGGTGGTTTTGCACATTCCTTTTTTCGGTATGCCATCGCACTTTGTTCCCTGCTGTTCAAATGTATCCTTGGGTCATATTTTATCTAAATTTTATTTAGTGTTTTAAAGGCAACCTACTTTATTCTGTTACAAAAATGTCAAAAACGAAATGCATGATTGTAAAGGTCTTAAATAACTGTACAATAAAAATTCAAATTCAAAATTCGTCAGATCTTCAAGTTCTGGACATTGGATTCAAGAATCTGGAATGATATTCTAACTTGGGAATTATTTTATAGCTCCATTCAGGGTGTGAACCATATCTCTGCCACTAGAAACTGCTGGTGCGGAAACGCTTTTCTTTAATAAATTCAGTTCAACCCGTAACTTACAATAGGGATCTCCAGCTCCGCACTGAAATCTTCTTCTCTCCAATAGATTTTTGCCACCGTTTTAGAATGGAGCATCAATTGAAAACATCTCAATAAATCAATTTAGTTATTTAGTTCAGTCAATGATAAGAGTTTTGGATCAGCTCGAAAACCTTTATTTTTCTGATTAGAGTTTAGTATATTGTTTTGGTCTCTTTATTCAAATTAATAAATCAGATAAATCTGTTTACAGAAATATCAGGAAAATCATGGGTAGAGTCAATCAAGTAAATTACAGCGTGTTCCATAAAGGAATGTAATCCCTATTCACTCTAAGCAGATCCTAACCTACCAGAACCCATGAAGAGTCCTTTTGGAAAAGAGCAAGATTTAAAGGAGCACTGAAATAGAATCAGATTGAAGTCAAACTCCTCATGAAGAGTAGTTCCAGAAACTCATCTGAGTTTCTTATCTCAAATCAGCATCGGCAAACAGTTGCAGTAACAACTGTTCAAAGTTAAGCTAAGAAAATAGTCACAGCAGTAGCCATAACCGTTAAAGACAATAGACACCCACAACGTAGTAGGCGAAAGAAATCACTGTCAGCAGTAGCTCACAGCGTATAGTGCAAAAAGTACTAAAGGAAAAGGATGGTCGCAGAAGAATGGCCTGGACCAGACTGAACTGCCTTAATTCTAACTAGGAACATGTATATTATAAAACACAAAACATATGTAGCAATCCATACTGGTGTTAGGTCATCTTAAGCCAATGAGGAAGGATCGTCCGATGGTCTGCTGCATCTTCCTTCATTCCCACAGTAAACGTACGAAGTCGGCAAGGTGCGATCTGCAAGTGTCAACTTAGTTGCTAAACATTCATGTGCCTTAGCTTCACTCTGAGTTCCCACAAGAACCATGCAGTCTAAACTATTAGCTATTCAGTATTCCTCTACGTAACAATGAACTATTCTAAAGGCAGAAACATTCTAGATGTAACGTATGAGACAAAGGGGCCGATTCCGATCTCGGCGGTAGTGCTCGAATCGGATTCGGATTCACCGGATCCGATTCGGAGCCCTGTTTCCCGACCGAATCGTACGCGGGTCCGGCCGAGCGAGTACGATGCAGGCACCCGCGAAATCGCCGACCGACTCGAACGCGGCTTCAACACGCTCCGACCGACTCGCATGGACACGACTCACACCGCGCTATGGAGACGTTTCCGGCCGGGTAAGTACGATGCGCGCCGCGAGCAGTCCGATCGACTCGCGCCGTCCGGCTCGAAAAAGCTGTCGGAGCCGGACTTTGGGGGTCCGCGTCGGACCCCCTGTATGCGTAGGCGCGCGAGTCGCACACAGGGGGACCCATGGGTCCCCCTACCTGTGCATGTACGCCGCGATGCGCATGGACGCGTACAGGCTGTAGGGCGCCCTTGTCCGCCTCGCACCCATTGAGTCAATGGGAGCCCGCGTACGCGTTGTACGCCCGGCTCCCATTGACTTCAATGGGAGTCCGACCGACTCGAGTCCGATAGCATGCGAATGCATCGTACTCGTCCGGTCGGACTGCTAGGGTCCAATTCGGTCGGAATTCTCTCCGGGTCCGGCTCGGTCAGAGAGATTTCCGGCCTGAATCGGAATCGGCCCCAAAGTCATGAGATTCACGTCTTCAGATAAGCATTATTGTTTTTTTTTTTGGATAAACAATTTTACTGATTTTTGCATTAAACAAACAAATAGCAGCATGACACATTTGGATCGGTAATACACACCATCACAAGGTACGTTGGAGCTTAAGGAGTACCGGTAGTTATCCCGTTCATCGCCTACGACATGTAAATTAACAATTGCATACATCAGTAGGTTTCTCTTTAAATCAATTCAATTGATTGGTCCATTTGCCCCACACCCTGCGATATTTAGCGGGACACCCTCACGCCTCAAACAAGGGCTTTTCCTGCATGGCGCGCCAATCCTCACCCTGGCGCCATTTGGATACACTCGGGGGCTTAGGTTGGGCCCATGCAGCGGCAATGTCACGTTTGGCCACTGCGATGGCCGTCCCCAGGAACAGTTTGTCAGATCGGGACCCGTCTAGACTGTCCAGCACTCCTAAAATGAGTCATATGGGGTCATGAGGAACCTGCCAGTCCAGGATATGCGTGAGCTCGGACTCTATTGCAGTCCAGTTTTGGGCTAATCGTGGGCAGGTCCAGATCATGTGATAAAAGTCTGCCGGCTCATGACCGCAGCGCGCGCATCCCGGAGAGGGGCGAAGGCCCGCCTTGTAAAGACGTTCTGGGGTGAGATATGCGGTGTGCAAATAGTATAATTGAATGAGGCGGAGTTTGGCTGAAGTTGTGATGGTCTTGGGAGCCATAAGGGCATCACGCCAGTCCTCCTCCTCCAGGGGGCCCACCCAACCCTCCCAGCGGGTCCTGAATGGGTCAAGCGTTGCCGGACTATTGTTAACCAAGGTCCGGTATATTCGGGACACCCCACCCCTTCCCAGGTTTCCCATCATGACTTGAGCTTCTAGTGGGCTGAACTCGGGAATTGTTGTGCCCGTTGAAATGTGTGTGTTGAGGGCGTGGCGCAGCTGCAGGTACTTGTAGAATTGCGAGGTATAAAGGGTGTGTTGTTCCTGTAAGTCCCGGAACGTCCTAATGTGGTCGCCCACCCAGACATCACCCAGGGTGCGCAGTCAAAATATCGATTTTTTTTATATCGACCTACACTAATATTGAGTTTTTAATATCGTAGGGACAGAATATCGATGTTAAGAATATCGGTGACCAGAATATCGACCTTAAGGTAAGTAATATTTTTTTTTTTATATCGAAGTAAGTAATATTGAAGTAATATTGTTAGCAAAAATATTGTTGTTAATAATATCGATATTTATATTAGTGTTATATATTTTAGTATGTATTTTATATGTATGTTTAACATTTTTTGTAATGTATTTTTATTTTTAAATATATGTATTAAATGTTTAGAAATTAGTAATTTTTTAAAGTAAATTTTGCATTTTAGTATCAGAGCGGGTTGTGGGTTTATAGGGGAATAGGGTGGGAAGTAATTTAATTATAACTAATTCATTAATATGTTTTTATTTATTGTTATTGATTATTAATTTATTGGTAATTAATTATTAATTGGTAATTAATTTTTATTAATTGATTAATTTATCATTATGTTAATTATATATATTTTTTTATTGTTAATTAATTTATTGTTACTTAATTATTAATTGGTAATTAATTTGTATTAATTTATTAATTGATAATTAAATTAATTATGTTAATTTTATGCGTAGCGGGTTGTGGGTTTATAGGGAATAGGGTGGGAAGTAATTTAATTATCATTAATTAATTAATATTTTTTATTTATTGTTATTGATAATTAATTTATTGTTAATTAATTATGAATTGGTAATTAATTTTTATTAATTGATTAATTTATAATTATATTAATTATAATTAGTTTATTATTATTTTTATTTATTGTTATTGTTAATTAATTTATTGTTAATTTATTATTAATTGGTAATTAATTTTTATTAATTGATTAATTGATAATTAAATTAATTGTGTTCTTTTATGTGTTGCGGGTTGTGTGTTTATGGGGGAATAGGGTGGGAAGTAATTTAATGTTATTTAAGTAAATATTAATTTAATTTTATTGGTATTTATTATTAATTTTTAGTTAATTAATTATTAATATGTTATTTATTTTACAAAAATTATTTAATTAATAAGTATGTTAATTTAACCCCTACGCTATCCTACATTTTCCACACTGTTACACTCACTGGAGTTGGAATAGTAATTTTAACCCCTACGCTATCCAACACTTTCCCTACTGTTGCACTCACTGGAGTGGGAATAGTAATTTTTACCCCTACGCTATCCAACACTTTCCCTACTGTTGCACTCACTGGAGTTGGAATAGTAATTTTAACCCCTACGCTATCCAACACTTTCCCTACTGTTGCACTCACTGGAGTGGGAATAGTAATTTTTACCCCTACGCTATCCAACACTTTCTCTACTGTTGCACTCACTGGAGTGGGAATAGTAATTTTAACCCCTACCCTATCCAACACTTTCTCTACTGTTGCACTCACTGGAGTGGGAATAGTAATTTTTACCCCTACGCTATCCAACACTTTCCCTACTGTTGCACTCACTGGAGTGGGAATAGTAATTTTAACCCCTACGCTATCCAACACTTTCCCTACTGTTGCACTCACTGGAGTGGGAATAGTCATTTTAACCCCTACGCTATCCAACACTTTCCCTACTGTTGCACTCACTGGAGTGGGAATAGTAATTTTTACCCCTACGCTATCCAACACTTTCCCTACTGTTGCACTGTTTGGAGTTGGAATAGTAATTTTATTACATCCGCTATCTAATATTTGTTGTATTATTTTAGTTAATGTAGTATAAAATTTATTTTAAAAAGGTTAAAAATAATTTTACTTTTTAAAATTTGTTATATATATTTATTTAATTTTTATTTATATTATTGTTTTATGTGTATAGATGTATTTATAATTTATATGATATTTTTAACAAATTATAAGTTATTAAAATAATTATTAAAAATTATTAGTAAGTATATATATTATATATTATATGTATATGTTGAATTTATTTTTACATTACATATATATTACTTATAATTTTTAAACATTTAAAAATATTTTTAACTATGTTTATTTTAATTATATGTATTATTTACTTTATTTTACATTATTTTTTTAACTTAAATAAAAAACGATATTTTTAACAAAGATATTTTTGACATCGATATTTTTTTCCGATATTTTTGTACTTACCATAATGTAGATAGGATGTCGATATTCTTGACTTCGATATTCTTGCGTCGATATTTCTGTAGGTCGATATTCTGACCTTCGATATTCTGTCAGTGATTCATCACCCAGTAGTGATATGCCGATATAGTCCCAACGCTTGAAACCCACAAGTGCCGTCACTTCTCCCAGCCATCTTCCCTGCCAAAGAGGTGTCTGTTGGCTTAGTTTTTTGTCCCAATGTGTGTGTCGTAGTGCCGTTCGCCATGCTATCAGAACCGCCCTAGTAATCACTGGCATTGCCATGGGTATCGGGCTTCCGTATAGGAATGCCTGGATCTGAGGGAATTCTAGATTCATGAGCTCTGTTTTGTAGGCCAGGTCAGACCAACCCCCAGTAAACTAGTCGTGGAGAACCAAAAGCCGGGTGGCTATGTAGTAGAGGTGAAGATCAGTCATGCCCATACCGCCATCAAAGGGTGGGATCCGGCACCGGGCAAGGGCGATACGTGGTCTTGCCCCCCCCCCACAGGAATCTCGTGGCCACACCATCTATTGCCTTAAACCAGCTGCACGGGAAGTGAAGGGAGGTGTTCTGGATAACGTAGAGGAAGTGCGGGAGGACCATCATTTTAAACAAGGCTACTCTCCCCAATGGGTTGAGAGGTAGGGTTCGCCAGCGTTTAAGATCGTCTTTGGTTTTTTTAACCAGCGGGGTAACGTTTAGCACCCATTCCAATTCGGGGAGCAAGGCAATCCAGATCCCAAGATATTTGAAGGATTGCCTCCTTATGGGGATAGACACTTGCAGTCAAAGCACTCCCTGGAGGGGTGAAGGGGCACTAGGGTCGATTTTGCTGGGTTAAGCCGGAGGCCTGAGACCTTCTCGAAGGTACATAGAGACTGAAGACATCTAGGGCCGGAGTTAGCTGGGTCCGCCAGGTAAAGCAGGAGGTCGTCCGCATATAGGGCAATTTTGTTGATGTGGTGGCTGTCCCAGGTCCAGCCCTTGATTAGGTCATCTGACCAAATAAGGCATGCCAGGGGTTCCATTGCCAAAGCAAATAGAAGAGGAGAGAGGGGACAGCCCTGTCTCGTGCCTCTTTGAATGGGGAACACCTCCGACAAGGCTCCGTTGGTGAGCACTCTGGCTTTAGGGTTAGAGTAGAGGACATGAATGAGGCGTCGGAATCGCGGGCCCAAGCCCATCGTCCTCAGAACCTCCTCCAGGTAGAGCCAGTCAACCGTGTCGAAGGCTTTTTCAAAATCGACAAGGAGGAGTGTAAGGTAAGGAGTAAGACATCGACGGAGTGCCAGGGGCAAGTGGAGGCGCCTTAGACAGTGCCTCGTACTGCGTGCTGGCATGAAGCCACATTGGTTTGGGTGGACTAATCTGCTTAGGAGTAGGCGCAAGCACTGGGCCAGCATCATGGCATTTATCTTCACTTCAGTGTTGATTAGGGAGATGGGGCGGTAGTCCGCGCAAGACGGTGATGGCGGCTGAGTTTTGGGGATCACTACAATGGTCGCCACGTCTGTCTCAGGGGGGAAAGACCCGGCCTCGGCAACCTGTCAGTATAATTCCGCAAGGTGGGGAACCAGTAGATCTCGGTACGCCGCATAATACTCCTGCGGGAAATCGTCCGTCCCTGGCGTTTTCCCGGCTTTCAGCAAGGAGGTGGCGTTGTGTACCTCTTCCGGGGTGAAGGGAAGATCTAAGTCTGCCGCCTCGGAGTCCTCGAAGCAGGGAAGCCGAATTTTTGCTTGGTTAATTGTGTTGTGGAGAGATGCGTCGGGCTTGTGAGGGGAGTATAAACTGGCATAGTAATCTGCAAATATTTGTGCGATGGCAGATGATGTGCGTTTGATGGCTCCGGAGGGGTCACGGATTTCGGGTATTATCCGATTAGCCAGGGGATATGAGACCAGGCTATGTAGCAGTTTTCCATTCTTGTCACCCCAACCGTATACCTGGGCTACAGAGGAGCGCCACAAAATCTTGGCTGATTCTAGGGAGATATGCTTGATCTCCTCACGTACGGCTGCGAGCTGCCTGTCACGCAGATCGTTTGGGGGCTCATCTGGGGCTGTTTCGAGCCGTACTGCTTGCGCCTCAAGAAGGGTTAGACGGTTGTTTTGAGTCAGGCGTCGCGCCTGGACTTAACCCCTAGCCGCTACCCGGATGGTGACTTTACTGGCCTCCCAGAGGGTGCTCGGGGAGGGGACCGATCCCAAATTGGTGAGAAAGTACTGGCGCAGCTCTTCCCCTATCGCTTTCTTGACCTCTTTGTCTTGCAAGAACCAGGCATTTAGTCGCCATATTGGGCGGGGTGTAGCAGGGGTTTCACCTAAGCGCAGAAGCAGGGCTGAGTGGTCCGAGATTCCCCGGGGGAGAACGGCAATGCTTGCTACTCTCTGACACTCAGAGGCAGGCATGAGGATCATGTCAATTCAGGAGTGTGTGTGGTGCGCCGCTGAGGTGTGAGTGTATTGAGAGCTCCGGCGGTTCCAGATTCTCTAGGTGTCGCATAAGCCCAGGGCCGCTGCCCAGTCAGCAATTTCTTTCGCATTCTCTATCCTAGCGGGAGTAGGTGCGCCAGTCGTGTCCAGTAGTGGTTTCATGACTGTGTTAAAGTCCCCCCCTATCACCGACTGGCCCGCGGGTAGGGCAGCAACAATGTCAGCAAGGTGGCGCAAGGAGGAGGTGAGCGTAGCTGGTGGAATGTATGTCAAAATCAAATTGAGGGTGTTCCCTTCCAGCGACCCAGAAAGGGTGACAGATCGGCCTTGTGGATCTGTGGTAATGCGGCTAGGCGTGAAAGGAAGGCCTCGTCGTAGTAAGATTGCAACCCCCAGTGACCCTCGCTCGAATCCAGAGTGCCACACCCTATCAAAGCTGTATCTCGCAAGGAAGGGGCATTAAGTTTCCAGGAGGTGGGTTTCTTGAAGGAGAAGTATGTCAGGGCATGTCTTTGGGCATACTTAAGGACCCCTGTCCGTTTAATGCGGTCTAGCAGTCCATTCACATTTCAGGACAAGATTTGGAGGGTTTACCCCTGAGAGATGGTCGCGTCATACCTGGTGTGTGGAGTGGATGGGACATGGGGCGTGGAGTCCTCACGTGACTGATGCATTTTGCGTGAGGGCGCATTTGCAGACTTCGCCCTGCGAGGTGTGTGATCATAGTGCTTACATGTGGAGCAAGTGTCAGAATGCTGCAAAACATTGAAAAAGAGGAAGAAACGTAGGTGAGTCCCAACATGAGACTTGACAGAGGACAACGGTCCTAACCCTCCCAACCCTACCCTCCCCCACCCTATACTTCTGGAACGGAAGCATCTGTCACCCTGCAAAGGAAAACATAACTGGTTAGACTAAAATAGAACGTTTAGCTGGGAATTACGTGGTGGACCCCTCCACTATAACGGATGTAGAGTTCGCATTGGCAGGTGATTCTAGGAGCTGTGGCTCCCAGAGAAATGTTCACATGTCTCTGCTCGTGGAAACCCCTCAGTTGTATCTCACCCTGGCGGCGTCAGTGTCTCAAATCGCAGGGCTTCTGGAGAGGTCTGAGTCTGTGAGCGTCGGGTCCAAGGGAGGACTCCGAGCGGGGGACAAATCATCCGCAGATCTGTCCCGGAGTCGGGGGAGAGCCCGCCAGGCTGGTGGTGGCGTCAGGCCTTTGTGTCATCACGTCGGGTGATTCTGAAGTCTCCTTGCGCCCTTTACGGCCTCTACGTGACTGTGTGCGCCCCCTACGCGGCTTAGGAGACGGAGGACCTGTTGTCTGTGGTCTGGACGATCCAGGCAACGATGCGGGACGGACCCTGAGGGGTCGTTCTTCGGTTATCCAGGTCCAGGCTGATTGCGGAGACTCAAAAAAGTACGTTTTATTTTGGAACACAACTCGGAGTCGGGCTGAAAAGAGAAGTCTGTATTGGAGGCCCAGGTTGCGGAGTTTCTGTTTGACCTCTATGTAGGAGCGCCTTTGTGCCTGGACTTCCCTAGTGTAGTCTGGGAAGATCATTATAACATAGTTGTGGAATTTCAGGGCGCCCTGGGCCCGGGCTGCATTTAGAATAGCGTCTCTGTCCCGAACATTCAGGACTCGGGCAATGATGGGGCGGTGTGGGGCACCGGGAGGTGGTTTAGGTGCCAGAGATCGATGGGCCCGCTCGATAGCGAACCATGTTGACAGTGCGTCTTTGGGCATCCATGATGTCAGCCAGTTCTCAAGGAAGGTTGCTGCCTGGTCTTGCTCGGCCCTCTCCGGGAATCCCACCAAGCGCAGGTTATTGCGCTGCGACCGATTCTCCGCGTCTTCGGCCCTTCTGTGCAATTCCTTAGTTTGGGTACGTAAATGGGTTACTTGCTCCTGCAATTGGCGGAGCCCGTCTTCAGCTGTGGAGATGCGGGATTCCGCTTCTGAGATATGAGCTGTGGCGTTACGCAGGTCTTGGCAAATAAGGCCCATATCCACCCGGACCTCTCCGATTTTGTTTTCCACTGAGGCCTGGGATGTGCTGATAGCTTGCAGGATTGCGGCGAGGTCTGCCCCGGGGAGGGATGAGCCCCCGGTCGCCCCCTCAACTGGGCCTGTTTTACTTGTGGTGTATTGGTCCATTTTGGTCTGAGTCTGGGTGGCGGTTGCTTTGGGGGGCCGATCTCTCCCCATCGTGGATGGCAGGTGGTGTCCGGGTCCGACCGTATGGTAGTGTGCCCCAGCTTACGATGCGAGCGGGGGTCAGAGGAAGGCCGCCATCCCTCTCCAGTGGGTGTGGAGCCGGATACGGTCTGGCCACCTGGTCGCTATCGACCACCGCCGGCGCCACACCCCCGAGGTCTAGGGGGGGGGGGAGCTACGCCCTCTGCGACCAAGCTTTCCGAAGGTGCGAGCGGCGGCAGTAACGGTAGGTATTAGTGGTCGGATAGATAAGGTGGAACGTGGGGGGGCAGAGGGGGGGGACTCCCGGAATCATGGGCCAGGACCCCTCCGATTACAAGCTGGTGACAGTCGGGGTCCCTAGGACAAGTTCCAAGGAACAGCAGGGGTCCACCGTGTGGAGTGAGGGTCGGGAGGGACCTCTCAGGAGTCAAGGGCCAGCCAGGCGCAGCAAGGCTGCAGGGGTGCTACGCAGTCTCTCCACCACGTTTTGAATGTCCCCAGGGCCCAGCTCACCTCCTTGTCAGCCTGGGTGATCTCCGCTTCAGGCCTGCTCGGTGTACGTTCGGAACCAGCAGCATCTACTGGGGCCCGGTCCGCATGGTTCCTTCAATGTGAGGGGCTTGTTGCCTTCGGGGGAGCGGTCACAGCGCGGGTTCCCAGGGCGTCTGCTGAATCCCAGGCCGTCAGTTCTAGGTGGTCGCCTCTTCGGGAGTCACCAGGCCCCAGAGCGGGTCGGCGCTGCAGATGCGTTTCTGAGCAGAAAAAGGGGCCTCCCCCCCTCGCCGCTCGTGTCCAGGGTTCGCCGAGGGCGTCTCTTAGGCCTCACCTCCCGGCGGGCTTCACCGTCAGTGGGGCGTCAGTGTTGGTGGCAGAACAGGTGGAGTTGCACCATTCATTTTGACCCCAGTCCCTGGGGGGGAAGGGGGCGCCCGGGGAGCGTGGGGCCAGGTGGGCAGGGCGGCCCGTCTATGGGTCAGGAACACCCCTCGGAGTACGAGGTGCAGGGCCTCAGGGGCATGGATGACTCACCGCCTATGCCCGGGGACCCGCGGCTGCTCCGGTTCCAGCAGTCAGGCTCGTGCAGGCATCCGCCTCGTGGCCCAGGGCTTGGACCGCCTCACCCCCGACGGCAGCCCTGGGTGGGTTGGGAAGGCCGCGGCACAGAGTCCAGGTGATTGGGTCGGGCCCTCGCTGGGTCTGGGCTTGCTCGATCGCTCAGGAGGCAAGCGGTGAAGGTGTCCGGTAGCCAGGCTTGGAGTCCCCATCCACAGGCCATGCAGACTCCGATGCAGGGAACAGCAGGCGAGATCCAGAGCTCCCGCGATCAGGCCATTGCGGGTTTCAGGCCTCCACAGCGGCCCTCGGCAGCGGGATCAGTCCAAGGCGGTGTGCGTGGCCTCCGATGGCTGCCGGGGTTAATATGTCGGGTCCCAAGCACCCGCCAGCTCCAGCCCTGGTTGCACACCGTGCTCCACTGCAGGCCCTCGGTGAGATGTAGAGCAGGGAGGCTGGTGTGTCTCCAGGCTACAAGGATGGGCGCTACAAGGATTTCAGGCACTTCAGGTGAGTGGTGCCGCTTTCGCTGTTCATGTGTAGCCTCTGGAGTATAAATATACCTGCCGATGGCTGTGGATTACAGAGCGGATGACGGAGGGTCTTGAGCACTCTTAGAGTGCGACCGCCATCTTGACGCTCCTAGCCACCCAACTCCTCAGCATTATTGTTTTAATATACTATTCAGCATTGTGAATATGTGGCAGCTAGAAAACTATCTAAATATGATGAGAACATGTAGCAGAGGAAAAGAAGAAATACATTTGTAAAGTCAGCATATTCTACAGAGATGACATGTTTAAGCAATTCAAGTGTGAATCATTTATCAAATCATATTGCAAAGTTCAGCATTTCTTAAAAGCATTTATTAAAGAAGAAAATTAACTGAAGGGTAGAAATGGAAGAGGCCTAGGGCCATATTATGAGTTTCGGCGGACATGGAGCGGTCAGCACGCCACTGCTGCGCTCCAGAACCGCCGAAACTGACGTGCCCGCCAGATTACAAGTAATTTGGCGGTCATGGTTAAAGGCTCATTGTGAGCCTAAACAGCACCGCCGCGGGACCGCCAGTGCACATTCCTGCATAGGAAGGAATGCACCATGTTGTGCATTCCTTCCCGTGCAGGAACTGGGGGTGAATAACTACAGGGGGGCACAAAATGTGCCTCCCTGCATACATCCCCTTGCACAGAGGCAAAAGGGGGCCCTATGAGGGCCCCTTTTGTTGCCTCACCGCCACCCTTTTCATAGCAGTGCAACCGCCATGAAAAGGGTGGCAGTGAGGCCACTCAAAATATGCTCGGCGGTGCCGCTGCGGCACCACCAGCATATTTTGCCTCGAACTGCTGCCAGACCGCTGTACGATCCTTGATCCGCGGCAGTAGCAGCGATTCAGTGGTTGTCCGACCGCCACACTTATAATACTGTGAGTGGTCCTGCAGTGTGGTGGTGGTCGGACCGCCACCAAGACTACGGCGGTCCCATGGACCACCGTAGTTGCAATAAGGCCCCTAGTCTGGCCTAGTACTTACAATAGAAATGAGTGCTTACTGCAAAAATCATGCTAAACGTTAATTATGCACTTTGAAGAAAAGGTACATTTTCCTACATTTTATTTTATTAAGCATTTTCGTGTTAATGTCTAGTGTAAATTATAGCATTATTTTAAGCTACGTTTTTCTACTCTATCACCCTTATGGGGCTTATTAGAGATATCACTGAAACATATAAGAGGTATGTGGCGGCGGCTCGTATTTTGAGAAAGCACACAGTGACCATGGTGTGGGGGAATACTAGAACCCCTAGATTCTTCGACTGGTTAACAGATTTTAAAAGCTTCTATAATGTGGAACTCTCACTCTGAGGGCCACTAGAGAAATATTTGACAGCAAGAGCAACAAAATGAAAATTCATGGGCACCTTTATATGTATACATTGCATACTATTGATGAATAGAAGGAGGGGTGTAAAAGTAGAATTGGTGTACAAAAACCTGATTGTCCCTGGAAAGTAGATGATACTTGCAATAATTGTGCAAATGACAATGCAGGTGCCATGCTACGAATGTCTGTCTCTATGAAGATGTGAAATAGTACGTTACAACTGGAATAGGTGCCTGAAAATGTTAAATAAAGTTTAAAAAATGCAAAAGCTCTAACACACGTTTGAATATATCTTTCTATTTCAGTGTCTATAGTCACCTTCAATGGGAAGGGTAACCATTTGGCATCTACTCAAATACTGGGATATTGGATGGGAGGAGAAAATTTTTCGATGGGAGTGGGGAGTTACTATAAGTGGTAGGCAAACAATGTCTTTAGAATCCACGTTCCTCACAATCACAATATTATAATTCTACCTGTTTGCACATATAAATAGCTATGATGCGTATATATAACCCAATACAAAGAAATGTTTATATAAAGAAGTGATCAGCACCAACCAGCTCAATGGCTGATACACTCTGGGAATCGGGTATTGTAGGAAGCTGGCTCTCTATATAGCGTACTAAAAAGTACACTGCGCAGAGAGCCCAGAGAATCCCCAAATGGTACACAGGCAAAAGCAGATAATTCTAATACTCTTTTTGTGATAGTGTGGGCGACCAGTTAGGATTATAAGAGTGTAGTGCTAAGAAGTTATTGTCACAGAGGCAATAAATGAGACACACCCAAGAATAAATCTTGTGACCAATTTGTAAAAATACAGTCGATTTGTATATATTTTTAGAGACCAAGAACACAGTCCTAAGGTAACTACTTTTCGAGTTTGGAAAATATATTGCATTTGTGCGCATTTACGCACCATAGGAATCAATGGGAAGTAAACAGAAAATTGAATAGAAAATCAGGCAATGCTTTCACGAAGTTCACCTTCTTGTTTCAGGTCAAAGTCGGGGCCAGGTCTAAAGTACCAGCAGGAAAACTTCAGGAGGATCCCGGGTTTGGGCGGGAGCAAAGTGCTGAGGGTCTTGGAAACTAGTGAGCAAAGATGAAGGGGTCCACTTGAAAATGCACTACACAGGTTGACTTCCAGGTATGTCCAGTGGGTCTCTGTGGAGGGAGGAGGTCGCAAGGGCCTGGGGAACATGGGAGCAGAGCTGGTTGGTTGGTGCTGAGGCCGGTGGGGCTGGGTGCAGAGTGAACAGGTCAGCCGGGCATCGTGCATCTTCAGGGTCCTCGCGGTCAGGAGCAGGCAGCTTGGAGAGGCGATCTCAGGACAGCAGGGCCACTCAGGAAGTGGGTCTCAGGTGTCTCGACATCCCTCGATAGGTGCTTGCTTCTGGTGCTTTGGGAGTCCGGTGTGGACTCTTCTTCTTGGCTTGTACCGTTGGGGATCCGGTACCCCAGGCATTGCTACGCCACGGCTCCAGTGGGTCCTGGTGCCTCCAAACTTGGTGGAGAGGCAGAACTGACCCTCTGAAGCTGTTGTAACTCTTCTTGCTTCATGCTGCTTCAAGGTAGTCAGGAAGCAGCAAGTCAACAAAGCGGACTTCTCGGGCTCAGTGCCTACGGTGTGCAGGGGAGTGATACCTTCACTCCAAGGGAGCTTCTTGGTGGTTTCTTGAAGGCTGGAGGTGCTTGGGTATTCTTGGAGTCCTTGCAAATTTAAGGACGACACAGCAGGTGCGATTGTCAAGTCCTTCTTGCAGTTTGCAGGGTTTGGCACCTTTTCTTTCTGCAGCAGGGCTTCTGTTCTTGCATAGCAGGTCTTCTTTTGTCCTTGTCTTCTTTGTTCCAATGAATCTAAGGTTCAGGTCTTAAGGAGCCGCCTAAATACTGAATTTAGGGGTGTTACAAGGGGAGACAGGTAATAGCCAATGGGCTTATCTACCTTTAGGGTGTCTACACCCTCTAGTGACCACTTCCTGTCGGAAGAGGCACTACCCTAGAACCTGACTGGAGGTTTCTCACCATCTGAAGATAGTGTAATTTAAGGAGAGGGGTTAACCCCACCTGCCCCGCCCTAGGGGTGGTGCAGGCTGAGGGGGGACCCTCCTCCTCATCTAACTAATTTTCCCGCCTTTCCTCCTGCCAAAATTGGAGCAGGAAAGGTGCCTCCCCCACTATCTAGGGGTTCCTGAGTTGGGTTTCAAAGGGGGGATTGGCTTTGAAGCTTCCCGCCCTGGAAGGCCATTCTGTCCTGGAGGAGTTGTGAAACACCCCCGTCCAGAGCAGGTATTGAGGTCAGAAACATGTCTGGTGGTGACAGGCTGCTGAAAAGCAGCCAGAGACCCCCACTAGTGTTTGGTTAAGTTTCAGGGGTGAATTTATTAATTCATCCAGCACTGGCATCAGTGAGGAGAATTTATTAAGACAAACATCTTAGAAATCAGTGAAGCCATCATGGGGCTAGGAAACTCGTATTGACAAGTATCCAGCCCATGTACTCCTCATGGCTTCCCTGTTCACTTATAACATCAAAGAATGGACTAGACATTGTAGGGGCATATCTGCTCATGCCGATATGCCCACACATAGGATATAGTGCACCCTGCCTTAGAGCTAAAGGCCTGCAGTAGGGGTGACTTACCTATATCTTATGCAGCATAGGGGTGGCATGGCACACAGGGCTGTGAGTCATATAGACTCTTCGGATTTTCCTGCACCAAGACACGCAGCCTACAATGTCAGAGTGCCTCGCCTTGGTGAGGGGGTCCTGGGGTAGCACAACCAGTGCTGCAGCCCCAGAGGACCGTATTCAGTACCCATGCCTAGGGATCAGCGGTACCTTTTACCAGGGACTTACAGGGGTTGCTGAAGTTGTGCCAATCGTGGTACAGTGTTTTGGGAAAGAGATCTGTCACTGGGAACCTGGTTAGCAGGGACCCAGTGAACTTACAGTTCGAAATCGCATCAGACAAAAAGAGGGAGCTAACCATGCAAAAAGTGGCACTTTCCAACAGGTATGCCTCCATCTTGATCTCCTCACTGAGGGCCCAATAGTTACAGAAAAACACAAGCATGTGGATCCTAACTTGGGCACCAATAAAACAGGAATTGCCAAAGGACTATGGGAACACTTAACCAACAACACACCAGATGAGAGCCAGAGGGAGTTTAGAGACCAGCACGGGTTGTTTCCCCAAATCAGAATCAAAAACACTTACAGGGTCCCTTGGTCTATAAAGCAGGAAGAATACTAGTGCAAAAAAAGGAGGTGAGTCCCTTTTATAGGACGGTTTCCCTCACCCACCCGAAGGTGAAATGCGTCATCATAGAGTAACCTTTTTTTTTTTAACACTTACCCAACCCTGTGTACAAAATATTACTAATTTCTGCCTTGATGCCCTCTTGGTTTCAATCTGACATTCTGTAAACCTTTCACTTAATAGGCAATCTGTCCCGTGCATGTATTTCATGCACACAGACATGTGTCAACCCTAGAATCAGTGATAAAGAGATGGAAAATGGTCTCAGGACCTCTCTGCAATCTCTTGGCTGATCAGTCATTAATTCAGGTGGCAAGATGCACCCCATCCACAGACCATCCTTCTTATTGCTATACAATAGATCAGGAAGTGATTCACTGTCTTCCTCAACCTTCCCTTTCTTTGCCAGGACGTTCACTGTAACATTTCACCAGAGCTATAGCTTAAGCCAGTTCCCATGGGAACACCAACTTTGGCTCCTGTGTGGCACCTGTGTCCACCAAGTAGTGCACTTCAGGGATGCGCTGCACTGCCTTGGATTGAGTAGGCGCTGCCTGGTCGTGCCTGCCTACCCGATCCTCTGACAAGGCCTTGGACCCTGCTCTGATGCTCCTGGACTGAGGCCTCACAGTCTTGCACTCTTGCCTCTGGCTTCTGCCTTCTTCTCCATTCTCACTCTTGCTTTGCTCCGCTACACCTGTACTCCTCTATGCCTCTCTTCTCTCGCTCTATCATTCTTGCTTTCTCTGACACCTTTTTGACTGGTCCCTTGCTACCACTCTGTCAATCTCACCCTCACTTTTGGTCTCTTGGCCTCTCTTTTTCAGCACTCTCGCAATATCTCTTTTGCACCTCTGGCCTCTTCTTACAACGTTTTGCCCTGTTTTGAACTTTCTGCTCTTTTCTAATTTTTTACTCTTTCTTCTCACTCATCTACACTCTCTGTAGCCTTCTCCTTCTCTTTCTTAGCTCTCTTCTGTTCCCTTTTGGCATTCTGCGGCCTTCCTGCCTTTTTCTTGTACTGGCAGCTCATGTGTTTCTCCAACGGCCCACTTCTGCTCCTCCCAGCTCCTCATCTCCCCCCACCGCAGGTTTCCTACACCTTCCCGGACCCACTTAATGGCGGCTACAGCACAGATGTGCAGTGGATGCGCACAGTGGGCATGCTGCTGTTGTGCCAAAGGCAAGCCGTCTGTGCCTGTCCGTACCTAGTATCAGGGCCACTGGTCCTCACCACCGCACCAAATGTTACTGGCCAACAGACCTCCTCTCTGTGAACATCGGACATTCTTCCAGGTACTGCTCCGGGTCCTCCCTCACTGGCACTGAATATCCCGTCCTCAACCTTCACCCCCACTCCTCACCTCATCACACGACCCATCCCAGCACAAAACCCCCACACACAGCATCCACCCCAACTTGATATGCCTCTTAATCATCATCTGTTCACTCGGACTTGCCATCGAAGTCTGGGACCTCCTGCACGACCTCTTCCTGGATCCCCTTTTCCTGAGTGAGACTTGCCCTAAACTGACATTCGTACCGGACATTGCAGTGTCTATCACCCCGGCTACAAGATCACATGACAGGAAGAGGAATAGCCATTGTCTACAAAGAAAAAATCCACTGCTCCATCACATCTGCAAACTCCAGCAACCACCTCGAACACCTGCCTTTCATGCTCAAAATCTCTAGCAATACCACCCAGGAAGGGACCACACTCTATCCAGGGCCGGACTGGCCGTAGTGGGCACCGGGCGTTTCCCCGGTGGGCCGCCAGGGTGGGGGACATTTTTTTGGACCCCTAGGGGGCTGTTTTTGTTACCGGGGGCCGGTTTTGTAGCATAGCTGCAATATATGCCCCTGTAACAAAAGCAGCAGCGGTGAGATGGGAGTGGTGCTTCAAACTAGCACCTCTCCCCTGCTCCACATCTGGGGCGGGCCGAGCTGTTGCCAGGGCCGGTTTCGGTTCCCTTCCCAGTCCAGCCGTGACTCTACCGTCCTCCCAGTCCTAGACCCAACTTTGGAAACACCATTGCAGACTTTGTTGCACTACTGGTGCTAGACTCCAGCTTGTTCATCGTCCTCGGCGACCACAACTTCCACCTGGAAGACCACATTGACCAATCCAAACTTGGACTCACCCAACAAGTGAAGGAACTTACCCACATCACCGGACATCTCCTCGACCCTGTGTTTACCAACTTCTCTGCCCTCATGGTGATCAAGTTCACGCCCCTCACTTGGACCGACCATCCCTCATCTGATTCGACCTACACCTACCCAGCCAAGAGGGCACTGCACCCACCAAAACCATCTACTGCAACTGGAACAATATCCCTGAAGAAACCTGGACAAGAAAACTCCAAACCCATTGCCTGCCACACCAACATTACCTCTCCTGATCTATCACCAACTTACACTCCTGGATTACCTCCTGTGCAGACACCCTGCCCCAACTCAAAACCTTTGCCACTTTACAGACCAGACCACAAGCCTGCTGGTACACAGATGACCTACTACTCACCAAGCACTACTGCAAACATCTGGAACGCCACTGGTGATATACCCACAACGACCACAACAGGAACACCGACTGATCAGCCCTTGATTACTACCAGGGACTCAGATCCACCAAAGGTTCAAACTTGACCAAACAGATCAAGCACAGCTCCAACAACTCTAAAATAATCTTCTTTATAATGAAATAGTGAAGGAATTCACATCCCCAGTCACCAGCTCCATGACCATCACAGGAACTCTGCTCCCAGCTCTCTCAGGTCTCTCACTACTTTAGCAACAAAACCAGCCCAATAAACTACAATTTCGTACACCAACCGGATCTCTCCACCTTTACAGCCCTCCAATCTGATGAGAAGAACTCACTGGAACCACCCTCACCTGCTTGCCCATCACAGGTATTGCCTAATGGGGGTAAAGTACGCCTCAGTGAGTCACTCTGCAACCATTACTGGTTAAGGGCATGAAAAAAATGTTTGGCCTCATCTCTTGTACACACTCGTTCTAATGATGCAGCACACCATAAATCCAAGTTTCAAACGTAGTACCATTCTCTCTCTTGCTTTCTTTGAATCTACTAAGCTGGCCTAAGCCCAAACCGTCAGATTAGCTTCCTTCATTCACTCACAGTTAATTTACTCATCTCCGTTCCTGACATTCCTTCTAAGGGGAGTGACACCTTAAAGCTCAAAACTCACAAACTATTCCAAAGTATCCTGGACTTCAACATACATGTGCTCAAGTGACATCTTGGCAGGTACCACTGTTGAGTTGGATGTGGAGTTGCCATTAACAGATATAGCTGTCTCTGCTGACATCCTGAGCTTTTCCTTCTGTAAGGTTATCCTCTCTCTCTTTTGTTTTTTCGTACCTTTCCTTTTCCTTTTCCCTTTCCCTTTCCTATTTCTCACTTTTTATTTCTTCTTGGGCCCATTCCTCCTGTCTGTCTTGCCTTCTTTTCCCTGCTTATGATGAGCTAATCTTACCTTCTTACTCACAAACTCCCTGGCATTCTCTCCTTCCTTAGCCTTAACTTTCTGGAGAGCCCACTGTGAGCTCAGGGCCTCGGTGAGATTTAACCTACTCAAGGGTATAACCCCTAGAGTTGGTGAAAGTGATACCCTTGAAGTTGAGTGGTAACTTCACCAGGAAAGCATAGAAAGCAAATGTGTGGACACACTCTGTGTTGGGAAACCACAGGAAGCAAGTAAGTGGATGCACTCTGGGTTTGTCTGGGGAAATCCTATGCTAATGGGCTAAGAGAATCTGACACCATAGCACTCGCTCCCCTGGATTTCTATCATGGACCGTTACCAGCATCCATCAATGTTTCTTCCCTTCTGCTCAGTTTCTCTAAGTGGTCCTTTACAAAATCTACAAAGATTTCCCTAGCCTTGTTTCTTGTAGCTCTCCACCCTTTCTCAAAACAGATCCCTTAACTGATCTATGGGCAGAGTGTCAATGTCTACTCCAACCAATCTTGTACTAGCCATAGTATTCTGCAGGTAATGTTGTGTTTAAGCTGGTTTTATTGTTATATTAAAAAAAGGATTGAACTGTAACTTGCAGATCCTACTCTGCCTGCTGTTCTATCGACGATCGGGCCTAAGTGAGCGGGTAGCTCAGAATGTAACATGGAGAGTGACTTCACTGCACACACACAGTACATTAGTATGTTCTCCGCCCCAAGCAGCAGGACATCCCTTTATTTATCCTAGAGGTCGTGCCCGATGTACAAGTGTGTGTGTCGTCAAACACAGCTTACATGAGGTCGAAACACTAGAGCGGTACATCCCTCCCCACCTTAGTTGTCATAATCCTAAAAGTCCCTTCTTGGCACTTTGCGTACCAAGGTTGACTGATCACTTCTGACAAAGTCTTTTAGCCTGTTGTTATGGTTAGGGTGCGGTTGCAGATGGTAGTGCTGGTTGTATCTATCTTGGCTCTCGATGACGATGGTGGGGCATTATGGTTGTCTGAGGCGTGACTGGGGGTGCTGCCAGGGTTTCAGTGGTGAGATCTGTCATCCCTGGGCTGTTGATGGTGTGTTGCTTCGACCTCTTCAGAAGGTGCTCCTCAGTTTGGTTGTTAGTTTCCACCATCCGTCCTCGATAACACTCATGCTGGAACTCTCTTGAACCACGAGATGTTACAGGTAATTACTTTGGATGCTTCTGTGGTTGTTATCATGATACCTCAGCATTTGGCCATGGTCCATATTCTTCTTTCATAGAGGTTTTGATGCTTTCTCCCTATGTTCCGATCTCAGAGGAACACTCAGTCGCCCTTGCTGATTTAATTGTCTTGAGCTCTCCGGTCAGCCGAAGCGAGATTGTTGAAGTTAGCCCTTCACTGTTGACTGTCTGCAGATTGTAGTTTTATTAGTTGCTACTTGGGCATTGTGGGAAGTATGTCGCTTACTCCTCTTCCAGGCATTAAGGACACCGTAGAACATTGTGTCACGCAATGGGGGGTGGGGTGGTGGTGTGATATGTTCTCAAGAAGTTGTGTAATGCCCACTCAGGCTCAGCTTATTGGTTCATGCCGATTCTGAGACCTTTAGTCATGGCTCTCATAAATCTCTCTACATCCCCATTCTCTCTGGGCCATCTGGGAATGATGCGCTTGTGTTTGATGTTGAGGCTCTCTGAGTAAGCTAGAAACGGGTGTCCCTGAAAAGGGGGTCCATTGTCCTACCTTACAGTTGTCGGCAGGCCAAACACTGCACAGGTCTTCTCCAGTTTAGGCCTTAAGTGTTCGAACAATGTACTCTGAACTAGTTGTACAACTGGGAATTTGGAAAAGGTGTCTATACAAAACCAATTCTAGGTGTCCATCTGGAAAACTCCCAAAGTTAACATGAGTCCCCGGGCCAAGCTGGGTCTCTCAGTGATGACTGATGTGGGCCTGTCTGGCTCACTATTTAGTTGACAGGGTATGCATTGATTCCACTGTTCCTCTGTCATACAGTTCCTACAAATTAAGTAGGACTGTGTATCCAGACTACATAAACGTCAGAATATGGGGACTGAATCCATCCATACCATCAGAGTATGTTGCCCCAATTTCTAGCTAGCTCACAGTGCGCCATCTGGACCACTAACCTTACAAGATACCGGATGACCAACCTAATTCCCTCAAGGAAATCATGGAAACAGATCTACCCTTTCGTTGTTATTTAGGCATGCCCAAAGTGAGACACAAGAAAGATACAAAGTAGCAGTGATGTGTCTTTAGCAGTTGCGACCTGCCAGTCCCATCAAGCTCCTGCTTTAGCAAGTCTTCTTCTCTGGTGTCCGGTGTCAGCAGCGGCAGCACCAGTTCTTGGACCCACAGTGGACTGGCAGATGACAAGGTGGTACTTACACTTGAAACGTCTCTGTGCAGTTCACACTGGAACTGCGCAGAGAGACTGGGGACTTCCTCACAGTATGAGTTGCTCCTGTGTTCGGTCTATAGGGCATTCAGCTTTTTCTAGGTGTTCCTCATGTCAGGAAAATACTGGGCTTCTCCTTTTTGACAATCTCTCCTCCTCTACGGCCAAGTAGTCTCCTTCCTTCATTCAGCAGGCAGGCTTCTAGGTACAGGGCAGACCGTCTGCCCCTCGAGCAGAAAATGCAGATTTCAGGTGATGCCCCCTCACCTCTGAAAGACTGGCTTTCATGTGGACACCAGCTCTAGTCACACAGTAGTACTTTGAGTACTTTGCAGAGCACTCCATTACTTCATCATGAAAGACTGCGACCTGGAAAAAGTGGGGTGGTTTGGATCACACTTTTTTCTACACATTTTCGAGAATCGGCTGTGGATCCACTGTTTAAGGTTTCAAAAACAGTTTGGGTGGTTCTTTTTCAAATGGAATTTTCAGGCTAGTTCTCAGACATAGTCTTTAAGAAAGGTGATGGCTCTCGAAACAAGTAGCAATGGAGCTTGCTCCATGCAGGATTATTCAAAACAAGAGCTATGGAGTGTGAAATCTCTGCAGCTAAAAGGCATTACCCTTTCTGAAGCAGTAATCAGGGACAGGCAAAAGGACAAGCCCTACCTATAAACTCTAACAAAACACAGTGTCCTACTACCATGCATATGCTAGCCACTCACTTCACATACATGCACTCAACCTGCACATGAAATGTTAGTGCAAAGGTCTGGGTTTCACATAGCAACAGAACTTTACATGAGAGGAGCCAGAAGGCTCAGCTCTCCCAGGTACATGATATGCACTGTTGCCGATGCCACTGACCTGGTACAAGGCTCAATCCACAGGAGCGAAGACTGTTTCCCCACACTCCCTACGACAGGGTCAAGACAAAGATGTCACTAATACTCTGTTATCCTGAAACTGACTCAAGGAGATGTGGGGATGAGATGCCAAGACGTAACCATGTCTCAATCCCCCAGCCGGGTCCCAATGAGTAAGGAGCGAACAGGAATCAGATGAGTGGTAACCTACAGAAAGATAATGGCAAATAATATGAGAAAAATCCCTCCCCTCTGTACCAATACTAAGCAAACAAAATGTTGTTCAGTGCCTGTTCCCCAGAAACAGAGTGATCCCTTACCGGCTGGACATCTCCGGATGCCTAGTAAATGATCCAAACTGCAAACAAGGGGTGTAGGTGAAATCCTTCACTCGTAAGGACTTCAAGGGTTAATTGCAGGAAGGGACTTAGAAAGAATAAGAGGGGAAGCACCGGAACCCGTCTTAATGGTGTTAGCCAGATTCCTAGGTTATGAATGTATCAAGCAGGCTCAGGAAACAAAGTATTTCACCAAGCGCGGCGCGTAAAGAAAGAAATAAGAAGGCTGTGTGCGCTGGTGTTTGTCTGCTACAATGTATCCCTCAGAAGTCAAAAATAAAAAGTAAACGCGGCCGCGATAAACAAACAAACTGGGAATGGGACCTGGCGACAATTGCGCGAAGAGGAAAAGAACCGGGGAGCTGTGCTGCGATGAAATGGCAAAGGGTAGCGAGGGAGTTAGAACACAGCTGTGCAATTGAATATCAGCGAGCGCGGCAGCGCATTGGGATATCAGCAGTAAGGAAATAGGATCAGGCAGAGAGCCAGGGGGTCGAGGGAAGGCGGGAAACGTATCGCCGATTCTTCAACAAGGACTTGCAGGATAGTTCCAACGTTGAGAAGAGTCAAACTCTCTAGGGCGGAAGGAGGGGGCGTGGAAATCAGGTCAGGATCCGAAAGCCAAGCAACGGCTTCTATGAATGACCGGTATTTAAATGAAGGGAGCGTGTCAAAACTCCACCTCTCTTTGCCATCAAGGGATTCTCTAAAAAGGGCTACTAATTTCAGTAGAACAGGCACTGACTATTCTCAAGGGCTCCAAGTAACAGTGCACGACGCTTGGGGTCTAACAGTTCTCCCACCCAAAGGTCTATTCACAGGACGAGGTTTGGAAGGGTGTAGGGCATGGAATCTACGGATTAGGACAGGAGCATGTACGTTTTCAGCAGGTTCCCAGGATCTGTCTTCCGGGGCATAACCCACCCAGTCTATTAGATACTGTAGTTTGCCCTTGTATCTACGGGAATCCATGATTCGTTTCACTTCGTATTCCATTTCACCGCCCACTATGACAGGCGGAGGAGGGTTTTCAGGGTCCAGTGAAGGAACATATGATTTAAGTAAAGAGGCATGAAACACTGGATGAACGCGCATTTCTGCGGGTAATTCTAATTTTAATGTGATGGGGGAGATAACCTTGGAAATGATAAAGGGCCCTATGTAACGAGGTTGTAGCTTTCGGGGCCCCTCTAGTCTTAGATTCTTGGTGGCTAACCATACCTTATCGCCTACTTTATATAAGGGGGCAGGACGACGATGTTTATCTGCTTGCTTTTTCATGGCTTCTTTGGCCCTCTGTAATTTGAGTTTTGCCTTTTCCCAAATGTCTAAGAGGACAGTATGATGGCTTTGGACAGCAGGAATATCCACAAGGTGGGAAGGCAAGGGGAAGGGCAAGAACCTGGGGTGTTGTGCATGAGCCAAAAAAAAAGGAGAGACCCCTGTGGATGAATGGGTAGTGTTATTGTAAACAAATTCTGCTAACGGTAGGGCCTGTACCCAATCAGACGTGATGGTTGATAGCAAACAGCGTAGATATTGTTCCAGTGTTTGGTTGGTTCTTTCAGTCTGTCCATCGGTTTGCGGATGATAAGCAGTGGACAATCTATGATCTATCCCCAAAGTGGTACACAGGCCCTGCCAGAAACGGGAAATGAATTGCGCCCTCTATCTGTTATTATTACAGAGGGGAGGCCATGCAAGCGAATAATTTGCTCAATGAATACCTGTACTAAGTCTTTGGAAGATGGGAGCTTCTTTAATGGGACAAAATGAGCCATCTTAGTGAACATGTCTACAACTACTAATATGGTAGTGTAGCCTTGTGTTCGGGGAAGGTCTGTAATAAAGTCCATACTGATTGAATGCCAAGGGTTTGAAGGTACAGCAGTAGGTTGCAACAACCCTGCAGGAGCAATGTGTAAGGACTTCTGTCTAGCACAGACAGGACAGGATGTAACATAGGCCATAATGTCTTTGTTCATGCCATCCCACCAGAACCATCGTTGACAAGTCTGTACTGTTTTTTCTCCTCCGGGATGTCCTGCTAAGGAGGTATTGTGACACCATCTGATAATCTGTCGTTGTAAGTCAACCAAAGGCACATATAGTCTATTACCATGATAATACAACCCATCAACAATAGTATTTTGGGGTTCTTTCATCCACTCAAGGGGGGGAATAGCCGAATATGCCGTTGTCAATTGATCCAAAAAGGGAGGCTGTTCATTTTTCTTGTCTCCCACTCCTATGATTTTATGGCAGGGTATGACTGGAGGGTACTCATTCAAATGACATTTTTTTTCCGGTCCCAACCGGGACAATGCATCTGCCTTCCCTTGCTGGGTACCTGGTCGAGAAGTAATGATGAAATCAAATTCGCTAAAAAATAAGACCCATCTCATCTGTCGGGGTGTTAATGCTTTAGCTGATTTGAAGAATTGGAGATTTCGGTGGTCTGTGTAAATGGTAATAGTGTGAGGGGACCCCAAGAGGTAATGTCTCCATTCTTGAAAAGCAAGTTTTATTGCCAAGAGCTTCCGTTCCCCGATAGTATAATTTTGCTCGGCTGGTAGTAGTGTTTTAGAAAAGTAGGCCACTGGGTGTAAACAGCCGGTAACCGGATGACGTTGGGATAAAACCCCCCCCACAGCATATTGGGAAGCATCCGCTTCCACATAGTAGGGTTGAGTGTTGTCTGCATGCCGGATGATGGGTGATGTGGTGAACTTGTCCTTTAGTTGTAAAAAAGATTGTTCTGCTTCCGGAGACCACTCAAATGTGACTCCTTTACGGAGCAACCGAGTGATGGGAGTTATTAGGTCTGAAAAGTGGTCAATAAATCTCCTGTAAAAATTAGCGAACCCTAAAAAGGATTGCACCTCTTTTACACTACTAGGACTGGGCCAGTTGATCAAGGCTTCGATCTTCTGGGGATCCATATGGATACCTTCAGGTGAAATAACTAATCCTAAAAACTCCACCTTATTGGTATGGAAGGTACTTTTGTCCAGTTTAGCAAACAACTGATTGTCTTTCAGTTTTTGCAGTATCTTCTTGACATGTTCAACGTGTTCTTGCTCAGATTTTGAGAAGATCAAGATATCGTCTATATAGACAATCACGAATAGATCAAGGTATTCTCTTAAAATGTCATTGATAAAGAATTGGAACGCCGCAGGGGCATTACAGAGACCGAATGGCATGACGCAGTATTCGTACAATCCGAATTTAGTTCGGAAGGCAGTCTTCCATTCGTCTCCTTCCTTTATTCTTATTAGATGGTAAGCCCCTCTGAGGTCCAATTTAGTAAATATGTTGGCCCCCCGCACTTGATCTAACAACACTGAGATAAGAGGAAGAGGGTACTTATTTTTAATAGTGACCTTGTTCAAGGCACGATAATCGAGACACGCGCGTAAACCTCCTTCTCGCTTTGGAATGAAGAAAATGGGGGATGACACAGGGGAAGTGGAATGTCTGATGAACCCCTTGTCTACCATCTCTGTAATATACCTTTGTAGATATTCTGTCTCGGGTTCGGTCAGGGCATACACTCGGCTCACAGGTAGTTCTGCCCCAGGGATTAGATCAATACGACAATCATAACTTCTATGAGGAGGCAGAGCTGTAGCTTTGGCTTCATCAAACACTTCTCCATAGTCTTCATAGATATAAGGGACTTGAAGATCTTTCCCAAGAGTATCTAAGGCGCAACACAACGGTCTTTCCCAATCCTGGGCTTCTTCATAACAATGCAATAAACAATGTGGGGATTTCAATGTCACCTTCCGTGTATTCCAGTCAATATGAGGGTTGTGGACTTGTAACCAGGGTACTCCCAGTATAGCTCCAAAATTGGGTGTATCTATCAAATCAAATACGAGTGCTTCAGAATGTCCATTGCTACATACCATGGTCAATGCAGGAGTGTGATAAGTTATTAAACCAGAGGATAGTTCTGACCCATCCACTGCTCTCACCGGCTCTGGTTTAGCTTTAGGTAAAAAAGGGATTCCTAAATTCTGAGCAAGATTAATGTCCAGAAAATTACCGGTAGCACCGGAGTCTAAAAGTATGGACAATGTCTTTCTTCGTTGAGTAGAGACAATTAAGGTGACAGCCAGAGTAAAATGCCGTGCCACCGGAGCAGAGATGCTTGCTAGATTTTGAGAGACCTGAGAGTTCCAACAACTTGAAGAACCGGTCTCCTGTTTCCTCAAGTTCTCTAGTTTTCCGACAGTGGAGGATAGTATAGATTTCAGCAGCTGTCTTGGGGGCATTCGTAGGTTTTGCGGGACAAACTCGTGCATAATGTCCACCCTTACCACAATAAAGACAGAGATTATTCTTTCGTCGTTTATCTTTTCCTCCAGTGACAAGGGAGCTCTCATACCACCTATTTGCATGGGTTCGCTGGTATCTCTGCTTTCTTTATTTTCTTTCTTATCCCCTCTAACCACTAGAAACCTAGCCAGATTACCACGGGATTTTTCTCCTTTCCTTTCATTTAATCGGTGATCTAATTTCACCACCAGATCCATAAAGGCATGACAGTCTTCAGGGGATCTACTATTTGAGAAAGGAGATCCTTTAGGTCATCACTTAATCCCCTGTAAAATAAAGAAGTCCTCTTCTCCTCTGGCCATTGTGTCTCTACTACCAATCTATTGAATTCCGTGAGATATGTAAGAAGGTCTTTGGTTCCTTGTTTCAAGTTCAACAGCTCATTATCGCTGGCCTGAACAAACGTATGTTTCGCGAACAGACCTCGCATCTTTTCTTTGAACAAGACAAAATCATACAGGAGGGGATCATTGTTTTCAATTAAAGGAACAGCCCATCTAGCCGCATTACCTCCTAAATAAGAAATTACAAAAGCTACCTTAGCTGCATCATGAGGAAATGAAGATGCTTTACACAAAAAATGAAGATGGCATTGATTTATAAATATACTATATTTCGCACTATCCCCATGGAATCTCTCAGGTACAGCCAAAGGAACTGGGTTCTGTGTCTGAACCGTTACTTGAACAGGTAGGGGATTTCCTGTGCCGGGGGAGCCAGGGTTCACGGTAGAAGGAGGAGCATTAAAACGAGCTGGCTGTATATATGTGCGTTTGCTTCTGTGCCCTGTTTCAGAAACACTAACATCAGGTGTAGGTTGGAGTCTGGTCTGTACCAATTCTGTATGTAAACGCTGGTTTTCTACCCTCAGTCTTCCTACCTCGCTTTGTAGATCTATGATAGCTGCCGCGAGGTCTTCTACTGAGGGACTCTGAAGAGAGTCTTCCATAGAGGAACACGCCCCTTCTGTGTTCATCTTCGCTCGGGTGGACTTAATTCGTGGGCTTGGCTTTTCTGTTGCCGATGCCACTGACCTGGTACAAGGCTCAATCCACAGGAGCGAAGACTGTTTCCCCACACTCCCTACGACAGGGTCAAGACAAAGATGTCACTAATACTCTGTTATCCTGAAACTGACTCAAGGAGATGTGGGGATGAGATGCCAAGACGTAACCATGTCTCAATCCCCCAGCCGGGTCCCAATGAGTCAGGAGCGAACAGGAATCAGATGAGTGGTAACCTACAGAAAGATAATGGCAAATAATATGAGAAAAATCCCTCCCCTCTGTACCAATACTAAGCAAACAAAATGTTGTTCAGTGCCTGTTCCCCAGAAACAGAGTGATCCCTTACCGGCTGGACATCTCCGGATGCCTAGTAAATGATCCAAACTGCAAACAAGGGTGTAGGTGAAATCCTTCACTCGTAAGGACTTCAAGGGTTAATTGCAGGAAGGGACTTAGAAAGAATAAGAGGGGAAGCACCGGAACCCGTCTTAATGGTGTTAGCCAGATTCCTAGGTTATGAATGTATCAAGCAGGCTCAGGAAACAAAGTATTTCACCAAGCGCGGCGCGTAAAGAAAGAAATAAGAAGGCTGTGTGCGCTGGTGTTTGTCTGCTACAATGTATCCCTCAGAAGTCAAAAATAAAAAGTAAACGCGGCCGCGATAAACAAACAAACTGGGAATGGGACCTGGCGGCAATTGCGCGAAGAGGAAAAGAACCGGGGGAGCTGTGCTGCGATGAAATGGCAAAGGGTAGCGAGGGAGTTAGAACACAGCTGTGCAATTGAATATCAGCGAGCGCGGCAGCGCATTGGGATATCAGCAGTAAGGAAATAGGATCAGGCAGAGAGCCAGGGGTCGAGGGAAGGCGGGAAACGTATCGCCGATTCTTCAACAAGGACTTGCAGGATAGTTCCAACGTTGAGAAGAGTCAAACTCTCTAGGGCGGAAGGAGGGGGGCGTGGAAATCAGGTCAGGATCCGAAAGCCAAGCAACGGCTTCTTTGAATGACCGGTATTTAAATGAAGGGAGCGTGTCAAAACTCCACCTCTCTTTGCCATCAAGGGATTCTCTAAAAAGGGCTACTAATTTCAGTAGAACAGGCACTGACTATTCTCAAGGGCTCCAAGTAACAGTGCACGACGCTTGGGGTCTAACATGCACACGTTCCAGGTCACAGAACTGGTTCTGGACCTGTTGTGTAGTTTCCACTTTCCAGTAGGAACTGTGTGTTTGTTAGGCAAGATAAACTTTGGGATGGTGCCAGACTGATTCTGTGCAACCCCTCAGGATATGTTGTCCTATAGGCCAGCTAGCTCACAGTGTCACTATAAGCACCCCTAAATCTAGGCAGGTACAAAATGGCTTGGGCAGCCACAGAACATGACACTCCTGACCCCCCCAGGAATCATGGTAACAGATCTAAAATCCTTTCGCTCAGTAACTTGTGCTCTCTCTGAGAAATATACGAAGAATACACAGAGGGGCATTTTTAATATTTATTGAACCAACGTGATTCTTGTATGGAATATATGTGTTGCAATGATCAATAGACAGAAGCAGATAAGAGTAATTAGCAGTATAAGGACAGTGAATAAACAGTTCCACCATCTTGCTAAACAATGTATTAATGCAAGCATATAAAACAATATCTAGATAGCGTACTCCTACTATGCGCTCCCTAACCTAAGAGTCTAGGGGGTATGTGGGTGTTCTGCCAAGAATCCCCTATTGGATGATCCAACCCCCGTTACCTGAAGGGAAAGCATGTAGGTCCCCGTCTTGAGCATAGGTTGGACATCCCTCCTCGGATCAGCAAGCAGCTGGGCTGTGGTTTCAGTGTGTAGAGATTTTGCAATGACAGCAAGTGCTCCTCTTCCTAAACCCGGAAATGCTTGTTTACTTATAACAAAAAGCATCCTTGCTCCAAGCCGAGACCTTAGTCAGGCTGCCATTGTTTATATTCTATAGATAGCTGTGTCACCTCATGAACGAATAATGAACAATCACATTTGCACAATGTATGTTCAGACCTTGTACGGAATGTTCAAGGTGTCGTAATAGTCTTCTTAGAATGTGGAATTTGTAAGCAAATGTAGTTTCATGGAACCTAATCCTGCACTGTCATGCATGCAAATGTGTGTCAAAAGTCAATGTGTGAAGGAGAAGCCAACTTAGGAAAAATGTCTACATGTACAATGGCAGTGCTTCCCAATGAGCCTAACTGAGACACATTACAAACCTTGCATTACCAGAGAAAGGCCTAGGACTCTGCGCAAATGCAAGAATAGGGTCAGGGCCAGGGCCAAACAAACATTAGGATACTAGTTTCACCTGCAGTCAGGCACTCAGGGCAGGGGTACACACCCATTTACCATTGTATTTTGCTGTATTGCAGAAGTTATATAATGCTTACTACCCCTATGTGTGGCGTTGAAGCGCTTGCCAACATGGGTAGCAAGCTACACCATGTAAGGCTTGTGATTGGCAGGATGTTGTCTTTGTTTTGCTCCTAGGTGGGAAGTGTTCCCATGTCGTGTGTGATGACCACCGAGGTGCTGATATCATGTTATTAGACGCTGTGGCTAGCTGTGTGGTGATGATAAAGTGTGAGATACAGACACTCAGTTTTATGGTTTTCAGAATGCTAGTAGTTTTGAACAGCTCTGCAGGTCCCTTTATGTTATTTCTTATTATATAGTCTGCTTAGCTGGTTACTGAACTGTGTTGTCCAGTCTGAGATTTTATGTATAGTTGTGGTGGGGAGCTGGTGCAGTTGGGAGGGAGAGAGATGTGTTGGGATGGGCATCATTATTATCATCCCATATCTAAGTGTTATTGTAAGATGTAAAGAAGTGGTCAGATTGTATAGATATTTGGGACCTGCAGCAGTGGCTATATTATAGGCCTCCAAAATGTCCAGCAGTGTCTACCAGATCTCTTCAGTTATTCCAAGCCTGTTCATTTGGTAATATCTGTTTTTTTGGGCTGTACGGTTCTCGTGATGGACAACCCTCATAGCAGATAAGAGGTATAAGATACAATTTGCTGCTGACCGCTGCGTATTTCTCTTAGTATTACTGTGGGTCATAACTGTTATATATGCAAGTACATAACTATATAATGCCACAACGAATCCTAGGTCAGCCCTCTGTAGCTTACCTGCATATCGAAGCAGTTTGCTAGTTGGGTTGTTTCCAATCTGTGTGTTCTGAGCTGAAGATTGCGATGAGGGTGCAACTGTTTTCTGGGCTCTGTTGCTGGGATGTAAGGTGGTGCAGTTACCTAGGAAAGGGTCATGTTTTCAACTGTCTTCAGAAGTGTATATGGCCCTGGATGCTTCTTATGCTGGCTGGTAGTGAGTTCCAGAGCTTGGCAGCTTCTACTGAGAAAGCAGCACCTCCTATGGATTTTCTTATGGTAAGGTTATATGATGGTATGTGGTTCAAGCCTGGAGCGCAGTGTTCTGTTTGGTTTGTATTGCTTGAATTCAATTTATAGCTATAGTGGTCCTTTTCCTTGGGAGACGCTGTGGACAAACCATGCAGGAAACATTCTCATCCCAATACTGTGTTACATAATCCTGATGGACATGAATGTGTAAGTTATATTATGCAAATTTGTAGAGAGCACTATCATCCGGGAGGGTATCCTGTTGCTGAGCAGGTGTGAGTCTAGCCACAATTAGGTCATAGTGGGCCTACTCAAAAAGCCAGGTCTTCAGCTTCTTGCGGAATTCAAGAAATGAGGATGAGGCTCTTATGTGTAGCGGAAGGTCATTCCACGCTTTAGGAGGGATGTAGGAGAAGGCTCAACCACCGGATTTTGTTTTCTGTATGTGTGGGATTTATGCAAGTATGAGTCCGACAAGCAGAGGTGTCTGGAAGGTTTGTGAAAGCAGATTTGATTATTGAGGTATGTTGGGCCAGTGTTATATAGTGCCTTGAAAGCGTAAGTGAGGAGTTTGAATTGTCCTCACTTGGGGAGCCAGTGGAGCTACTTCGGGTGTAGTATGATGTGAGTGTGGCGTGGGAGGTTGAGTACTAAATGGTCTAAAGCCTCCTGGTTTGTTTTTTTGTTGATCCCGGCATAGAGTGAGTTTTCATAGTCCAGCTTGTTTATGATTAAGATATGCTTGATGTTTTTCCGGGTGCTGATTGAGAGTCATTTGAAAATCTTCCTCAGCATCTTCAAGGTATGGAAGCATAAGACTGTGACAGCATTGACCTGGGCGGTCATGTTGAGTTGAATATCGCTGATGATCCTGAGGTTCTTGGTGTGGGTGGTGGGGGAGGTGTTGGTTCAAGCTCTGTTGGGCACCAGGTAGAGTCCCATGGTGCTGTGCTCTTTCCAAAGATGAAGATTTCGGTCATCTCACTGTTTATCTTTAGACAGTTGGTCTTCATCCAGTGAGCAATTTAAGTCATGCATGCATTGAACTTGATCCGGGTACTGGGCGTCTTGTCTGTGAGGGAGAGAATGAGTTGCATGTCATCGGCATAGGAGAGGACATTGATGTTGTGAGAAGGGTCAGGCTCAGGGAGGATCCTTGCGGAACTCCACAGATGAGGTCATGGGCGTCCAAGGTGTACGGTGCCAGGCTGATTGACTGAGTCCTTCCAGTCAGGAAGGAGCAGATCCATCGGAGGGCATGTCCTTGGATTCCGATGTCGTGTAGACGTTGGACGAGGGTGGAATAGAAGACTGTGTCAGATGCTGCGGGGAGGTCCAGGAGGATGAGGGTCACTGTGTCTCCTCTATCCAGAGTAATGCGGATGTCATCCATGGCAACAATGAGGGCGGTTTCCGTGCTGTGGTTAGGTCTGAAACAAGACTGAGTGGTGTTGAGGAGTTGGTGGTCGTTGAGGTATTTGGTGAGGTGTCTATTAATGATTTTCTCTAAGACTTTGGCCGGGAATGGTAGCAAAGAGATCGGTCTGTAGTTGGCAAGCACTGAAGGGTCCCCAGGGGGTTTATTCAGCAATTGGAAGTAAGTTGTGTGTTTGCAAGCATCTGGGAAGGTTGTGGAAGAGGTGGAGGCATTCAGAATGGGTGTGAACATGGCACTGATGAGTTGCAGTCCTCTGGAGTAGGCATGGTTGGGGCAGGGGTCAGTTGGGGCCCTTGAGTGGATGGACTTCACCGTAGCAGCAGTATCTTCTTGAGTGGAAGACAGGTCATGTGTTTAGCATTGGTTCTTTGGATATGATCGGGAGGTGACTGGTGAGGTCTGTCATGTCTGGTTGTTGGCTGAAGCTGCTGTAAACTGCATTGATTTTGTTGCTGAAGAATTGAGAGAGATTGTTCAGAGGTCCTGCGAGGGGGTGATTGAGTTGTAGGCAGCCAATGGTGAGTTGAAATCTTTTACAATGGCGAAGATTTATTTGCTTCTGTTGGTCCTGGCATCGATGTACCCCGCCAGAGCACACGTTTGGTGGTCCACATAATTTGGTGGTAGCGTCTTAGGGTGGAATTGAATGTGCTTCTGTCTACACTGTCCTGGTTCATTCTCCATTTGCACTCCAGTTTTTTGTAGTGGTGTTTCATACATCTGAGTTCCTCTGTGTACCAACTGGCTTGGGTTCTTGATCTTGTTGTATAGCTGTGTTTCAGGGGGGGGCAAGGAGTTGGCGCTGGAGGTGATCCAATTGTTGAAATTCTTGATGGCTTTTGGGAGGCTGTTGCTCTGTTCAAGTCGGTGGGTGTTGGGAGGTCCCTTTAATCGTTACTAGTTGTGTGGTCTGCCATGTTGTGCTTTTTTATACAATATTTACATGGTGGTGGTGTACTCACCTGAAACACACTAAATTATCTGTGGGTCTATTATGTTACTAAGCGCCCTAGGGCGTCTTGCACACAAGTGGATAATACCTACTCTGACACAGGGGAGTCCTAATTAAAGGACGGGAACCCATCACTCACCAAGGTGACATGCTTCATCATCTGGGATCTCCTCCCGGCTGTAACTCCTAGTACAGCCGAGGGCTACAACCCCCTCACTGTGAGGGAGGAGCTCAGGGATGTTTTAAACAATTGCTAGGATATACTAAAATCCACCGGATGATGAGCTAAAGTAAGTTACCAAGTGATGGGCGCAGTGTTCTAGTGAAAAGGTGGTGAATGTGAAATAAAACTAACTACCAGGAGAAGAAAGTTTTAATATGTATCTCTTGGTGTCAGGATTAAAAACAGTGCTGAAGCAGTTTTGAAAAAATAACTGCAACTATCTAGTTAGAGGGTTGGTCTACATGTTTCAGCTATCGTGACCTTTAGTGTGTCTAGCCTTCCTCAGGACCTAAAAAGTTAAAGCTACTGCGTGTTAAGTGAAAAAAAGTGTAAAAAAAGAAAATAGGTGTAACTGAATAACAGAGACAGATACAACCAATTACACCAATCGTCTCAGTTCGAGGAGCATGGTGTGCTGTTCAAACCTGTGTAGAGAAAGGGGACAAAGAAAAGATGGATCAATCTACCACTTGTGTAATCCACGTAACAGAGAACGAGTCAAAAATACTCGTTATCTCAACTAAAATAACATTAGAGATCATTCATAGGAACTTGTTGTAAATCACCCGTATCGTACGAGTAAGGAACCTCACCTCACCTGGCCACAGCTCAGGACGTGAGGCACCGCTCTAGAAGAAAAACGGGTAACAAAGATCAGACTTGATGGCATTTCTAAGTCTGACAGTACCTTTAAATTGTTAAAAACAAACTCGTCTGCATTAAATTAAATATGTTTGGAAATTGCATCAAAGGATCAATATATAGTCAAAATCGCGTATCAGGTTAAATGCTAAAAAACTGGCCTGAGAAAGTGAGTCAACCCCAAAGGGTACAGACTATCATCAGACTACAGTATCTAGCTATATGTCGTAATGTATACTAAGTTTGTGTGGGGCCACACAGAACAGCACTCAATGTACATTAGATGAGTCAAAATGTCTCACTGAGACTCTCTCAAAATGCGTAATGTCACTGTACTGATAAACATCATAGGAAACATTTTTACAGAAAGTGACAGCAGTAGAACGGGATAACGACTGCCTGTCGTGAATTATAGCCGCCAACAGTCGAAGGTTGATTGATGTGGCACAAAGAGAGCTGGCACATAACGACTAACAACGGACTTTGCTCACAAAGGCTAGCAATTCAAAAGCCTTTTGAGATCAAATCAATAAACATACTGGTAAACACACTCAAAAGCGATATTATAAAGGCGGCGAGTGAAAAATATAAAAATACGCTAAGCACATAAAGCTAAGTACAAAGAGCTTAAAACATATCTCACCTCTCCGTCGGTACCCCTGGCTTCACTAAGCCGGAGTCGGAGGTAACGACGGACACAGAGGCGGTTGTATTTATACAAGCTTGGTTTCGATGTCCCTGTGGCCTGATTGGTATGACGCTTAGAGATGACGCAAAGGAATTGTTCGTCAAACCGCAATGTTGCTGGGAAAAGTAGTCTCTTCAAAAACATGTGTGGATTCCTATTTGAAGAAAGACCTTTAGAAATTACGCACTATCGTAGAAGTTGTAATCCCAAAGTACCCACATTCCGCGAATTCGCGGTCATTGTCAATAAAAATCCGGACGGATTTCTTTGGAATTTTAATATATATATTCTTCATATTTCGCGAGTGCGCGGTTGTGGTCAGTTAATTTTAGCAACAACCCAAAGTATTTTAAATGTTCGGCTAAGCAGAAATATCGAAAAACAAAAACGAAGAAACAAAAATCTTAGCCCGAACAGCGTCGCGAGACATCATGGGAGCTGTAGTTCAAATGTTCCCCATGCTCCGTGAACTCGCGGCCGTCATCAACCAATTTCTAAACAACCAAAGTATTCAATAGATATCTCATTGAATAGAGGCAAAGCTTGAAATAACAGAGACTGTTCGCCTGGGAGAAGCGAATTATTAAAAACTGTGCGTCACACATAGAACCATATTCAAAGTTGTAAAAAATGCATGTTCAGTGGACCGTCAAGTGTATTCCTTGTATTCTCATAAAGATTATTATTGAGGATAACAAGCGCAATGAATGCGCCGATGTGGGGATACATATTCATTAAGTGGCCTTCAAGTATATTCTCAGTATAGGTCAAGGGCATAAGGATGAAAAACTGGCCAAGTCTACAAAAATAGGTCTTAAATACAATACGTCTAGATATTAGTAGCATTCACGTTAACAAGAAACAAAGGGATTTACTAGGCACAAGGAAGCCTATTCGAAATACAGAGTGCCGGTGAAGTTGTTATTCGTTAGAATGGCCTACAGTAGGGTCCATGGTATCTCATCGTTAAGGCCTTTCTTATCACTCTGTAATCTGAAAACCCAACGTTGTTCTCTGGTGAATAAGAATTTAGACACATCTGTTATATGCAAGAGAATATGTGGTTGCTCAAGCACTGTCCAGCGGAGTTCATCCGCTGTGTGTTTAAAGGCTAAGAAATGATTTGTAAGCTTAGTAGTTTGCTTGTTGCACCTTATGGTGCTTTTGTGCTCTGAAATGCGAAGTTTGACCTTGCGGGTGGTCATACCCACATATTGCAGTGAACATGGACATGTGACTAGATAGATGAGTTTATCGCTATTGCAGTTTGTGTGTCTGACTTGTGACCAAGGTCTCGTCGTCCCAATCTCAATCGTAGTGGTGTGTTTAGTTTGTGAACAGACTGAGCAAGACCCACAGGGAAAATGCCCTTGCACTGGCGGCAGATTCCACAGAGTCTCTTGAGTTGAAAGAGTCGTGATTTGCCTTCTTGGCCGTGTATGCACCAATCTGTCTCTGAGATTAGAACTCCTCTTAAATGCAAACAGAGGTGGAGGAATAATCTCATTGTCAATATTTAAAATCCGCCAATGTTTGCGTATTGTTTTCTGGATCCTGTTGGATAGAGAACTAAATGTGCTAACACAGTTCAGTCTCGGTGTCGTTGGCTTAGCTGTTCGAAATTCCAGAAGTGCCTCTCTGTGGTTATTGGAGGCATGTTTCATAGATTGGCGTATACGTTTTTTGGGGTATTTGCGTTCTTTAAGCTGTTGAGACAGTAATTCAGCGTGTTCAGTAAATTTCTCTTTAGTAGAACAGTTCCGTCTGACACGGAGAAATTGCCCATATGGCAGGTTATCCCGAAGTGATTTGAGGTGGTGACTACTGTAAAGTAGTAAAGAATTCCGTGCCATAGGTTTCCTATACAGTTCACTTTGTAAACCGGTGTCTGTCACGAATATACGTAAATCTAGAAATGGCAGGCTGTTTTTACTGCATTTCACTGTAAAGCGGAGGAAGGCGTTTCTAGAGTTAAGCCAAGTTTGAAATTCATGGATGGTTTCAACTTCACCTCTCCACACCACAAGAACGTCATCTATATACCTTTTCCATATGATGATTTTTCATGGAAAGGATTAATAGTGTTCAAAACATGTTCTTGCTCAAACAAATGGACGTAGAGATTGGCCAGACTAGGTGCGAAAACGCTACCCATCGATGTCCCTGATGTTTGTAAGTAGATAGTCTCTTCGAATTTGAAAAAATTCTCTTTCATTGCCAACTGGCACACTCCATGATGAATTGGACAGGTGTAATAGAATCTAACTCTCGTTGGTCAAGTAAGAGTCTAATAGCTTCAAGAGTCTCATCTTGCGGAATACACGTATATAAAGACTCCACATCAAAAGAGACTAGATAGTCCGTGTTGGCATTAAACTCAATCTCTGGTAATAACCTGAGCACGTCCGCGGTGTCTTTAAGGTAAGTAGGCCTCTCACTCACCATAGGTCGTAAAAATGATCGAAAAATGTGAAGAGAGGCTCAACGAGGGAACCGATGCCTGAAATAATGGGGCGGCCCGGTGGTGGTCTTTGTAATTTATGTATCTTAGGTAGTACATAAAAATACGGCATCACCGGGTGTGTCGTAATCAAATAGGTCGCCTCATTATTCGTAACCCATCCTTCGAGTTTTGCTTCATCCACAAGGCTGGATATCTCATTACTGATTCTCTGGGTAGGATCAGATCTCAGTGGTTGATAAAAGCGGATGTCACTGAGTTGGCGCAAACATTCTGCGCGGTATGTCAAGGTGTTCATTACAACAATGGCACCACCTTTATCCGCCGGCTTGATGGTAATCGACGGATCAGTTGCCAACGTTTGTAAAGCTTTTTTCTCATTGCCCGGTAGATTGTGAAAAAACCGGTTTTTGGTGGTACTCAAAGCATTAACGTCATTTGTAACTGCTTTTTCAAACGTTAAAACTTGCACTCTCTTTGTGCCACATTAATCGACCTTCGACTGTTAGCGGCTATAATTCACGACAGGCAGTCGTTATCCCGTTCTACTGCTGTCACTTTCTGTAAAAATGTTTCCTATGATGTTTATCAGTACAGTGACATTACGCATTTTGAGAGAGTCTCAGTGAATCATCATATGGAAAAGGTATATAGATGACGTTCTTGTGGTGTGGAGAGGTGAAGTTGAAACCATCCATGAATTTCAAACTTGGCTTAACTCTAGAAACGCCTTCCTCCGCTTTACAGTGGAATGCAGTAAAAACAGCCTGCCATTTCTAGATTTATGCATATTCGTGACGGACACCGGTTTACAAAGTGAACTGTATAGGAAACCTATGGCACAGAATTCTTTACTACTTTACAGTAGTCACTACCCCAAATCACTTCGGGATAACCTGCCATATGGGCAATTTCTCTGTGTCAGACGGAACTGTTCTACTAAAGAGTAATTTACTGAACACGCAGAATTACTGTCTCAACAGCTTAAAGAACGCAAATACCCCAAAAAACTTATACGCCAATATATGAAACGTGCCTCCAATAACCACAGAGAGGCACTTCTGGAATTTCGAACAGCTAAGCCAACGACACCGAGACTGACCTGTATTAGCACATTTAGTGCTCTATCCAACAGGATCCAGAAATCAATAGGCAAACATTGGGGGATTTTAAATATTGACAATGAGATTATTCCTCCACCACTGTTTGCATTTAAGAGGAGTTCTAATCTCAGAGACAGTTTGGTGCATACACGGCCAAGAAGGCAAATCAGGACTCTTTCAACTCAAGAGAGTCTGTGGAATCTGCTGCCAGTGCAAGGGCATTTTCCCTGTGGGTCTTGCTCAGTCTGTCCACAAACTAAACACACCACTACGATTGAGATTGGGACGACGAGACCTTGGTCACAAGTCCGACACACAAACTGCAATAGCAATAAACTCATCTATCTAGTCACATGTCCATGTTCACTGCAATATGTGGGTATGACCACCCGCAAGGTCAAACTTCGCATTTCAGAGCACAAAAGCACCATAAGGTGCAACAAGCAAGCTACTAAGCTTACAAATCATTCCTTAGCCTTTAAACACATAGCGGATGAACTCCGCTGGACAGTGCTTGAGCAACCACATATTCCCTTGCATATAACAGATGTGTCTAAATTCTTATTCACCAGAGAACAACGTTGGGTTTTCAGATTACAGAGTGATAAGAAAGGCCTTAACGATGAGATACCATGGACCCTACTATAGGCCATTCTAACGAATAACAACTTCACCGGCACTCTGTATTTCGAATAGGCTTCCTTGTGCCTAGTAAATCCCTTTGTTTCTTGTTAACGTGAATGCTACTAATATCTAGACGTATTGTATTTAAGACCTATTTTTGTAGACTTGGCCAGTTTTTCATCCTTATGCCCTTGGCCTATACTGAGAATATACTTGAATGCCACTTAATGAATATGTATCCCCACATCGGCGCATTCATTGCGCTTGTTATCCTCAATAATAATCTTTATGAGAATACAAGGAATACACTTGACGGTCCACTGAACATGCATTTTTTACAACTTTGAATATGGTTCAGACACGCTCTATGTGTGACGCACAGTTTTTAATAATTCGCTTCTCCCAGGCGAACAGTCTCTGTTATTTCAAGCTTTGCCTCTATTCAATGAGATATCTATTGAATACTTTAGTTGTTTAGAAATTAGTTGATGACGGGCCGCGAGCTCACGGAGCATGGGGAACATTTGAACAACAGCTCCTATGATGTCTCGCGACGCTGTTCGGGCTACGATTTTTGTTTCTTCGTGTTTGTTTTTCGATATTTCTGCTTAGTTGAACATTTAAAATACTTTGGGTTGTTGCTAAAATTAACTGACCACAACCGCGCACTCGCGAAATATGAAGAATATATATATTAAAATTCCAAAGCTATCCGTCCGGATTTTTGCTGACAACGACCGCGAATTCGCGGAATGTGGGTACTTTGGGATTACAACTTCTACGATAGTGCATAATTTCTAAAGGTCTTTCTTCAAATACGAATCCACACATGTTTTTGAAGAGACTACTTTTCCCAGCAACATTGCGGTTTGACGAACAATCCCTTTGCGTCATCTCTAAGCATCATACCAATCAGGCCACAGGGACCGCGAAACCAAGCTTGTATAAATACAACCGCCTCTGTGTCCGTTGTTACCTCCGACTACGGCTTAGTGAAGCCAGGGCTACCGACGGAGAGGTGAGATATGTTTTAAGCTCTTTGTACTTAGCTTTATGTGCTTAGCGTATTTTTATATTTTTCACTCGCCGCCTTTATAAGATCGCTTTCAAGTGTGTTTACCAGTATGTTTATTGATTTGATCTCAAAAGGCTTTTGAATTGCTAGCCTTTGTGAGCAAAGTCTGTTGTTAGTCGTTATGTGCCAGCTCTCTTTGTGCCACATTAATCGACCTTCGACTGTTAGCAGCTATAATTCACGACAGGCAGTCGTTATCCCGTTCTACTGCTGTCACTTTCTGTAAAAATGTTTCCTATGATGTAATGTAATGTAAAAGGGTACTTGTAAAGCGCACGGCTACTCCACAGAGTGTCCCGGCACTACGGACCACAAGACCGGGAAAAACAGAAAAAAAGTAGAGAAAGAACTAGTCGTGTTACAGAAAAGTACTATCAACTGTTATTGCTGGAACAACCAGGTCTTCAACTGTTTCCGAAAAGCAAGCAAGTCCTGGACTTGCCTAAGCGGCAAAGGCAGACAATTCCATAACCGTGTGGCCAGCACTTGAAACGAGCGGCCGCCTAGTCGGGAGCGGGAAAACTTAGGAATCTTCATAAGAAGCTGTTGTGAAGATCTAAGAGATCTTTGTGGCACATAATGTTGGATCCTATTTCTGATATAGATAGTGCCCGTATTATGAAAGGCCTTAAAAGCCATAACCAAAGCTTTAAACTGAATCCTTTTCCGAACTGGCAGCCAGTGCAGGGACTTCAAATGAGTGGACATTCCTGCTCTTGGCCCTACCATAAGGATAGCTCTAGCCGCCGCATTCTGAACCACCTGCAGACGGTTCAATAAGTACTCAGGGAGACCCAGGTACATGACGTTAACATAATCAAGCCGTGACACAATCAGGGCCTGAACTACCGTTTTCTTGTGGGCATCCGACAGCAGGGGAAGACAGTTTTTTAACATTTTTAACAGGCCAAAGCAGGTGCCGGCCACTGTTTGTACCTGGGCCTTCATTGATAGTTGTAGCAAAACCAAAGGAGATGATGGACGGAGTGTTGAACATTGCAAGCACTCACCCCCAGTCAACTGATCAGGGTTTAATCCATCATCATTCTTTAGCTCACTCCACCACCCCAGTTCAGACATGGCCATATGCAAATCAGTCTGACCCTGTGCCTCATGGGAACAGTCCAGCCCGAACTGCCAAGCCATGTCTTCCCTGGACCGGAAACAAGCATCCTGGGACCGGTTTCTGGCTTACAGCCGTCATCAGCCAGGCTATCTTGAATCCAGTGGCAAAGTCAGCAAGGGACCCACGTCTGGGCATACCCTGCCAACTTAGGGCGAACATAGCAAAACCAAAGGAGATGATGGACGGAGTGTTGAACATTGCAAGCACTCACCCCCAGTCAACTGATCTGGGTTTAATCCATCATCTTTCTTTAGCTCACTCCGCCACCCCAGTTCAGACATGGCCATATGCAAATCAGTCTGACCCTGTGCCTCATGGGAACAGTCCAGCCCGAACTGCCAAACTGGAATGGCATGGTGAGCAAAAAAACGATGGATTTAGGCCCAGATCTCTGTACTGGGGTGAATGTATGACATTGTTCTGCATTCTGTCCATCAATTGTTCTTTTTGCATTTGTCACCCCGAGTGGGACAGGTATGCCCAGACGTGGGTCCCGTGCTCTCCATGCCACTGGAGTCAAGCTATCCTGGCTGATGAGGGCTGAAAGCCTGAAACCGGTCCTAGGATGCTTGTTTCCAGTTCAGGGAGGACCTGGCTTGGCAGTTCGGGCTGGACTGTTCCCATCGGGCACAGGGTCAAGACTGATTTGCATATGGCTGGGTCCAAACTGGAATGGCATGGTGAGCAACAAAACAATGGATTTAGGCCCAGATCTCTGTAGTGGGGTGAATGTATGACATTGTTCTGCATTCTGTCCATCAATTGTTCTTTTTGCATTTGTCACCCCGAGTGGTACGGGTATGCCCAGACGTGGGTCCCGTGCTCTCCATGCCACTGGAGTCAAGCTATCCTGGCTGATGAGGGCTGGAAGCCTGAAACCGGTCCTAGGATGCTTGTTTCCAGTTCAGGGAGGACCTGGCTTGGCAGTTCGGGCTGAACTGTTCCCATGGGGCACAGGGTTAAGACTGATTTGCATATGGCTGGGTCCAAACTGGAATGGCATGGTGAGCAAAAAAACGATGGATTTAGGCCCAGATCTCTGTACTGGGGTGAATGTATGACATTGTTCTGCATTCTGTTCATCAATTGTTCTTTTTGCATTCATTGATAGTTGGGCATCTAACTTTACCCCCAAGTTTTTAACAATGCTCACTGAAGCTGCCGGGGGAGACCTGTTCCGCGGCCACCACTGATGCCATACTTCACACGGAGGGGAGCCAAAGAAAATGATCTCCGATTTTTCAGAATTACATTTTAATTGGTTTTGGTTCAACCAAGAGAAAACCTCCGTCAGGCACGTGTTGATTTCTCCACCTCTGAAATCGGTGCCCTTATCGCAGGTGAACAGCAGTTGAGTATCATCTGCATATACTATTTACGCGCCGTGTGTCTCTGCTAGCAGCGCGAGGGGAGCCAAATACACATTAAAAAGTGACGGGCTTAAGATAGATCCTTGTGGGAGCCCCACCTTCATAGCAGGAATGGGGGCTGCAAAGGGAGGGGACCAGAACGTTTGTTGACGGTCACTAAGGAAGGATGAGAACCACTTGAACACCGTGCCCCCAACACCGCACTCGATGAGTTCTGTAAGAGCCGGTCATGGGGCACGGTGTCAAAGGCCGCGGAAAGGTCCAGCAGTATCAGCACTGCTTTTCCCCCTTTGTCCAGAGTCTCCTTAATGGCTTCCGAAACCTCCAATAGGGCCGATTCGGTGCTAAAATTGGCTCTAAAGCCCGACTGACTAGGGTGTAATACATGCTTGGCCTCTATATATTCCGAGAGTGTAGAATGTACACATTTTTCCAAAAATTTGGAGAAAAGGGGCAATAGGGAAATCGGTCTATAATTTGAAGCCACCGCAGGATCAGCGGCAGGCTTCTTAAGTAGGGGAAGGATTTTAGCATCCTTCCATCTATCTGGGACCTGCCCTATTTGCAAAGAAGAGTTCAAGATCTGATTAACTGCTGGATTTATGATCCCAGCTATCAAAGAGAGAACTTTAGCTGGTCAGGGGTCTGTAGGGGAGCCAGACTTGAGCGCTTTCATTATCGCCAGTGACTTCTCCAAGGAGACCGGGGGAAACTGGGTAAGACCAGCGCCTGACTCCCAATTAGCTACGGCTGCTGGTGCTATGACTACTTCGTTTGCCCAAGATGTGGTCTCAAAGGTGTTTTGAATAATTCTGATTTTCTCATGAAAGTATTCCGCCAGATGATTAGTCCACTCATTCGTGGGTACACACGGCCTTTCTGCCATACTAGGAGAGGTAAAATCCTTCACAATTGTAAAGATTTCCTTGCTTTTACTCCCTGCTGACTCTATTTTAGAAGTGAAAAACTGTTTCTTTCCCTCATGGATTTTATTGTAATGGGCTTTCAGGGCCTGTTTATAACTGGCTTTGTCCCCATGATGTTTATCAGTACAGTGACATTACGCATTTTGAGAGAGTCTCAGTGAGACATTTTGACTCATCTAATGTACATTGAGTGCTGCTCTGTGTGGCCCCACACAAACTTAGTATACATTACGACATAGAGCTAGATACTGTAGTCTGATGATAGTCTGTCCCCTTTGGGGTTGACTCACTTTCTCAGGCCAGTTTTTTAGCATTTAACCTGATACGCTATTTTGGCTATATATTGATCCTTTGATGCAATTTCCAAACATATTTAATTTAATGCAGACGAGTTTGTTTTTAACAATTTAAAGGTACTGTCAGACTTAGAAATGCTGTCAAGTCTGATCTTTGTTACCCGTTTTTCTTCTAGAGCGGTGTCTCACGTCCTGAGCTGTGGCCAGGTGAGGTGAGGTTCCTTACTCGTACGATACAGGTGAGTTACAACAAGTTCCTATGAATGATCTCTAATGTTATTTTAGTTGAGATAACGAGTATTTTTGACTCGTTCTCTGTTACGTGGATTACACAAGTGGTAGATTGATCCATCTTTTCTTTGTCCCCTTTCTCTACACAGGTTTGAACACCACACCATGCTCCTCGAACTGAGACGATTGGTGTAATTGGTTGTATCTGTCTCCGTTATTCAATTACACCTATTTTCTTTTTTTACACTTTTTTTTTCACTTAACACGCAGTAGCTTTAACTTTTTAGGTCCTGAGGAAGGCTAGACACACTAAAGGTCACGATAGCTGAAACATGTAGACCAACCCTCTAACTAGATAGTTGCAGTTATTTTTTCAAAACTGCTTCAGCACTGTTTTTAATCTTGACACCAAGAGATACATATTAAAACTTTCTTCTCCTGGTAGCTAGTTTTATTTCACATTCACCACCATTTCACTAGAGCACTGCGCCCATCACTTGGTAACTTACTTTAGCTCATCATCTGGTGGATTTTAGCATATATCCTAGCAATTGTTTAAAACATCCCTGAGCTCCTCCCTCACAGTGAGGGGGTTGTAGCCCTCGGCTGTACTAGCAGTTACAGCCGGGAGGAGATCCCAGATGATGAAGCATGTCACCTTGGTGAGTGATGGGATCCCGTTCTTTAATTAGGACTCACCTGTGTCAGAGTAGGTATTATCCACTTGTGTGCAAGACGCCCTAGGGCGCTTAGTAACATAATAGACCCACAGATAATTTTGTGTGTTTCTGAGTTTCGTAGGGAAAGTATCTGTGCTGGTCTCTAAATTTTCCCTTGGACCCTCCCCCCTCTGCTTTGTATTTTTGGTGTACTCACCTGTCCATACAGAGATGTAGATGTTGCTGACTCCTCACATTACCCCTAGTTAAAATGGGATCTCAATGAGCTCCTGTTGCAAAGTCATCCTCTGCCCTGGGCACCCCCAACTTTTTTGCTGACTGGTACTGGTGGTAACTAACTCTGACTGTCCCTGGGTTCTGCCTAACCAGGCCCTGGGCCAGTGCTATGCTGACAAGACATGTAGAATACAGTGAAAACACCTAAGTACACTAAGGTACACTATGGGTTAAGGTACCCCTATGATTGGCATTACCTCCCCTATAAGGCCCTAGTACATAATAGGGCAGAGGGGCTGAAACTACCTTCAAGTCCCTAGTATATAATAGGGCATGGCAGTTTAGAGGCCAGCAGCCCTTTCTGAACTTGCGTGTGTGCACTGTGAAAGCCTGAGGTCAGTTTAAAAGCAGCCCTGTGTTGCAAGGTTGCTTTTAAAGAGCAAATTGTGCCTAAACTCGACTTTGGTGTTTGGGGCACTTAAGAATTAATACACTGCAATGTTTGGGCATATTAGGTACCCCCAGGGTCTCCCCTAGGTGTCCCAGGGGTGGGGTTCAGTTATTTATGAGAACCCTTATAAATGAGTTTTTTATGCCCTGGGTTAAGTGAAATTGCACATTTCACTCCCAACATTGTGGTAAAGTGCTTCCCAAAATTGACTTTTGTGCTAGGAGCACTGTGGAGGGAGGATCTGCAGTATATTTACATATCCAGAACCCCTAAAGCCCCCCCCTAGGTATCCCATTGGCGTGGGGTCCTGTAGATATAGGCAGGGTCCTTCTAAAAGATGTTTTATAAGCCCTGGTGTTGAAAAAAGGGCTAAGGTTGGTTCAGTGACTGTGGCGCCTCCTGATTCTTCTGCTTCATGACTCCTGGTGGCTAACATATCCTTGGGGAGTGCAGGTTACACATACTTTTCCGAATTTCCTAAAACTGTAATTATGAATATTGATAGTTTGCTAAATACATGCCCAGGTTTATTTTTGATACGTCTGGGAATATGAGGGAGGTTTTACTGAAATGTTTATCATTTTTCCATACATATTTCTCAACAAAGATTTATCATTTGTTTGCAAAGACAATCTTTCTTTTTCAGCCACTTCTCATGAGCTTCTTGGCTTGTCATGATTTCTCTCTTCTCATCTGCAATAGCTGATGCAACTTCCACAGTCTGCCACTGGGTATGACTACCAAACCATGATTTCTTAATTTGTGGTTTAACTCATTTTGATTTGCTGTTTTACCACAGACTCTGCACATACATAATATTTAGCAATTCACAAATTACGAGTCAAGGGAGCAGCCAGGAAAATAAAATGCCCCCACTTTGTATGCCACTGCCTAACAGAACAGTGGGCAATCCTGGCCTTTCCTCTGGAAGCCAGTGAGAATTGTTCCCGATGAAAATGAGCATGAAATGGCACAAAATTATGCATTTTACAACATAGAAGAAATTTGGTAAACACTACACTTACCTGTATTGCCATCTTTCTTTCATTCATTCATTCCTTCTTTTCATTTTATTTTTCCTTATGTTCTTCTTTTACCCTGTCCTTCTTCCTATTCACCTTGCTCTATTTTATATTCTTTTTTCTTTCCATTCTCCATTAATTCCTCTTTCCATCTTTCTGTCTGTGCATCCGTTCACCTCTCATTCTTTCTGTCTGTTCACTATATTCACATTACATTTTCTTTCCATATTTCATTATACCCATTTTTCATCTTTTTTGTTTCTTTCTTTTCATCATCCTCTTGTCCTTCTTTATATCCTTCATTACATCCTCTTTTATTTGTTTTCCTTCCATTTGTTAATTCTTTGTCTTCTGTCTTTCTATTCTTATTTGCATTCTATTCTCGTTCTTCCTTTATTTTCTCGCTCCATTTGCCTCCCACTTCTTTTTGTTTTCCATTTATTAATGTCTCTTTCTGCCACTGGTATTGGCGACTTCGAGACATTTTGGCCTCCAGCCCACAGCTGTTTCATGGTGATTATTCTTGCTGTGTTTATTAGTTTCTTCTTCTGTCTTGTAATGACATGCAAGCCACAGATCAAAGATTGGAAGGCCCATAAAACACTTTTATCTGCCCGATGGCACCCCCACTTAAGCTGATATAGTGGGTGTTTCACTAAGCCTTTGGTGTGAGTAGGTGGAATTTGAAACTAATGTTTACATCGGCTTTCATATAACTTTGAAAACAGTTTTCCAACATCAGCATCTTCTACAGAACTCACTTGCACAACCAGGTGGCGGAGTACCTGAGACACTCCCGGTTTGACAGTGGATCAAGGGTTGCTGCCTGACCGTTTTCTAGAGGAATGACCAGTATTTTAATATTTCTTCTGGTTCAAAAATTGGGAAAATCACTTAAAGTCGATATTTTCTTCTCTTATCAGTGCATACTTTATAAGTAAATATAAGAGTCAGTCAATCAGTCAAAGATCTTTATTTCGGCCTCTAGGGCCATAAAAGCACATATAATAAACACAATACATTATGTACACATTATGCCAGCCTCCTTTTTTTTTAAACCTATAGCCGGACAACACTTTGTACAAAAAATTACATTCCTATCTACGGAGTTAAATTTTAACAAGGTCAGGTCGTCTAAGCCCTCCTAGATGTAGAATAAACGTGATAGAAGGCTGTTGCCTTAACCGCAGAGTACAAAACCGGAAAGTGCACATACATGAACAATAGATTAATTTAAAAGGAACTGTTTCGTCCAAGTTTAATATCTCAGGGAGGCGCACCTAAAATACATTGTAATCATAATGTCCTAATATATAATAAAAAAAGGGCAATTTCGTTTAAAAGGATCAGCAACAATGACAATATAAAAGTGCAGAATAGAAATTTAAAACCCTTCGTTAAATCACTAGTTTGTTGCAAAATAACAAAATATCAGGAAAACAGTAATTAGGTTCATCCAGTTAAAAAAAGAAAGAAAAAAGGGGAAAAAAGGAGAGTAACTGTCCACATTGACCTACTAAGTAGTGTTACGCTGGGGTTGGACAAAGGTATTTTCTTTAAAATGGCTCTACGAATACATCACATAGAATATAAAAAACGCGAGATGGAAAACACAATGGGCTTATCCGTATCATACTTGAGTAGCCTATACACCTCAGAACAATGTCTAGACCCCAGGTTCTTGCACAGCTGAAGCAGCCAATGGGACCTTGGCCTCTTGTAAGCAGGGCAGAAGAATAGAACATGAATTTCAGATTCCTCAACATTCTCGCACACTGGACAATACAGACAAGGGGCGTCCGACCACTTATTAGTAAATGATCGGAGTGGAAGTACCCAGTGTCTGAATTGGAGGAACAGCTTCTTCGCAAGTAGCGGCTGGATATCATCTAGCGCCGGTACTAGCCTATACTGTTTTTTTACGTCCAGAAACCTAACGGTTAGGCGACCGGACATAGTCCCCCTCCGTAAGTGGTCAAGTTTATATTCTCTATAAGACTCAAGGAGAGCCTTTCTGGGGGTCTCAAGGCTAGTTTCTTCAGGACTGCTCCACAAATTTACCCTCCCCAAGGCCTGGCAGATATCCCTGATATATGCCATCCATGGGAGCTTTCCCGCGCCTTGAAGGCACATGACCTCGCTCAACTCGTCCCTATATGGGGCTAACTCAGGGGTACTCCATAGGCGTCGCCAATATAAAAGGGGTCTTAGAGCTACTTCTTCAGCGAAAGGCCTAATCCCAAGGTCCATTCTGAGGGGTGTCAGTGGAGAACTGGAAGGGAGGACCACGAGTTGCCTCAAAAAGGAGTTCTCTATGAGCGTAAGCGGAGTAGATGGACAATAACCCCATAATTCTTCTCCATACATGGCAGCACCCCTATCCTGTACCTTATAGAGTTCAGCCACAGGGCCTATCACTTTATGTGTACAATTCTTGTAGACCTTTGAGATACCCCCCGTGGACTGTGCCAGCCTCAACCCGACTTTTTTTATTTCTGCACCCCAATCCATCTTCTCAGTCAGCGTGATCCCCAAATACTCAAAAATAGACACCCTCTCTAGGGCCCTTCCATCGAGACAGGGATTTGGGAGAGTACTGTTATTCGCATTGAAAACCATGTACTTAGTCTTCTGGAGATTAATTTCTAAGCCCCTTTGTCTGCAAAAGGCGCTGAATGCTTCAAGAACCCTTTGCAAGCCCATGGGCGATTTTGAAAGTAGGAGGGTGTCGTCTGCGAACATCAGGGCAGGTATTTTGCGGTTTGCTAGCCTGGGTGCATCAATATCTTTTCCAGCCAACAATGACTCTATTAAACCATTAATAAAAAGCGAGAACAGAGTCGGCGCCAAGACGCAGCCTTGGCGTACACCTTCTCTACTGGAAAGGGGCTGAGAGTTCTCCGTTTTTGCCATACCTTATTTGTGCAAAATTGCCTTGATGTAAGCGTTTTATCTCATAGCAAAGATACTCTGGAGCTCCCATATCCAGTAAGGTTCCCCACAATTTATCCCTCGAAACTAAATCAAAAGCGGATTTAAGGTCCACAAATATGAGATAGAGGCTGCCACCCTCTATGATCACAGTTTTCCAATATAGGAGCTGTAATCTAAACATTTGATCGATGGTGGAGATCTTGGCCCTAAACCCAGCTTGGAGGGGTGAGAGTACATTGGATTCTTCTATCCAGGACTGTAAACGCCCCAGAAGTGCATGTGCAAATATTTTCTGGCTAACGTCTAGGAGGCTAATAGGGCGATAGTTGGTAGGACTAAGCGGTGAACCCTTTTTATATATTGGGATGATTTCTGCCCCAACCCAAGTGGGAGGTATTTCCATACCCTGGAGGATGGCATTGAACAGAGACCACAGATAGGGGGCCCAGACAGAGGGTTCTGAACGAAAGAGATCGCCTGGAATTTTGTCTAACCCAGGCGCTTTTGCAGCTACTATCTTGCCCAATGCTTCTGAGATCTCTTTTAGGGAACAGGGGTGTAACTCGTTGGGATGACTCTAAAAAGGAAGGAGTCATTTCCCCCAACCCAGCCTCTGCCTCGGTCAGTGCATATAGGGATTTAAAATGGGTTCTCCAAGCTTCCTCCCCTATGTTTACTGTAATGGCCGTTTTGGCTTCAGTGGAACCTGTGTTGATCAGGTTCCAAAATGCCCTCATATCGTGATTGTCTAGCGCAATTCTAAGTTTGTCGCATTTTTCACTTTCCCTACTTCTTTTTGCCTTGGCTATAACTGATTTATAGGTTGCCCTATTTTCCTTGCCCTGTCATTTGTTTTAATGGCAGCTAAGAGGGCCAGCTTTGCTGCCCTGCAATGTTCATTGTACCACGAGTGGCAAGATTTTCTGGGCAACCTACTCCTTTTACTAGAATAGAAAAAGGGGGCCAAGATAGAAAGCAAATCTTGATGATTATTAAACAAGTTGGTTTGGGAGGCTGGAGTTTCGTTAGTTGCGGACAACTGATATGTTATGGCCAGAAAAGGAATAATATGTTGATATAAGGAGGCCAGCTTGTCCTGTGACTGGGAGAGTTCCCCCCATCGCACTCTCCTCCCTCCACTGGCCAGTGTTAGGCCAGAGTCGGGTTGAGGTGATAAGGTAAGAAAACCACCAACAAACGGGAGGAGTGCGTCTAGCACAAGGGCATTATGGTCACTCTCGTGGCGGGGGACGATCTTAAAGTCAACAACCCTGTGCCACGATTTAGTGGGTTAACTAAAATATAGTCGATAGTCGATTCCTGCCCTGGCCTATTATAAGTATACTTCCCGGGGATATCCAATGCCAAACGGCCGTTACATGCCCTTAATGAGAAGCTCAATGTTAATGCATGTATCTGTAGGGCCAACGGGGTTCAAGCCCGGATGGGCGGTATGTTGGGCTCTGGGATAGCCCAGAGTGAATACTCCTCACTCGAAATACTGGTGGCCAAACCATTCAACGGTTCAAACTGGCAATTAAAGTCCCCATCTATGATTACCCAATAATTATCTGGAATTGTTGAAAGAAAGGTAGTCAATTGTTCAAGGGTAGGGGACTCATGGCCATAACAGACCGGGCGTGAGTAGACATTAATCAGAGCAATTCTCTCTTTTGTGGTGAAGGATAAAAAAGTGCAGAGAATGTCTCGTGATGAAGTCTCTATCTGTTTGACCTCACAGCCAAGATGAACACCAACCCAGGTACATAATCCCCCAGATGGTCTACCCCTACCCCCCGCGTGGCTAAGATGCTATAAGACACGTAGCCCACTCTGTGAGTGTCCACCCTTGCCCAAGTTTCCTGGAATAAGCATATCTCATGGTGATCAATGAATGCCCCCCAATCAGGAATATCCAGTTTGGGGGTGAGTCCTGCTATATTCCAGGATAGTAGCCGCAATCTTGAGCTCACCCCATTGGCTTTGATAGTTGATAAAGGGGAACAGGCCCTTAAGTAGACCTGTTGACAGTCATTAACCCCCACCTGCCCCATCAGACTTTGATTGGTACCCCTTTTAGAATTATGAACTAGAGCGGGAGTTGGTGGAGGGGAACGGGTCCTTGGATAGACCTGTTGATAGTCATTAATCCCCACCCGACCCATCAAACTTTGATTGGTACCCCAATTGCAGTTGTTATCTAGAGCAGAAGGGCACTTTACAATGGGCAGAACATTAGTTGGAATTACCTTTGATTTCTGTTGAGGTTGATGGAACAGTAAGCAGCCAATGGGGGCTTTCTCCACGGTTCCATTGAATGCAGCTCCCCCCCGCCCCATCAGACTTTGATTGTGGTCCCAAGAATAATCAATGACTTGGTCCGGAGGGCACTTTGCAATCAATGGTACAGTTTCTGGGTGGCAGCTGGGACATAAGTGTGAGAGCCTAGTGCATGTTAGTCAATCAATTGAATCTAATGGGCTGAATCTATTTTGGATGGGGACATTATAGAGGAGTGGTCTAGTGAGGTCCTGGTTCCTTCCGACATATGGCCCATTCTGAATCCTTAACCCTCTATTTGAGCCTGCTCCTCTTGGATTATGAGTCCTAATCCCTGGGGGAGAAAAATAGCGTAGGGGGAGAGAAGCAATGCCCTCATTCTCCCACTGGTGACCACAGTCTAGAAGGGTTTGCACGATCCGTGTGTCTCTAAAATGTATCACTATACAATCACCGGAGATGTTTTTTGGTCTCCAACCCACCCATCTTACCCTACGCATAAGGATTATTTCATTTGCATCTTTGTAGGAGAATTGCCTATGATTAACCAACCAAAAAATGTTTTTGTTTTTGAGATCAGAGTGAGATTTCCCTCAATCCCCTATTCAACTCTGGTACACCAACTAGCACAATTACGTAAGGAGTTGCAGCCGGAGGGAGGTTAATACAAGGAAGAGGAGTCCTTATTGGAAGAGATTCATCACGGGGTGCCATCCTAACACTATCCCCATGGGTTAGACCTTGGTGCTGAATAGCTAATACTTGCGGTTTTGCCAGGGGTAATCTGGGCGTAGTTTCTAGTAATGGCCCCTGAGAAGACCCCTGATTACTTAGATCTGGTCTCTGGGGCGATGGGGTTCTCAAGCATGGTACTGCAATCTCCTGATTATTTTGGTTGGGCCTGTTAGAGATAGTCAGGGTGTTAGATGCTAAGGATACTGTTTTAGAGGAAGGGTAGGATGCCGATTGTGGGGGTAGGGATTTTATTGGCTCAGCTCCCTCAAGGCTTAACTCAGCCATACCCACCCATTTATCGACCAGTGTTGTAAGTTTGTCGACCCGCTCCAATAAGATATTAAGTTCATCCTTTAAAATGAACCTAAATTGAACTTGGAGGTCCATCACCAAATTAGACACCCAGGCTGGTTGTTCAAGATTCATCTGTGATGTTTCTCCTGTACCTATTGCCCCCTTATAATTGTTCGTTTCTTTGGATGCTGTTTGCTTTTTCCGCTTGGTGCCCATATTTGTAGCAAGTTTGTTTCCCCTTTTTTTTCCCGGCACACTCCAAAGGCAACTCAGCAGTATGTTGTGCGCAGGCCTTCGCACGTGACCTTGGGGGTTCTACAGGAGAGTCCAGCGTTGAAATTGAATGTGAGGGGGGCTAGCAAAATCCTGGGTGGTGGTACAAGGGGCTATGACGGGGGTTATTGAAAGGAGTCTCTCCGTCCGCTCAATTTCCGTTGCGACAGCTCCAATAGAACTTTGGAGCATTTTGTCAATTGCGGTTGGTTGGGAGGAAAGTGCAGGTTGTGGAGTATCAGAGTTACTCGCTGTACATGTACGTTTACCCATAACTGGAGTTAACTGTAGTACTAGGTTAAAATTTTAGCCAATAGGATAAAAGTTTCCCAATAATAAAAAGAAAAAAGAAAAAAAGAATTGCCCAAATATTAAAATAGACCAATAAACTGTAACAAACTATAGGATACTGACCGCAGGAAGGGGGATTGCGCCTTGAAGTTTCCAGAAATTATAGGCTTACATCAGTTGATGGGCGGCACTAGCCTTATGAGGGCAGTCAGTTAAAGTCACGCATCCCTTTAAGTCCGCTGCTAAAGCCAAGGAGGGAGGCCCAGCCCAGCCTCTTCCGGGCTCTGACGGGTGCAGACGGGCCCGGCGGCCTGGGCACGCCCGCGCGCGTCCTGCGCTGCGGGAGTGCTGGAGTGCTTTAGAGTATTTCAACAACAAGGGAACCCCAGTATTATGACCAGGGGTAATTACGTATATGGTAAGGACAAAGGTCGAGAAGAGGCCGCTTAGGTCCTCGTGTAGCCTAGGCTACTGAATTATTTTTAGGCAGCATTAATCAGATAGCACAAGGTAGTGTAGTCCAGGCGGGACTAATTACGCAATAGATGCTGGGACACAAAGTGAAAGTGCGTGAAGTGAGGAGTGTTTGTGACATTAAAAACTTTACATCGCATTGAAAACAACCACGCTCGAGCAACTCACGGTCTCCTTCGCTCCTAACCAGCAGGCTCTCACTAAGATTGATTCTCCTGCTTGCCTCCGGAACTAATGTCCGAGACACCCATGGGTCTTGACCTTGGAGTAGAGATTGACTCGCTTGCTTTCCTGCACTAACGCCCGTAAATTCTGGGTCTCTCCTCCGCCAGCGGCTCCCTCCTGGCCTTGAAAACTCAACAAGTCCCGTCCTGCTCGCATGACTTGTCTATCCTCAGAACTCACGATGCTCCCTGGAGACTGAATAGCCTAATTTCTACTTGTTCACACTTGTTCCGTCCTGATGATGATCTTACATTCATAAGATCGAAACGCCGTCGACCTATACAACTTAAAACTCCATTACTGCAACTAATTACTTAGGAGTTTTTACATGGTTGTTTTCAATGCGATGTAAAGTTTTTAATGTCACAAACACTCCTCACTTCACGCACTTTCACTTCTATGTGTGAGCACTAGAACTATTATTATGCAATTAAGTTATGTTAATCCATTTATGCCGTTAATAAATGTGATACCATATCTACTTTGTGTCCCAGCATCTATTGCGTAATTAGTCCCGCCTGGACTACACTACCTTGTGCTATCTGATTAATGCTGCCTAAAAATAATTCAGTAGCCTAGGCTACACGAGGACCTAAGCGGCCTCTTCTCGACCTTTGTCCTTACCATATAGGAGTGCTTTAGAGGGCGCCGGGAGGGTGACGTCACCTCCGGCGCCGCGCTGCGTGAGGAGCCTGCTGGGAGACCGAGTCCCACCCCAGCGATGCTGTTTGCCCCCGGTGTTGCTGGCTGGCCCCCGATGCTGCTGTGGTCGAGCGGTCTTTGGGGCTCTAAGGCCCTGGTGAGTATCCCGCGCTGTGGGAGTGCTGGAGCGCTTTAGAGGGCGCCGAGAGGGTGACGTCACCTCCCGCGCTGCGTGAGGAGCCTGATGGGGGACCGAGTCCCACCCCAGCGATGCTGTTTGCCCCCGGTGTTGCTGGCTGGCCCCCGATGCTGCTGTGGTCGAGCGGTCGTTGGGGCTCTAAGGCCCTGGTGAGTATCCCGCGCTGCGGGAGTGCTGGAGCGCTTTAGAGGGCGCCGGGAGGGTGACGTCACCTCCCGCGCCCCGCTGCATGAGGAGCCTGCTGGGGGACCGAGTCCCACCCCAGCGATGCTGTTTGCCCCCGGTGTTGCTGGCTGGCCCCCGATGCTGCTGTGGTCGAGCGGTGGTTGGGGCTCTAAGGCCCTGGTGAGTATCCCGCGCTGCGGGAGTGCTGGAGCGCTTTAGAGGGCGACGGGAGGGTGACGTCACCTCCCGCGCCGCGCTGCATGAGGAGCCTGCTGGGGGACCGAGTCCCACCCCAGCGATGCTGTTTGCCCCCGGTGTTGCTGGCTGGCCCCCGATGCTGCTGTGGTCGAGCGGTGGTTGGGGCTCTAAGGCCCTGGTGAGTATCCCGTGCTGCGGGAGTGCTGGAGCGCTTTAGAGGGCGACGGGAGGGTGACGTCACCTCCCGCGCCGCGCTGCGTGAGGAGCCTGCTGGGGGACCGAGTCCCACCCCAGCGATGCTGTTTGCCCCCGGTGTTGCTGGCTGGCCCCCGATGCTGCTGTGGTCGAGCGGTCGTTGGGGCTCTAAGGCCCTGGTGAGTAAATATAAGAAGAAAACGCTTTAAAATGTGGTCAAGAGCTGCCTAATGACCCATGACTGATAATTACAGTAAACGAAGAAAGAAAGGCCATGTTAACAATAAATACAGATGATTTTATAGAAAGTGCTACTGAAATATCATGTCTGGGGCTTTGCAAAATCCATACATGCCAACAGACCTGACTCAGGCGGGAGACTCACTATTTTCAAAGCCAAAAATTACTTTAATTTAGCTTTCTCCATCCTGAATATGGCCACACTTCAATGTGGAAAATACGTTCCCTAGATTGTTTTTTCATAAATCTCCCTCTTTCTTTTGTCTTAATGTTGGCATGTATAAGAATCTTAAAACGTGAACTGGTGGCCGGTATTTTTTTTCTGGGAAAGGTGGCAAACCTAATGTTGTATCTGGTTTATGGTATAATGCATCTTTCCTACTCTCTGCCCTTGCTGCTCAGCCAGTGTGAATGTGCTGTGGAATGTTGGTGTGCATGGTGATGTAATGGAATGTGTGGATGCCTGGATGTGGAGTGTCAGTTGGAGTATGGGCTGAGCAGCAGGGAGGCTGCTCCTGGTGGGGCTGAATACAGATCTACTTCCAGACCATATAAGAACTAAGAACAATAAACCTTCATCTTTAATATACCTCGGCTACTGGACTTATTGCATTACAACACCTAAACTGCTGATCTGAGTTCTTCAGAGAGCACTGGCGGTGACCGCTTCAATTAATCAAAACAACAATTTTTTCAGTGCTCAGCATGCTTCATGACAGGTGCATACGGCTATTTCTCCATTTATGATTTCAGGCAAATTCATAGCAATTACCAAGAAATACTACAGTATACCCTGGACATCTGTACGTAGAATTTGTTTTCAAAATATTATTTGGTCATAGTTGAATGCCAGTCTTATTGTTCATTTCTTTTACTCAATAAAAGATTTTGAAGTTTACAAAAGTATACCTGAAGAAGAGTTCAATAGGATGACCAGCACGAGAAAAGAACAAGCCTGCGACATTGAATTATATATATGCTGAAGAATAAAACTGAGACAGATATGTTTTTTTGTAGGAGTCTCTGATAAAGAATGAACCTAAGAAAATTGAGTGTATTTTAGCTAGTCTTCGCCAACGACAACACAATGATCATAATTTACGCATAGTTTAGTCATGTTTTTTATCTTTGAAATATTTGATTTGTATTGCTTCTGTGTACGCTGCCTATGCCCTTGTAAAATGGCATCATCTATTCTTACACACAATAAAAACTAAAATGTTCTTCACCCTATAATGGTGCCTAAGGTGCGGTCTGGAGACTTGAAGGTCCTCTCTTTACACCTTCCTATATAGTTTACACTTATAACAGGAACTGAGAGATTAGCGAGCGAGGATACGCTGCGTTTAGTGCCTTCTCTTTTTACGTGGCTCCTTCTTCCTGCTCCACCCCGCGCACACCACATGGCTTCGTCCTGCCGGCTCCTTCCCTACGTCGAAAGCCCCAGCCAACTGCCGCTGGGGGAGTTGCCTGCGCGTCGGTGGTTGGGCGGAGTCTGAGAGCCGCACATGTCTTCTGTGGTCTAATCCTGATCTCTACTGTAAACATGTCGGGGCTTTGGTTGCTGCTTTGCAGGGCCCCGAAGCGTACACATCCCGGGCTGCGAATCTATCATACGGACCGCGGAGTGTATGGCTACAAGCCCCGCAAGGCGGAAAGTGACGTACAAGGAGCCATCCCCAACATCTCTTACCACAGCAGGCAAGGTACGTGCAAAATACCTCCATTTGTATTTGGTATCCCTTGTTTCATGCACATCTGTCACTTTTTCCTATTGGAACTTATTCCTCTTTTTGTATTTGGTTTGTTTGTTTTTGCACAATTGTCACTTTTCTTCATGCAATGTAACGCTTGCCTTTGTATTATGCTCATTTGTATCCTCCTCCTTATGTAATGTTGCTAATCCTGTTGTGAAGCGCTCTGACACCCTCGGGTAAAGTCCGCGCTATATAAAAATGCATAAATAAATAAATAAATAAATAAATAAAACGTGTAGCGGAGGCTTGTGAGACTCCTATTACAAACCATTGGCATTAAAACACAATCCATTGGTAGTAAAACCGAGGTACTCCTTTTCAGTTCTCCTGTCAGACTGACAGGGCCATAAGGACTCCCTGCACACCAACAGTGACACTGTGAGCCCCTCCCCCGCTGGCAGTCTCTCTTGGACTTGTTGCACTGTACGTGGCTTCGCTGACCTGACGTTATGGGTCCAGCTATCATGCCACTATCCTCCACTGAACCCTCTAGTGCCTACACTGCCTCTGCCGCGGACAGTGCTGCAAGCCCCTTCGCTGAGGATCAACTGCACTGTCATAACACTGACAGGGCTGAGACGCATCATCCTCACTAATGTTGCTGGTCATTCAGACTCAAGCGGAAAGTGCGCCTGAGCGGATAACCATCATCGTTCTGGTAGAAGGTAGTAGTCATTTGTATTGAGGATACGCGCGAAAAGAAGAGCAGCACAGGTTTATTCTTACACCAAGAGCGCCTCATGACATAATGAATCTCCAACTGTCACTCGGTTCCTACCCGTCAACCCCACCGTTCCATGACCATCCACACGCACACAAATAATTGAAGGACAATGAGAAGGAAAAAAAGGCAAAACTCATTCTTCAACATGTGGAATGTGTAGTACAAGTGGCTTTCGGATATTACATCATCTTCCCTTTTTGGAGAAAAGTTAATCCCTGAATCAGTCTTGGAACAGAATGACAAGCCAACATTGCAAGAGCTGTACCCATACTGCATACTTTTGACCGCACCACAGTCTATTTGGTGTAAGTAGCAGTTTTAACCTCATCTCCAGATACACATTCATCTTTTTAAAAAAAATGTATTTATGTATTTATTTATTTTTAATTCACATTAATCTTTAAACTCCTTCGCAGACGAATCAAAGACTTCTTGCATTCCCTCGGTCCCACCAATATCCTGCACGTGATGGTTTCCTCCCAGCACAATTCTCTTCAGAGATATTTTTTGGGCGAGCTGAAGTGATAACTCGCTCTACAAGAGAAACTATTTAATCACTACACATTTTCCAACAGTAACGCAGAACCATTCATTCTCAATACATTGCGAGGCTCACTATACTTACTACTAAGCTCTGTGGGAGGTTTTGTCTTTACAAATTTTCCTGCCGTTCCATTATTGAATGCATTTAGCTTTCCTTTCATTTAGCATAGACAAATGGTATTGTTTGATATATACATATCTTGACAAAGCAAGAGAGCATAATATGCATAATTCTGCCGTCACTGATGCATAATATATATGAAATTTGTGTTGAAAGAATCTAAAAGCCAGTACAGCTTCTATTTATAATGGAAAGCTCTGTTCTTACAAAAGGCAACTACAGCATTATTATATCCCAACCCTCTACTAAACTCCAGCTTCTCTCTTCCCCTCCCCCAACATCTCCACTCTACACAGTGTTGTTGCACACAAATCCCCAACATAGTCTCTCAGCACCCCCCTTTCCAAGTTGAATGGGGCTACGAAATCTCATATCATAGTGTTTATCAGTTCCCTGTCTATTTCAACGGTTTCACATTTTGTGAATCCTCAGTACATTTCCCATTATGTGTTGCAGTGTGAATAGGTTCAGTGCCTTCAACTTCGGTAGTAGGGACAAGGATAGGACTCCCTCAAGAATTAAGTCGGCACTGGGCTTCAAACCATTTCAAAGTCTAGTTTCCTATCTGTAGTGGTGTCAGTTAATTTCTCCATCCCTTGGAGATCCCAGTTTAGTGTGTATGTTAATGTGTTAGTGGCAGGGGTTGGGGCCTTCTTTCAGTGTGAACCTAATGCGACTTTCGCTGCTCCCAGACAATTTCAAAGGATGGTCCTGTCAGCACTAGTCTGGTATTTCAAGGTGGGTGATCTCGCTGTCAACAGGACTGTGGGTTAGTTCTGTGTGATAAGATAGCTCAGAATTGTCTTGAGGGCCTCCAAGGCTTCAGAAACAAAACCGGGCTGTGTGGGGGGGCAGAGTCACCAGAAATGCCCTGTATAACCTATTACATCACAGCCTCTCCAGCAATTAGGACTGGCATTGGGATAACATTTGTGAAGTTTGGCTGGATAGGGGTACCAATCTAAAAGTGGTTTATCAGGGGTGTGGCATTTAATAGAATATCTACTTGTCCATGGGGCAGGTTGCTTCATAAATCTACAGTTTTTTGACAAGAGGAGTCCGACTGAAATTTACAAACATTTTCTATGATTGAAAGCACATTTAAACTAAGGTCTTTTGAGGGGTGGTAACCTCGTGTGCATATAAACGACCTCACAGTGTATTGCTTTTATTCAGTTTGCAAACACTGATTAATTTTCAACTGAGTGGATAGAAGGAACTTATGAATTGTGTTGTTTATTGTTGATTTGTGATGTGTATATATATATATGTTGTTTGCATATATGTTTGTATGTTTTAAAAGAGAAACAAAAAATAATGATGACTATTTTCCCAAAAATATGTCTGTGGTATGTGATGTGTTGTCTTGAATAAGGTATATGAATTAATGACAGGACTATGTACTGTTAATAGGGTAATATGAAGTTCCCTATGATTAAGTAGATATAGATATTTTTTCCTCCTTGCCATTTCTTTTTTCTCTACTTTTTGTAGTATTTTTACCCAGGTAGAGGAGGGTAATTTGGGTAAACCCCAACATATTTTTGAATATCATAAATCTACTTGTCCTGTAACGAAATCCTCTTGTCCCTTTGGTGCCATGTAGTGCGGTGACAAATTATGGCAGCAATCTCATAATCTAGGAGCTCTGATATAGCCCCTCTGATTATGCCAGAGCTCATACCATAGTAGCGTTAGAATACTTGCAATCCCCTTATGTTGCCACATTTCCGCAGATCTACATACTGGGGCTGAAGGTAGTGGAAGCAATAGTTCCAGTGTTAGAATGCCCTTTTGAGTCTGTGCAACCCTACCAACTTACATGTTTCAAGGGTTTTCAACAACTCTTCTCTAATCTTTTACCATACTGAGAAATGTTGGAAATTTACTCCTGACAATGGCAGACGTAAACCTTCTTCCAGAGTTGGGAAAAAAGTTGTTGGGGGGGGAAGTGAACTTGCAAACACTCAGATTTTCGCATGAGCAAATCTACACATGCATATTTGCTCATGCTAAAATGCATTTAACAAATATTTTCTAGGAGTACTATTTCTTGTCCTAGTTCTGTAAATTCTTGGGAATTCACGAAAGCAGTATAGCTGTACTTAATGCAAGGACATATACCATGGGCGCACTTTTGAGATTTTCTTTAATAATTGGGCTCCAAATTTGGTCGGCGTTGCCCATGACCTTTTGCGTTTATCAAAATTCTGTCTCTCTCGCTCTGTATCGGCTGGCTTCACTGTGAGTGACAGCATTCTGCTCTTTCACAAGGAGAATATTGGCACACAAAGTAGTTTTGTTCAGTGCCAGTAACTACTGTGGCAGTGTGTGCTTTTTGAGACCAAAAACAATTCTTGCTTTTGCCAATGTTTGTTCTAATGGTGAGGGCCCGGCAGCTCTCACACCAATACACCAATAAGGTTTTACAAAAACCATGCCAAAACAATTCACACATTAACAAAACTAAAAAGCTGACCACCAATTTCAGACCTACTGGCTTTGCCAATGCTTGTTTATTTTTGTTTCCCATAATCTTATTGAAACTGGTTACACTGATTTTCCATTATGAATATTTTTGGGAAATACTAGCATGCATCAACACATGTTACTAAATGATGCTGCAAAGAAATAGTACCTGAAATTTTACAGTAGTTTAGCGACATGTTTTTTCCTGCTTTCATTTTTTTATGAACATTATATTTTGAAAGCAAAGAATCATCAATCTTGCTTTCAAGCTTCTGCAAATATTTGCATCAAAATCAGAGAGCATTCTGGGAGCATTATACATAGCCTCATATTTCTTAGCTTTGAAAACGTGTGGACACATTTTTATACTGGAACCATAGTCCGTAGTGCTGTCAGAGCTTACAACATTTACTTAGAGCGCTCACCCTAATAATAAGGGATTTCAATTAATGAACCATAAATACAAGTTTGAACAGCATTATTATATGGACAAAAATATTACATTGACTGCAGACAGTGCCTTTCCCTGATCCATGATGTGGTACTGCAAAGTGGCAGCCAAAGGGTTTGTGCTGCAGGGGGTTGGGCCTACTTGTCCCAAGGACAAAATACACATGAAAACTTGTTGCCCTTGACCCCAAACAATATGTCCTGGGCGACGGGCTATAGGAATTCCAAATCCCTGTTTATAATGGGCTTCTCTGCCAAATATGCTGTGTACTTCTTGATGGAGGTTCCTCCAAACCATGATGTATTGAGTGTCAGTGAGTGGTACTCCGGTTAGCTTTTGCCACCTCTGACACTTGTCTGTTTTGGTCATAAGGTGTAATATATAATAAAAGTGCATTAGGTTGAATGATTATGGCTTTAGATCCCTTTGCTTGTTGTACTCATTTCTCAAATGGAGTGAAATCCATGGTCTCCACCTCCCTTAGTCCCGACTGGAGCACCCAGTGCCTTAACTGTGTATAGTGAAACCTTTCTGCTTCATGAACCTGAAAGCTTCTCATACACTTATTAAAAGACCTAATCATACCATTTTGGAATAAATCTGCTATCACAAGGCTATCTCTGACATGCCAGAAAACGAAAAGCCCTGGGTAGAGGTTCGGTGTAAATGAGGGGTTAGTTGGGATATGAGGCGATGGATGCGTAGTTAAGTGTAACCATTTATTTACCGTGTCCCAAGTCTTAAGGGCCACAGCTGTTGGTGCGCCAAGGTACATACTTAATGGGCGGTCACCTTTGATATCCAGATCAGATCCTACAGTGAGAGACCTGCAACTTCTCTGTCCATATGCAGCAACTGTTTATGGGATTCTCTAGCATTCCATTTCGCGAGCACTCAGAGTTGGGCGGTTCTGTAGTATATCTTAAGCTCAGGTAATACCAGGCCCTCTTTCTCACATGATTGTCGCACAATTGTATAAGATACACTTAGCTGGCCGCTCTCCCAAATGTATTTTAGTATTGATTTTTTTAAAGTCTCCAAAAAAGGATTCTGGCCTACTAATTGGTAGGGATTGGAATAGGTACAACCGTTTTAGGAGTAGTGTCATTGTAATAGAGTTTATTTTGCCCATCTAGGAGAGTTGGAGTGAGCCCCTTTGTAAGAAGGTGACTCTTTTGACATGGTTACCCCCCACCTTTTGCCTGGTATCTGGTGCAACTTTGACTGAGTGTGTGCTGGGTTCCTGCTAACCAGGTTCCCAGCACCAGTGTTCTTACACTAAACTGTACGATTGTTCCACAATTTGGACCCCTTTAGTATCCCTTGTAAGTCCCTAGTAAGTGGTACCCCTGGTACCTAGGGCATTGGACCTAAAGAGGGTCCCAAATAGCTGCAGCACAAATTGTGCCACCCTAAGTGACTCCTCTCCAAGCTCATGCAAGCTGCCATTGCAGCCTGCTTGTCTTGGTGCAGAGAAAACCAGAGTCGACATGTCACGCATCCCTGTGTGCCATGCCTGCCAGCACTGCATGTGGCATAGGTAAGTCACCCCTACGGCAGGCTTTACAGCCCTAAGGCAGGGTGCACTATACCCATGTGAGGGCATATCTGCAAGAGTGGATATGTACTGGTGATATCTAAGTTTTCCCGTAGATATTATTAGTGCACAGGGAAGCCATAATGAGTACATGGGCTGGACACTCGTCATTACGTGTTTCCCAGCTACATGATTGCTTCATTGTACCCCTAGGTGTTTGGTACCAAACATCTGGTCTTAATAAACCCACACTGATGCCAGTGCTGGATTTATTAAAAAATTTACACAGAGAGCACCTTAGAGGTGTCCCCTGAAAACTTACCGACTACTAGTGTGTTGACCGACTGGTCTAGACCTGCCAGCCACTATAGACATGTTTCTGACCTCCCAAGGTGAGAGTCTTCGCTCTTGAAGGTCGGGAACAAAGCTTTCTCTGGGCAGAAGTGTTCACACCTCCTCCAAGCAGAATGGACATTCCAGGACGGGAAGCTTCAAAGACCCTGTCGCCTTTGTTATGCGACCCCAGGCCTCTCCAGTAGTGGAGGTGCCCACCCTTCTGTCCTGACCCCACTTTTTGGTGGCAAGACAGGTGGGAAAATTAGTTAGATTAGAAGGTGTGCCCACATTCCGCCAGCACACCTCTAGGGCAGGCCAGCTGATCTGGACCCACTTTCCAGATTCCTCTCTGTTGTTTTGGATGGAATTAGCCTTCTAGGGTCAGGGTTATGCCCACTTCCCACATGAAGTGGTCATATAAAGGGTGCAGACATTCTAAAGGTAGGCAGCCCATTGGCTACTACCTGTCGCTCCCCATAACGCCCCTAAATTGAGTATTTGGGTGGCACCCCTGAACCCAAGAACTCCGATTCAACGGATCAACAGAAGAAGGACAAAGAAGAGTTACTGCCTGGCGAGAACTGCAGCAGAACTTTGGACTTTGGCGTGAAACCCTGACCTCCTCAGCGCACTTTCGACAATCATGACTGAGTGACTCGTCCTGAGAGCTAGAGAACTACCAAAGCCTTGGTTAGCCTGGCAGCCCTTCAACAAACACCGAAAGTCTCCCTCGGAGTAGAGGCGCTCCTCCCCTGCAGTCCGCAGACACAGACAAGCAGAGTCCGGTCCACCGCCTTGCAGCCCCCTAGCCTGACCGATTTGACAGACTACCGGGAGAAGGTATTTAGGCCCTGGAAGGTCAGATCTGTCTCTCCACTGAGTGTGAAGAAACCAGGACCAACCGGAGCCACACAACACCAACCCGCGGGGTACCGGACGCCCTGCACCAAACACTGGCCGTGAGTGTCCAGCCTCGATCATCACTGCACCAGGACCAAACAGCCGTCGAAGGACGTCAACATCACTAAGACCCACTTTGAGAGTGGACCGGCTGCTTTGATTTTGCCCCTGCCAGCTGTTTGTCCCTATCCACAAGGTGCATCTTTGCACATCCAGTCCAGCTGACCTAACCACTCTGCACCCGAACCGCCCAGCCAGGTCCCGACAAACCGGCTGTTCTGCCGTGCTCCAAGACCCCTTGCGACATCAACCTCCATTTGGGAGCCCTCTGACTTGCCCGCAAGTCGCTCTGTGCAGCCTCTTTTCAGGTGGCCCCTCTTTTCCATAGCGCTAGCTAGCAGCCTCACCAGCACCTTGCTCCTAGTAGAACCCAGGTAGTTCCCGAAAAACTGCTGGTAGTACTTTGAAGCTTGGCCCACTACTATTCTGATCCCAGAAGGTGAACCCCTGAAACCGACTGTACCTACGTTTATGCATCTTTGACTTTTCCTCCAATAGGATTGCATTGTGCATAAAAGCGTTCAGGTTTAAACGCTTTACTTACCTGTGCATATATTTTATTGAAAACTGTACCTACCTTGAAACGCAGTTCTTGAGTTTGAAATATATATAAAAATAAGTGTTATTTTTCTAAATTGTCTCTGATTTATTCTTCGAGTGTGTGTCTCAGTTATTGCCTTAGTGAGTACAACAAATGCTTAGCATTACCCTCTGATAAGCCTAACTGCTCTCCCACACTACCACAAAAGAGAGCTTAGTATTATTTACTTTAGCCTCCCTAAACCAATTAGGGACCCACTGGACTCTGCACAGTGTACTTCTTTTTAGTTCACTTTATAGAGAGCCAGCTTCTTATGTTATTCTATTGAGGTCCCTCCTCAACGAGACTAATAATGGTGAAAAATTTGCGTTAGATAAATCTCCAATGTTTTGAGTGATGGGGATCCCCAGATATCCGGGTTGGAGCCCAGAGAAATTGTGACATGTTTTTTAGGTATCTCGACTACTTGCTGTGGGAGTGTTAAATTAAAGATTTCAGATTTCAACCTATTTATTTTGAAGCCAGAGACAGCTTTGTATTCAATTAAAAGGTGACGTAGACTGGGAACAAGACCTTTAGGCCTGTGAGCACAAGCCAAATGTCATCCACAAAGAGCATCACTTTCACCAGAGCAGAGACCCTCGATGTCTCCAACCTCCTGAATTCTATCGCCAGTGGTTCTATAGTTTTCGTTTTTTTAAACTTGTTTTTATTGAAGCCGTGCACAGCATGTTACATTCCAGGACATCACATATGAGAACATCACAATGAAAAGGAGCATGTAGCGACATGCAGACAGTAAAACATTGGAGATGAACCATATAATGAGCATATACAAGTTGCTGGTGATCCCAGCGCAGGAGCATCATGGAAGAGTGTACAGTCAACCTCAACATAATGTAACTACAGTGCAATTTTATCTAGGGATAAACCACCCAAAAAAAACCATAAAAAACATCAACAACTGGGGAGGCAGCAGGGCGAGTAGGCGTAAGTGCCTATGGCAGTCAGGCAAGAATAAAAATTGGAACAGGATCTGGGACCCCGGGTGTTCGAGGGAGACCAGTCACCCAGTAGTTCTATAGTTAAGGCAAATAAGAGGTGGGATACTGGTCAGCCTTGTCAAGTTCCTCGTCTCAGGCTGAAGGGGGGAGAAAGTCTGGCATCTCAAGACCGGGCCTCTGTAGTTAGCCAGTCCCATTGCTTTGACTTTAGGGCAACAGCCTTAATTCAGTAAAACCTGTTGCAGGAACCCTCATTTCCCCCGATCGAAGGCTTTCTCGGTGTTGAGAGTTAGTTAGATTGACAGTACTGCCTTCTTCCCTGCCTTTTTAGTTAGGTGTATGACTGCAAATTATGATGGGTTTGTCAATTTTTGATAAATCCTGATTGATCAGGATGAATCAGAGTTGGAACAATATTTGCTAAGTATTTGGCCAGGACGTGCGAATAGACCTTGATGTCCGTATTGGTCAGGGCAATAGACCTATAGGAGGTACAGAGTTGGGGGTCTTTCAATTGTTTATGGATCAAAGTGATCATTGTCTCTGACATTGAGTTGGTGACTCCAGATGTTTGTATAAATGAGTTGAAAAGTTTGGTGAGATGACATAAACAAATATGCAACAGTTTTTTATAACCCTTCCCCAGTGAATCCATCTGGGCCAGGTGGTTTATTGGTTTCAATGGTTTCATAGCTGTTTTTACCTTGTCCTCTATTATTGGGGAGTCAGAGAATTCCCTCTGGTACACCAGAACTTGGGGAAAACAGTCTTTATCTAGGTAATCTTTCTGTAATGTCTGGGACGGCATGTCTAATAGAATTTGTGGAAGGCTTTAAGTTTGTGCCCCTCTATCTCTTAATCTTTTTTTAGTTAATTTTTGTTTATGCATACCTGTGATTCTTTATTCATTACCTTTCTGATTACCCTTGTGGTGCTGTCTCTCCCACACATTGGACCAGTATGGGTGCAGCCTGGTCAATGCTAACTCCCATGTAGTAACACAATCGGTGTACTTCCTCTAGCATTATGGTCAGTTTTAGGTACACCTACAATCTGACTCCTAAAGTCTCCTTTAATTGGCAAATTTACAAACATTTTCTATGATTGAAAGCACATTTGAACTAAGGTCTTTAGAGGGGTGGTAACCTCGTGTGCATATAAACGACCTCACAGTGTATTGCTTTTATTCAGTTTGCAAACACTGATTAATTTTCAACTGAGTGGGTAGAAGGAACTTATGAATTGTGTTGTTTATTGTTGATTTGTGATGTGTGCATATAAACGACCTTTGATATCTAATTCTATAGTCCCTTTTTATTTTCCCATTTGTTCAGTCAACTTCTCCATCGTTCTGGGGGTTGTACAGAGAAACCTTAACATGGGAAGATAGGTACTGGGCTCCATTGTCACTTGCAGTTTGGTTAATGACACCTTCACCGGAGAATACTTGGTTAAGGAATTCAGCGCCTCCAAAGAAGTTGGCTGTTCAAGGGTCTTCAGTTCAGTCTACTTGCGATATTAAACAATAATTACTATAGTAGAGTGCTTATTAAGGGACAAAACTATTCATTGGTCTGATTAAAATCCAGCATTCTTTTCTGCCAAGGTGTTTTTGGCAAATCACATCCTTATCCTCCCAGCATTCACTGTCACATTTTCCTGGTTCATCTGGTGAAAACAACAAAAAAATCAGCAATTTCCTTGTACTGTACTCTCATGAAAACACATACTCATGTAGTTGATACACTATCTTAGCTTTTTTGTGGCGGTTCCTCAGCAGAACCACCACTTTCAAGTATGTTGACAGGAAGTTGTGACCGGTACCATGTAGGAGGGGTCTGCCCCACAAGAAACTTCAAATGTTTTAACTGCCCACAAACAAATCAAAATGTAATGTTTAATAACAGAGTATTTTGACTTTGACCACCCCCCAGTTTACTCATCCTAAACACTATCGCATATTCTTCATCAGATGCAGATCACACAAGCCAGTTTGACTTGCGTCAATAGTCACCACTGAATCAAGAGTTTCGTCGAAGTACTCTAACAACTGTGCTTCCCGTAATTCTTTATTTAGCTCCATCACACTTTAGCCACACTGCTAACTCCATACAAAGTAGATTCAGCTTTGTGATTAGTCTTCTCATAAGTTTCACCTTGTCTGAGAAGTTCTGTAGTAATTTGGAATAGAACTTGCACATCTTGAAGAAGGATGCTAGTTCCTCTTTGTTTCTACGTAGTGGTGACTTTGCGATTTGGGCAATGACCAAGGCATTCCACACTAAGCTCAATTAATTTACACTTGTCTTTCCTTAGCATCAACCTACTTTCTTGGATTCTCTGTAATAGTTTGCTATGCATAATGATGTGTTTCTCCTTCATCTGGGAAGGCACATACTGCTTTATTTTCTTTGACTAGCCTGTTCATTATTTTCTTGAACATTACCTAAGCTGAATTCAAGCTAAAGGGCATTTGATACAGCCAGTATGCTCCTTCAGGCTTTATGAACACTACCTTTTAGAATTCTTGTGCAAGCAAATGCGATGATATGCAGTTGTGAAATACAATGTTGCAGATATTTAGCCTTTGCCAAAGGTCATTACCATTTCTTTAATGTATATCAAAGGTTGGCACTCTATTACCATTTGATGTCTCAGTTGCCTGAGATTGATATAAAGTCTGATGTCTCCTCTTTTCTTTTTTAGCAGTCACCACTATTGACCGCTGGTGAGTTGCTTTGATTGGTTCAGTGATGCAAGTTGCACACTATTTATCTAGGAAATTCTTTACTTCCTTCCGGGCAGACAGTGGAATATTGCATACTCCAAGATTATGTGGTGTGGAAACCCTTTCAAACACCCATGTTTCTCTGTGAATACTCTCCTATAAACCTACATGACAATGTCCAGATTGTCTTTCAACACACTTAAAATGAAATGTACGGCACCTTACAAGGGTTTATCAACATGCAAATATTTTATTGCTCAGACTGAGTCTTGACATACAGAGATGCCATACTAACGATTGAAATAACAAGAACAACAGTAACATGGCACTTTTTTGTTTGACAGCCATTGGACTAGTTGACCTGGCAGTATGTGGAATTTTATGTTCAAGTTTCTGGATTAATCAGACACAAATTATGTATTCTAAAACACAAGGTCTCAGCCTAATAGAACTTCCACGCCTTCATAAGAAATTTTTGAAATGTGCTCCAAATCGCGCAGTGCATTCATCAGCTTTCAATAAATGTACAATATTTACAAGATAGAATGATGGTACAGGAGAAAATTATCTGGCTGTCCGAGATGAAGGGGGGCGGGTGTAGGCATAGGGACAGAGGAGGAAGAAAGATGACTCATGTACAGACTTGATAGCATAGCATGGTCCCTAAGGCATTACTTGATAGCACTGAGTTTTAGCCACCATCAAATATTTTTAACGGTTTTCTATTGATATAACATAAACATAAAATGTAAAATATCCATAGGACTACAGATGCAAGATCAGCTGTATATGTGTCAAGTATTGCCCCTAAACAAGAACCATGTGGCTCATGTCGTGGATACAGTGGGATAAACAAATTACATGGTATAATATGTGACCTAGACGCCCTCAGTGTCTCTAAACAGTGATGCCCTTTAATGTGGGTATCATTTTATGGTTTAAATTTCTATATCGTTATTTAATCACAACAGAAATGAGGAAAAAAACAGCATTGTATTAGCCTGTGACTCACAGGAGCATTGCTTGAGAGTGTGTAGTAACTCGCAACTACCCCCACCCACCCGACCTGGACCCGGTATACCCTCAAGAAAAAGTATAAAGAAATGTCGCAGTCACCTACTCTATCTAGCCTTGAACGGGGGACCCCTAGGTGGTATCTGTACTGGCCCCAGTCAAGCGTAGAAGGCGTAAATATTTAGGGCAAGTGAGTTTGCGGAACTCTGATGTTAGGGGTTGTAAAAATGGACTCCACAGTTTTGGAAATGTTGTGCCTTAGTTCGTCATAGTTTGGGTTATTCGCTCCATCCTCATTATGTACCACAGTCTATGTAGCCATCCTTGGTGTGTTGGAATGTGTCTGGTACCCCAATGTGATAGGATATTCTGCAGGGCCGCCGTTAGTGCTAGCCCTATGTGTCTGCCCCTGCGGGATTTTAGTGGGAAGGTGAGGGCATTACAAAGGCCTAGGAGAATGTAGGCCGGGAATCTGGGAGTTCTGTGTCGAAATGAGTGTCTATGTCAACAAGGACCTGCGGACAGTATGGTGCTAATTTCAGGCATTCCCAAAGGATATGTAGAAGTGTACCGGGTGGCCCACATTGACGCCTGCATTCCGGGGATCTAGATGGTTTACATTTGTGCACTCTGGCGGGCGTGAGGTACCAGTATGTTATGATCTTTGTTGCCTTTTCGATTCCGGAGACGCTGTGGGCTGTGTGTGTCGAGCACGGTAATGTATTTCCTCCCATTCTTTCGAGGTTAGTTCCCGCCCAATCTCCGATTCCCAACGTTTTTGGCCAGCAGGTTTGGGTGGTGTGTCTGTAGGGGTTATGAGTCGGTATAGTTGCGTAATGAGGCGTGAGTTCGCCGAGCTTGTTAGCAACCAGCGCTCAAATGGGACGAGGTGACGTTGTGCTCCTGGGCGAACTGAGGGGTGTGTCACCCAGTGGCGTATCTGGATGTAGTGCCAGCGTTCGCCCTCTGGCAAGTTGTGCTCTGTGCGAAGAGTCTCAAATGGGATTGGACCTTCTGTATCAAACAGGTGTCCTACCGATCTGCACCCCGTCTGGTTCTAGCGATGAAACACTGGGTCCATCTGTGCCGGAGTGAAGTCAGGGTTCCCCACTATGGGCGTCAAGGAAGGGGAAGGAGGTAAGTCCTGTACGGGTTGACAGTCTGTCCCATACTGCCAGCACTGGCTTAGTAATCAAGGAGAGGTATAAGTTTGAGGGCCGGGCACTTTTCGAGAGAAAGGGGTTTCTCCACAATGGTTGTCCCGCTAGAGGCTTGTCCATGAAAAGCCAATGCTTTTCAGACTTGGGGCGAGACCATTCTGCAAAAACTCGAAGTTGGGTGACTTGATAATATCGGGTAAGGTCTGGAAGACCTAGGCCTCAGTCTAGGGGAGATCTGTAGGCGAGTTCTCTTCGTAGACGAGGTCTTTTGTCTGCCCAGACAAAACAGTTGAGCTCGTCCTGACGGGAGAGAAATGATCCTGAGGGGGTTCAGCTGGGAGGACCTGGAAAAGATAAGAATCCGGGGTAATATGGTCATTTTTACTGCAGCTATTCTGCGGAGCCAAGAGAGGGAGTACGGCCGCCAGCGGTTGAGGTCAGACTTAACCTGACGGGTTAGGGTACGGTAGTTAAGGACTACCGTTGCCGAGATCCTGGGGGTGATTTGGAGTCCTAGGTAGCAGATAGATGTTGAGGCCCATTGGAGGGTATAGGCTTGACAAAGGGTATCTTGCATGTGGTGTTTTAGGGTCAGATTGAGGGCCTGTGATTTTTTAAATGTTCATTTTAAACCCCGCCGCTCGACCGAATTCTGTCAGTTCGTCAAGGAACGCCGGTAGTGATGTAACTGGCATCTCTAGCGCTGCCAGGACATCGTCCGCATACAGGCTAATTGTGTGGCGATCTCCGCCAAACGTAATCCCCTGTATCCGAGGGTTGGCCCGCACTCTATGTGCCATGGGCTCCATGTACAGGGCAAAGAGCAGGGGTGACGGGGGCTTATTGGGAATGGGGTGGACGAGTGGCCGTTGACCCGGACTACTGCCGAGGTGCTGAAGATCCACTCCCGGAAAAGGTCCCCAAGGCCAAAGTGTTTTAAGGTGGCCTCCAGGTAGGGCCAGTGGACTCTGTCAAACGCCTTCTCGGCATCTACAGCCAGCAGCATCTGTTCCTGGTCGTTTCTCTGGGCCTTGTCTATGAGGTGGAGGACCCTCCTTATGTTTTTGCTACACTGTCACTGTGGGACTAATCAGGCCTGATCCGGGTCAACTAGGCCCAGAAGTAGTGGAGTAAGACGAGTGTCTAGGATGCCCGTGAAGATTTTAAGGTCAACATTCAGGAGGGAAATTGGCCTGTATGAGGAGCATTGTGATTTATCTTTCCCTGGTTTAGGGATCACCACGATAGATGCCATCCGCATAGATGGAGGGAGGGCAGCTGTGGTCCCTAGATCGTTGAACAGTCTAGTGAGGAGAGGTACCAAGATCTGGCAGAAGGTCTTATAGAAGATGATGGGGAAGCCATCTGGGCCGGGAGATTTGGATGGTTTCTAGTGGGCTATGCTAGAGATGACCTCTTCTAAGGGAATGGGGCTATCTAGGTCGGCTCTTTGTTCTGGATTTAGTGTAGAGGTGTGGACCTCCTGTAGATATGTTGATGTGTCATCTGGTGCAAGGGACTGTGCTGTGTATAAGTCTTGATAGAATTCCTTAAACGCGTCTGCTATGAATGGATCCGCCTTCCTTTCCCGGCCCCATAAGTCTAGTACCGTTTGGACTCGGTGTTCCTGATGCTGTATACGGAGTCTGTTGGCGAAGATATGCCCGCTTCTGTCACCCCCAACGTAAAATATGGTGGCGAAGGGCCGCGTATTCGGCCCTGTCCACGTTGATGCCAGCAAATTGAGTGCTGGCAGCCTCTAGCTGTCTCCAGACCTTGGTGGCTCCGGTCCTTTTGTGAATGCGTTCAAATTCCGCCACTTGAAGGGAGAGACACTCCCTTTTGTCTCTGCGGAGTTTGTTTTCAAAAGCTGTTATGGCGATCAACTCCCCCCTGACCACTGCCTTTAAGGCGTCCCACATGGGTATCATTTTATATGACGGTATTACAATCAAATAAAATTGGTTTTGATAAACATACCCCCATCAACATGACATGCAAACTACATTGGAAACTATTTTGGCTGTAGATAAACAATTAAAGAAGCAGCACCAATGTTGGGCACAAAGTGTGAATATCTATGGCATCCATGGTAGGTTATTCAACTGTCAGTCATTACTTTGCGGGACATTTCGCGCATGCGGAGACAGCAGAAGATGTTTAAAGAGTGGTGGGACTGAGTCGTGGAGCACATGTTTGGGTCTTCATTCAGAACCCCTCTTCTGAATTGCGCTATTTTAAAATCTTTAAATAAGCTGAATATTGTACATATTCAGTTCGCTTACTATGTTATACTGTATGTGAGTTTTATTCCATTTACAACCTCCTGGAGTAAGCTTTAACTGCTCGCAGTTGGCATCTTTGGAGAGTCAGGTTACAGAATGAATAACTCCATCATCCAAATGGAATGAAACTGTCCTAAAGTTGGAAACACCAGTATTAAATATCAGTTATCAGTATCCATCATGAATTCTGCTCACTTACCACCTACTGCTCCTGCACTGAAAGAAAAGGTCTTGCAATGTACATGTGACTTCTTCCAATTATATGAAAATATTGGAGGGGGCTTAATAATAGGCTTAATACAGGCAGCAAGTCAATAATTAAACCTTGACAGTTCACTGGTTTAGGCAGACACTACCACTAGTCTTCACACATAATCCTGACTTTTCTGCCAATGAGCACTGGTAAAACAGAATATTAACTACTAAACTAGCTGGCAGTCGCACATGAAGAACAACTTGCTATAACTTAGGTTTGTGTAATATTTACATATGTTTTTATAAGAAGTATGGTAAGTATATGTCAGTTAAATTATTGAACGTAGTGAAGGAATTATGACTTTGGGGGAATGCTCATTAATAGCATAACAAAATTCCTTTTTATTATTTTATTGGCGAAATAACAATAACAATGTGGTAAAACCCTTTTACCTGACCCACCCATTTCCTTCATGAAGCTCACTTCCCTCATAGTATACCTATACTTCAGTACAGATATGTTTCATGGCTGCGTATACATGTATGTTATCCTTCTTCAGTACACAGTTTCTGTCCACATGTCAGTTCGTTTATCTGGCAGCATCTTCATTGCCCTGGTCGTTTCATACATCTCTATCTGAGGATCGTTGTTATGGTCCAACTAATATCAATTCCCACTCCATCCTGCTCCCTTGCCCTACAGTGATGTGCTGTATAGTTTTACGGACCTCACATTCTGCAGTTACCCATTTGATCATTTCTTTTTTCCCATGCTGAATTACCAGAGACACAATCTGATTTTTTTAAAATCGATTTTACATCAATATATTTCTTGGCTGCAGGTACCTCAGATTCTGCAACTTCCCCTATTGTTTTCATTCCCTTTCTTTTCAGCACTAGGCCTGAAAACACAGCTTCATTCTTGACTGCTATTTTAGACCTGTTGGTGTACTCAACTGATTTGTTACTGCCTCCCAGAAACTCTGTATCCGTGGACAACCCCACCACATGTGTACATAAGTCTCCAATGCAATCAAACATTTAAGACAATTGGCTTTATACTATGAGTTAATCCTGTGCCGTAGGTTCGGGGTCGGGTTGTGTACACATTTATAGTAAAACAATTTTTATCTGGCATTTAAGGTGACCGTTCTGTAGTTCCCAAACATTGAACTCCAACAAGTCCCTAAGATTCCAATTCCATTTTGCTTTCAACCCATCCAAACATTTGTTTTTCTGTGATAACACCGCTAACTAAAGTTTGAAACCGGCTTCTGACCCCCTTTTATTGTTGTTTTTAAAAACTCTTTATATTGATTTTATGTAACAAAAACAGAAAACACACAAGCAGTGCATGGCTCCATTCTAAGAGTAGGAGGAATTCCAGTCATATGTCAGGACAGTACATTGAAAAAATAAAATAGCAGTATACCTGACTAAACTGAAACACCAGATGCGTATAACAGCTTAGGGGGACAAGAGCACATCAAATCCAAGTTATCAAGCTAATTATACAGTAAATATTACAGGTATACAAGCTTGGCTGCCAGAATCACATTACCACAGTACCAAGAGCACACACATCATCCCTCCCCATCAGAGTTCTCCTCTGAGCCAGAGACATCCTCATCTAAAACCCCCATAACATAATCGCATCTGAGGCACCCTCATTGGTTCGAGCAATATGCATATGAATTTCCTCGGCCACCCCCTTGTCAAGGAGATCCTGTTGCTCCAAGGACACCAACGGTACCCGAGTGCCCATTCATCCAGTGGCCACCCACCTTTTGGCCAATAACAGAACCAGTTGGGCTAGCTTATAGGGGATCTTTCTCCCCCTGGGTTTCACCACCACCGCCAAGAGGCAGGCCAACCGGAGTCAGGGGAACATCAATATCCGTTGCCTCCACTATTTTAAGCACCACATCCCTCCAAAACCCCTGAATCACAGCACATGCCCAGGCCAAATGTAAAAAGGTGGATCCCAGCTCCCCCCCAACGTGCATATCGCACCTCCCTTGTCGGGTCCATCCTGTTCAAGTGCCTAGGGGTCACATAAGTGCGATGAAGGAAATTAAAATGAAGCAGTTAAAACCTTTGGTTGCAGGACACATCCCCTACCAACCCACATGCGCGCCCCCAGTCAGCGTTCTGACCCCTTAATAGTCCAACTCTTTCTTATAACTGCAGCCAGTCCAGCATATGTAAGAAATCAAGTATTCCGAATCCTCCATCTATTACAGAAAACATTAAACTCCCAAAAACGACCATCTTCAAATAGATCACCAATAGAATGAGGATTCCTTTCAATTGATGCTTCCTTCAGGAACCTAGAGTAAGTTGGGCTTAGTTAAGTTTTGCACAGTACTAACTGTGGTATATACATGTGTTTGTAACCCTTCTATCTCGTCACACCCTGCCAAATTGTTATTATGATTTGCATATGTGTAGGCATCTTCTTAATAGTATTTTGGGATGCCATTGATATTATTTCTAGTGGTGGGTAAGTAATCTTAGCATTTTGTTTACTAAGTCTTCCTTCTCCTGTTCTACCTATGACACCGCAAAGTGCAACTGTGTGTCCCAATAATATGCCCCACGACTGGGAACCAGCATACCACCTTCTTCCCAGGGCAGTTTAAGAATGTCCAACACTTTTTTTGCTTTTTCCTTCCCCCAATAGAGCAGGCGGAGCAAGTCATCTAATCGCTGGAAACATGACTTAGGAATTCTCATTGGCATGTGTTGCCATACGTAAAGTAGTCTGGGAGTGACAATTGTATTACTCAGGGCAATGACAACAGTAACTTCAGCAAAGTATTAATACTCACTTTCAACATTATAAGCATGGATTTTACATTATTATGTTTTTATACAATTTCCAACTCTGTGCTTATCGTTATTCCTAGATATCAGAAGGGAGTCAGCTGCATTTGTGGAGGTATATCTGTTGTAAAAAAAAATTTTTAAACTCTTTTTATTTGCAAAAAATAAACTTGTTGGTCATTGCACACAGGGATGCGTGATAAGTACAGTGTTGCATTCACATACTCACATTTCAATATATCTCCTTTGATGTTACAGCACACAAGATGGCCACAATACATAAATCCTTACGGCGTTAATGGTTCTTCAAGGGAGGGGACCAGGGGGGGTTCACACAGATGTCCTCGGTACTCATTCCAATTTGTCCAAATTGCTACCCATTTCCGGGGACATCCCCTAGCCACATAGACTGTCCTCTCTCGCAACATGCACCAGTCCATGTCTTTCTTCCAGGCACTTAGTGTTGGAGGTGTGCCCGCTCCCTATTGGCGTGCTATATTTCGTTTTGCAATCATCTGTCCCAGTGTCGCCCATATTTTGCCTTTTGCGGACACGTCTGTGGGCTCCCAGATGTTTAAGATGCACCTTTTTATTTCGGATCGCAGTTCTGCCCCCCAGACAGTTTGCATACAGCTGTGCACTCGTTTCCAGTAGGCTTGTATTAGAGGGCACTCCCAAATTATGTGGAGGAATATCCCCACCTCCCCACACTGTCTCCTACAAAGCCCGTCCGCACTCCTACCCATCAATACTAATCGTGTACCAGAGATGTATACTCAGTGTAATATTTTGAGTTGTATCAGTCTCAGTTTTGCCGAAATCGCTACCTTCCTGGGGGAGGAAAGTGCCTCTCTCCATTCTTCGTCATCGATCTCAAGACCATCAGTCTCCCACTTTCTCCTAAGGGCAAGCAAGGGATCAGGGGTATGATGTATAAGTTTTTGATATGTGAGGGAGATAGCCTTTTCCGGTAGATGGCCGTCAAGCAGTCTGTCCTCCAGGGGGGAGGACTCCGGGAGCATCGTGCCGGGTGGAATGTTAGACTGGAGTGAGTGTCTGATCTGTATGTACCGAAAGTATTCCGTTTGCGATAAGTCGTACTTTTGCTGTAGAGAGGCAAATGTCACCATACCATTGGGCCCCCATAGGTCTTTTATATGGGAGATCCCTATCAGGTCCCAGTTGCGAAACCCTTTTGTGTGACCCAGTGTACCCAACCGTTCGGAGATCTGTTGTAAATTTAATGTGAATCCTGTCAATCCCCCTACTTCCTTCAGTGTATCCCTGAGTTTGACCCCTGTCTCTGCTGGGTCCCTGAATATTGTCATCTGCATATAATGAAAGTATCATTCTTTCAGACTTAAACAGTATCCGATCTTCTGATATCTGAATCAGATGATTTGTGCTAATTGTTCAATTACAAAAGCAAATATGTGGGGGAGAAGGGGACACTCCAGCCTGGTTCCCTTATGAGTTTCCCATCTACTTGATATTTGTTTACCAGTGCAAACATGTGCCATACTTTTATTATTTAGTCGAGCCACCCATCACAGGAACCCCCCAATAACATTTGTCAAGCATTTTGCACATAAATGTCTAGTTTACCCTATCCAATGCTTTATGGGTATCTCAACTGGCTAATGCTAATCCCTCTCTCCCATTTATTTGACATGTTACATCGCTATAAAAGCCTTCCTAATATTAATACTTGTATTGCATCCCCCGAACCCGATTAAACCCGCCTGGTTTGTGTGTATCATTGTGCCAGCCACCAGTGTCAAACGTTGGTCTAGAATTTTCCTGAGTATTTCAGCATCTACCTTAAGTCGATATGGTTCACACTCCAATGGGTCTTTCCCCTTTTCAGGCAACACTGCTATTAGTGCTTCACGTAACGATTCAGAAAGTGTTCCCTTGACCTCAGCTGGAGCGTACATATCCAATAATGGGTAGCCAGATTTTCTGTGTATTCCTGATAGAATTCAGCGAGGTGGTCATTATTTCCCGGTATCTAGTTGGTTCTCATATCCCGAAAGGCCTAATTGACATTCTCAAGATCTAACGTTTTGTTGAGCCTCTCCTAATTCATCCGCAAGTATAGGTAACTAGGATTGACTGTATTAGCTGCTCATCAATATTTCTCTCTTGAGAATATAATGTGGTGAAGCTGTTTCAAATCTTTCAATTATGGAAACCTGATCAGTGACAGGCTGTTCTGTATAGTTACTACTGTTTGGTTACATTGTTCCCTTTCCACCGTCCATGCCAGTAATCAGCCAGCTTAGTCCCCCTGTTTACGTTGCAATTCTGTGTATATTCTGAAACTGTGCTCTCTGAGTCGGACCCTTGTTTGTTGTAACTTATCTATTGTCTCATTGCTGGTATGATAAGCTTAAATACACTCAACCATCAGTTTGTCTGTTAATTTTATGTTCCCTTTCAGTGTGCATATCTAAGTTATAAGAGATTTCTTGACACCATACATAGCTGCCATGCATTTGCCTCTAATTCTAACTTTGAAAGCCTCCAAAGTAGCCCCTCCGACGTCACAGTTCCTGTGTCAATTTGAAAATGTTTCCTGAATAGCCTCCCTTATCTCTTCTCTATATGGGCGCTTCTATAGGGCCTTAACTTGCAGTCTTCACTGGGGGAATTGGTGTTATATATGACCCCCCTCAGCCCACTTCATCAGGAGAGGTGTGTGTGATCTGACAATGTGTGATCTAAATATTCAGTTTCTCCAAATGCTACCTAGTGTGCCGGATGCACCAAGGCATAATCGATCCTGTAAAAACGTGTTGTGTGAAGGAGAATAAAATTAATATCCCCTAGTGTCTTGATGCTGAAACCTCCATATTTTATATAAACTCAGGGTGTCCATAGCCATAGTTTGAGACCGTGAGGACCAGCACAATGGTCTGGTTGACGTACTAAAACACAGTTAAAGTCCCCCATCCATAATGTAGTGTAATGTACATATGGTGCTAGCAACTGGTCCAGTTTCTCAAAAATGGTTGGGGAATCTATGTTATGTGCATAGGTGTGAAGCAAAACTGTTGATCTCCCGTTCAGCATTCCATCAACTCCTGCATATCTACCATTAGGATCTTAAAATATTACCTCTGCCCCTAGGAGCACTGATGGGACAATCCAAAGGGCCAACTCCTCTTGCAGAGGAGCTAAACGAAGCATGCGCAACTAAAGCATGCTAAATTGCCCCTGTCCCTCCCATTTCGTGTGAAGCTTTTCATTTTCTGCCACTGAAGCATACTGATTCAAGCGTGTTTCTGTTCAGGTAAGACCATATCCCCTACCTCTTAATGGGACTATTTACTCCCATTATATTTCATGAAATCGCCGTCACAGGCATCTCCTTTATTTCCAGTTTCCACAGTACGTCCAGCAGCCAGAAAGAATTGTAATAAGTACTGGTGAAAGTGAGCTTTAATATTACATACTTCTATGATTCGAGATGTCTCTATCCTCCCACGTGGCATTTCTGACCACTCCCCGGTAATGATCCACACGGGCTCCCCTCCCGCCTCTATGCGTCAGACGTGGAGGTTAAATTCTTGGTTCCTTCAGGACCAGGAGTTTCCAGAAGGTGGTGGGACGGGAACTCAAACAATACTTTCTGTCCACTGACGGGTCCGTATCCTCCCCGGGCACCCTGTGGGAGGCTGGCAAGGCCACGATTAGGGGGGTCGCCAAGGGCCAGCTCAAGCTCCAGCGGCAGGCCCAACTGGAGCAAATTACCTCTCGGGAGGCTCAGGCCCTGCGCGTGCCTCCGCCCGACCCCCGGATGCATCCGAAGCGAGACTTCTTGCCCATCTCCGTTCGGAGATTAAGCAATTGTCGCTGGAAGCGGCCAAACTCCTCTGGCGCTCATCCGTAGACAGGGTGTATGGTTGGGGCGACAAAAATGGCTCACTCCTCCACCGCTTAGCCACATATCCTAGGGCAAACCGCATAATCCCTGAAGTTGTGGCACAGGATGGTTCGGAGTGCCGCTCCCCAGCGGAGATGGCCCGTGCCTTTGCTTCATATTACGGCCAATTATACGAGGATAGAACTCCAACCCTCTCTCTCACGGTTCTACTGGAGGTCGGGAACGGCCACCTTCCTCGCCTGGACCCCATCACTCAGGACGATCTAGACCGCCCCATCACCCACGAAGAAATTGGGGAGGCGATCACCCTTCTCTCCTCCGGCAAGACGCCAGGCCCAGACGGCCTCCCTCAAGAATTTTACGCTCACTACCGGGAAACTCTCACCCCTCATCTTGCGGCACTGTTTCGGGAGGCTGTTGAAAATGGTTCCTTCCCCCAGGAGACGGACATGGCCACCATTGTGGTTCTTCCCAAGTCTCAGCCGCCCTCACCAAGATATGCGGATTACCGCCCTATCTCCCTCATCAATACCGACGTCAAACTGTTCGCCACGGTCCTCGCCCAGCGGCTCAAACCCCATTTATCCGCGCTGGTTCATCCCGATCTGTGCGGGTTCATGCCCTCACGTGGCACCCGGCACTGCCTCCGTAGACTGCAATTGGCCCTGGCCCACCGTCACCTCCTCACCCCATACCTTGCGATTCTTCTTGTAGACTTTGAGAAGGCCTTTGATTCGGTGGACTGGGGGTTTTTGGAGGATGTCCTTGATGAAATGGGATTTGGTCCCCGCTTTTGTGCCATGGTCAGGGTTCTTTACGCCCATCCTCGGGCTTGTGTCCTGGTGAATGGGGTTCTATCGGAGCCCTTCTCGGTTTGCAGGGGAAGGAGGCAGGGTTGTCCTCTTTCCCCCCTGCTCTTCGCTTTGGTGATGGAGCCCTTGGCATCCTTGATACGATCGTGCGGGGATGGGATTGGCCCAACACCGACACTGACAAAATCGCCCTCTATGCGGACGATGTCCTCATCTATTTAGCAGATCCTGCCCGGTCAGGCCCCCACTGTCTCCGCATCCTGCACTCCTTCGAACGGGCCTCTGGCCTCCGGTTGAACCCCGACAAATCGGTTCTAGTTCCCCTACATCCGTCCCGAGAATGCTTCGACTGGCAGTCCACTATACCACTTCGCCGTCAATCATTCAAATACCTGGGGATATGGATGACTCTACTCCCTGAGCTTAGCTGGGCCCTCAACGTCACTCCCCTGGTGAGACGGGCTAAGTCGGACCTCCAGAAGTGGCAAACATTGCCCCTGAACCCCATGGGGAGGGTCGCCCTCTTTAAAATGATGGTACTACCCCGGTTCCTCTACGTTCTTCAAAATAGCCCCCTGTGCTTCCCCAGGACCTGGTTCCGCGAATTGGATAGCATGGCCAATAAGTTCCTTTGGGGGAAAGGCAGGGCCCGACTGGCGCTGAATGTCTGCAGGATCCCCTCATTTGACGGAGGTCTGGGGATCACTCACCTATATCTGTACTATCTTGCCACGCGCCTACTCTCTATATACGACTGGTTCAATGGGGGATGGTCTGATCCGGCTTATAGGCTGGAATTGGGCCTAACCAAGGTTCAGTCCATGTTGTACGGGGCTCCTATCCCATCCCACTTATCAGAGGTGACGCGCTCCGCGGTATTCGCCTGGCGGGCCGCACTGCGACACACCAAGTGGACACATACACTGACCCAGTGTACACCCTTGTGGCAGGGGACCTGGATCAAAGAGGTTAATGGGCTGCGGGGTTTCCGGGCATGGGACCTTATAGGAATCTCACAACTAGGCGATGCATGGGTGGGGGATCACATGCGTTCCTTCAAAGACCTTCAAAGTAGATACTCCCTGCACCAGTCGCAGTTCTACAGGTACCTGCAATTGCGACATGCTCTCCATATGCACCTCACAACGGGTACACAGCTTCCTGACCATAGCCCACCTGAGGCACAGATTATGTTTGGGGACCTGGGGAAGGCTGGCATCTACCGCACACTGATCAATAATACCCCTACTTCCCTGGATCGACTGCGAGCTCAATGGGAGGAATGGGTGGGCGTCCTGGAGGAGGAGGATTGGCGCGATGCCCTTATGGCCCCTAGGACGGTCACTGCCTCCGCCAGGCTACGCTTGGTGCAGCTCTATTATTTACATGCAGCCTACCTCACCCCGGTGCGCCATCACCGAGCGGGATTTAGCCCGACCTCCGCTTGTACTAGGTGCGGTCACGATCCAGCTGACTTTCTCCACATGGTGTGGGCATGCCCCCGCTTGACGCGGTTCTGGGAGGATATCGAGGAGGAACTCACCGAGATATTGGGGTGGGAGGTTCCCCACAATCCAAAGCACACGATCCTGGGTATTACTGACGGGTTGGACGGGTCTCGGAACGAGAAGTTGTTTTTCACCACAGCAATGGTGGTAGCCAAAAGGGACATAGAAGCCTCCTGGAAATGCCCCGAACCCCCGAGTGTGGGACGCTGGCGGACTGGGGTGGATTGGTGTGCCACTCAAGAAAAAATCATGTATGAGGCACGCAGGTGTCCCAAGAAATATCGTAGGGTCTGGGGGAAATGGTTGGGGTGTATGGTTTAGTCTCAAGGGGAATGTTCAAATCCATGTTACTTTGCATTTATTAGTGTCTGTAAACTGGGTCGCACAAAACCTTGTATGTACTCCTGGACTTTCATGGTGTCGTGATGACTGGCTGGTGTCTTCTGTCAAATCATTAAAATCAATAAAATTTGTTTATCAAAAAATATTACATACTCCTTCCCAACTAGCCCCCTTCCATGTGGCGCTCCCCAGCTAGGTCAACACAATCAGCACAACCTATATCTATCCCATCCTCAACCCTAGTATAAAACATTCTATGATGTCCACTGTTGAGTGGTTCTCCCAGACTCCCTTGAGGCCACTGCAATTTACTCAACTTGTAACCTTCAGTGACTACCACTAACCATCAAAATTCAACTTTGTCGAAACACCACTTCTGAAGATATTATCAATTGTTAAAACTGTAATGGGCATTCTGCCCTGCAAATATTGTTATTGGCAATAAGTAATCTTAGTCTGTAACTAACCACAGTGTAGGCTAGGTCCTAAGTCACTCCGTCTTATCCAAGTTCTCAACATAGTTCATGGGGTCCTCTGAATTTTCAAAAAACAGTCTCTTTCTGTTCACATCAATCCGTAGGCATGCTGGTGGGATCAGTGTATACAGAATCCTCACTTCTTTCAGTTTATGTTTCACGTCCTGAAATGTTCTTCTGTTTTGACTCTCAATTTCATAGTCTGGATAAAAGAATATTTGGTTACCATTGGACTCCACTCCCTCCAGTTGCTGTGCCACCTTTAATTTCCTGATTTTATTATTGCACATTCATCATTATCATCCTTTGTTGCGCTCCTGGGGGAGGTCTCCTCCCAGGGTTTTTTTGTGCTGTATCTATTTCTCTCGCATTTAAACCACCCAGGAGTTTCAGCAACTTGGGCAGCATTGCTCCATGGGTGTGTCTTTGTGCCCTCCGGAAGTCCCAAAATGCACACGTTAGTTCTCCTAGACCTGTCTACCAGGTCCACCACCTTTCCTCATGACGCTACAATGTAGTACCCAAGTTGGGCCATGTTGCTGCCAGCTGTAGTTTAATAGCCCAACCACTGTGTTTTCAAGGTCCGTTCCCTGATCCCCCCAGCGAAACCACGGACGTCACTCCCTCCCAGGACCTCTGCAACAAGCTCGGCTCCTATTTCCACCTGAAAATCAAGGCCCTCTACGACAACTTGAGCGAACAGACTCCAGAAACAACCCTTTCCTCCAGCAACGATAGTCAGCCCACCATCACCGCCTGGACCCCGGTCACCACCGAAGATACCACCACGACCATGAAGAGCACTCACTCAGGAGCCCCCACAGACCCCTGCCCGCCGCACATCTTCCACAGAGCCGCCGCCGCCATAGCGCCCGAGCTACGACGCACCATCAACGCCACCATCGAATCTGGCACTTTCCCCGACGATTGGAAATTCGCAGAAGTCAAGCCCCTCCTCAAGAAACCCTCTGCAGACCAGACGGACTTGAAAAACTACAGACCCATCTCTCTCCTTCCCTTCGCGGCCAAAGTCACCCGAGAAGATCGTCAACACCCAGCTGACACTTCATCGAAGAAAAAGCCATCCTCGACTCCTCCCAATCTGAATTCTGCAGTAACCACAGCACCGCCCTCCTCGCCGCCACAGACGACATCCGCACGCTCCTCAACCAGGGCCACACCGTGGCCCTCATCCTACTAGACCTCTCCACATCCTTCGACACTGTCTCTCACCGCACCCTTGCAGCCAGACTCCACGACGCCGGCATACAGGGAACTCCCCTCGACTGGCTCCGCTCCTTTCTCGCCGGCAGAACCCAGAAGGATCAGACTCCCCCCCTTTCCTCTACAAACCCACAGAGATCAACTGCGGAGTTCCCCCAAGGATCGTCGCTCAGTCCCACGCTCTTCAACATTTACATGGCCCCCCTCGCCGCCATCGCCAGACAGCATGGACTCAAAATACTATCATACGCCGACGACACACAGCTCATCCTCTCCCTCACGTAGGACCCCGAAGCCACCATACTCAGCTTCCAGGAAGGCATGAAAGACGTCGCAGCCTGTATGAGCAGCAGCTGTCTGAAGCTCACCTCGGAGAAGACAGAAGTCCTCGTCCTTGGACCCACCCCCTCAGCTTGGGACAATACCTAGTGGCCCACCGCCCTCGGCAACCCCACGGACTACGCCCGGGACCTCGGCATCATACTCGACTCCTCCCTCACCATGACCTGCCAGATCAACGCCGACTCCTCCACCTGCTTCCACACCCTCCGCATCCTTCGCAAGACTTTCAAGTGGATTCCCTCCGAAGTCAGAAAGACCGTCACTCACACACTCATAACAAGCAGACTGGACTACGGAAACGCCCTCTACGCTGGAATCAACAGATCCCTACTACACATACTCCAGAGTCAAGACCATCCAGAACACCGCGGCCAGACTCGTCCTCCACATCTCACAACATGAGCACATCACCCAACACCTGCGAGACCTCCACTGGCTACCTGTTGAGAGTAGAGTAACCTTCAAGATACTCGCCCATGCCTACTAAGCTCTCCACAACACCGGACCCAAATACCTCAACGAAAGAGTCTCCTTCCACGTACCCAAAAGAAACCTCTGCTCCGCCGACCTCGCCCTAGCAGAAACCCCGAGCATCCGCAGAACCAGATTGGTGGAAGAGCCTTCTCCTACTTCGTGGCCAAGGCCTGGAACGAGCTCCCGGTCAACATCAGACGCTCCCCTACTCTGCACATCTTCAGGAAGAGCCTCAAGACCTGGCTTTTTGGCTAGCTCAGAGCTGCACCTCCCACCCAGAGTGCCTTGAGACCCTCACGGGTGAGTAGCGTGCTTCACAATTCCCTGATTGATTGATTGATTCTGCTCATGTTTTGTCGCAATAGTGCCACTGCAATTGCGACTTCATTACATTTTCCTGTATTTGCCTTATTACCTTTCAGAATCAATTGATTTGTATCTGTATTGGTGGATGAGGGCTCCACCCTGACATCATCCTGTGGGGCACACCTCAATCTGCTTCCTTTTAGCTAGCCCTCCTCTATTGTTTGCTGTTTCCTGTGCTATATGTGGCGCCACTTTTAGCTAGCTAAGACATCTGGGTTGTCATGGGCAAGGGTGTAGGAGACACTTCAGTTTCTGAGGGGGATGGGACAGGGACAACCTTGGGGACTTTCCATTGACCCTATACGAAGTGCCCGCGTTCTGAGAGCCATATGCTATAATAAACGTATACAATTGCATAGTTCTGAAGTGAAGTAGCGAGAAAGGAGAGCATGTAGTCACAGTCAGCAAGTGTGCTTTATTGTTATTTACATTCTGCGAAGTAATTAGAAAATATTTGAAAAATATGAACCCTACATCTTCATGCACCATTCAAACAAGAGTAGGAGGGAAAAAAGGAAGAATAAACAAAATCTTCTTAACAACATTTCTAAACCTCAAATGCAACTGGACTAATCAGAAACTATTCTTTATTGCAGCAGACGGTTATAATAAAATCCCAAACTTTAGTTTGAAAAACCAAATATTTTCTTACACCGTTCAGTGTGGAGAACAAATTATTTTGCTATTGTCTGTATGTCAACTAACTCCATCTCTTTATGCATGTTGCATATGGCAACATGATTCTGTCTTTTCTGGCACATGGTTGACTTCTATTTTGTTCAATTATTTTTTTATTTTCATTTAAAAAAGGCAAATTAAGTAACAACGGTATACCATACACTCCTGTTACAATACATCTAGAAGGAGAAACAGCATTGATTAGCAGTCTTAAACATGTATGGTGGGAGACCTAATGCGATACAACAAGATCTGAAATCTGAGTGAAGTAAAAGGTGCTGCGACGATGTACTATGTATGGAACCTGATTCAACAAGAGTGTAACATGGCACGTTGAGTGGCTCATAGGGGACAAGAGATAGGAATATAGTAAAAGCTAGATTGAAGAGGAAGAAAGAGAGACAGGCAAGGGTAGGACGGAGGGAAAGGGAGGCTACACTGGGTTGGGCTCACACTTAACACTGGAGGTACCATCATTAAGGTGCGTGCACCCAAATAGAGGGGAGAGAAACATTTATTAAACCTTAGAGTAGGGTTAGAACTTGGGGCAAGTTCAGGGTGGTTTGTTTTCTTGTAGGTATTTGTCTAGGGCATCCCACAGATGTCTGGTGGAGGTGTGTATTTTGGAGTATTGTAAATTGTCTGCTCCCCAGAACGAGCATAGTAGGATCCACCATTTGTCAAAGGAACTTGGAGATGCCGTTTTCCAGTCTGTGAGTATAGTCTTAGTCGCCAATGAGATGAGGAGATCCACTAGTAGTGCAGTATTTCCAGTAATTTCAGAGGAAAGGGGATTAGCTTGGATGCCCAGCATGCGCGGCCCGTGCAGTTAAGAGTGGTGAGGCGGGGCAGGAGGGGATTCGACATACGACGACGAGGGAAACCTTAAATTTAAAAAAGAAAACCATGGTTTTAAGTTTTTTTTTTTAATTTAAGTTTCCCTCGTCGTAGTATGTCGAATCCCACCCCGCCCCCCACTCCACCACTCTTACCTGCACGGGCCACGCCTGATGCCCAGTTCTGTTGTTAAGAAGTCAATTTGTATTGCTCACCCTGAGATTTTCTGGATCAGTGACTGTATTTTCGGCCACAGCGGGTGAGAAATTTTTGCATGTAAGTAACATGTGTTGTAGGTCACCTTTGCCTTCCTCGCTTCTCCAGCATAAGTCTGAGTCTCTAAACCCCAGTTTATGCAGTCTGGAGGGGGTCCTGTAAGTATTGTGAATTGACTGGAACCTTGACTGTGCCAGAACTGGTGTGATTTTCCCCAAAAAGGGGGACTGCTAAATATCACCCCACCTTTTGTCTGTGAAATCCGCTTGACATGTTGATTGTATGTGTGGTTCCTATTTACGGGTAAAGAGTCACAGTGTAGAAGTGTTGGGTGTGCCTAGTAGTTTGCACGTGAAGCAGTGTGGCCCTCTTTTCTAAGTTTACCCAGGATTCCTGGTAGGTCTGGGTGGTGTGGAGGCTTCAACCTGCTCAATGCACCTTTCAATCTCACTAATCTATAGAAGTCTATGTTTGGGAGATTGAAACTCAGCTGCATAGATGAGAATGAGATGGGGTTTGCATGTGAGCCCAGGTCGTTTATCGAGTTAATACCTTTCCTAGCCCACGTTTCCCAGTAGACTGTTTTGCCCTCTAGCTTGATTGCACGGTTATGCCATAGGAAGGCTTTGGTGGAACCACATGCGAGATGATCTAATCGTTTGTACAGTAGTAGGAGAGGGGCTCGAAAAAAATAATATGTATAACTTTCTAACCTGTACCATGTAGTTTGACTGTAGCTCTTTGATGAGACTTCATAGCTCACTGTGCTGGATTATGATTGTATCTAATGAATTGAACCAGGAAAAATGATTATTATTTCCAGCCTCCCTGCTGACAAACTGTGTATTCATGGGTAATCACATTTCCAACATATAACTCTGCTGCCATTTGTTTTAGCACCGCACTGGCTGGTGGGTAAGAATACTACCACAGAAAATTAAAGTGTATTGCTTGCTCTTCTGTGGCCGAAAGGTGTAGATTGAGACAATGTATGCACTCAATGCAGCACAACATATAAACACAATTAAAAAACTTAAAACTTTTGCTGTCTAATCTGTGGGTAGAATTATTGCAAATGGATGACCTGAGTTTAGAGTGCTCACATACTCAGTAGCAGAAGATGCAGACAAACCTGTGGTGAAATAAGCCTCGTGTATGAGATGCTCGCGAAACGAGATGCACAGTGTGTAGAGTTAGATGCTCCAAAAATATGGAAAACCTGATGTGAAAGAAATAGCTGCATGAAGCCTAGGATAAGAGATGCCTTCAAAAACAAAATTCAGAGAGTGTGTGTGAGTGTGCAACATGTTTGCAAAAACAGAGGCAGTGTGTGTGTGTGACAGATGCATACAGACGCGAAAAGCTTGCTGTGTGAGACACCGAGTATTCTAGTATGCAAGATGCTTGAAAATATGAGAAATATGGCACCAGCTTGTGAGATGCTCGCAGAAATTCAGTGTAGTGAAATATGCAGAATGAGATGAGTGTGGGTGTTGGTAGATTGTTTCGAGCCAGTATAGGCTTTAATTCATAGAATCATTTGAAGCTTCCTTGTGTCAAAGAGTTATTCTATTTTAAAAGATACTCTAAGGTTGTTACCAGTTCTGGGAAGGTTTGCACTAGGTAGAGTCTGAATGTGGAGTACTAACAAAATGACTTTTGAAAGCACTGTAAGCGAATAAACACCGAGGGGCAAATTTGTAACTTCTGATACAGTGTAACACAGCAACCAAAGATTCTTCCCTGCGTCATTAGGGGAGAGTAGAACAGCACAATATCTACTAAGATACTGTGCTGTTTTGTTTCTCCCTGCACTGACGTACCTTAAGCTCAGTTGCTTCACTGCACACAGACATGCACTGTAGGGCATGGATGTGTGTGTGTGTGTGTGTGTGTGTGTGTGTGTGATGTCAAGCATAGGTTTTTGTAGTGAAAGGGTACCCTTCTAGTACAAAAACCATGCTTTAACATTTCATATTTTTACCACTGTAGGTATGCTGTAAAGTGCTGTATGTGTGTAACGTTTCACGTTTAAAGAAAAGAAAACTTTTCTCATACTTTTTGCCTGCCTTGAGGAGGTGTACATTTTTGGCACTAAGTCCTGTCAACTTTCTTATTTTTTTATTTTTAATAAATAAAGCTTTGTATCAAAAACCATGGATGGTTGTATATAAGAATGCCCATGTACAAACCATGGAACGTACCCTTGCCACAAAGTTGCGTGTAGCTCTACTTTACGTTATTTTTTTTTGTTTGAATCTCTCTATTACATTTTGTCATTAATACACTCTGTCAACATCATATATAGACAATGTAGAGGATTCAGACTCATATGCTGTCCATACAGTACATGAAAATGATATCGTACAGTCAACAATTAATGCATTCAGCAAGTAACTGGTATTGAGTGAATAATTTTGCTACGTTCAGCAGATTTAGTCAGGCCCCCATATAGGAGTCTGCAAGAGTTTCCCAGTGTGGCGCATCATCGTAATAGTAATGTAAAGAGTCCATCATATGAAAAACTAATGTAACAACTGGAGCCTGTGTTTAGTACAGTTTTTCTCCCCCCCACACACGCCAGGCACTTTATCAGCTGCAGCTGTGACTATGGAGGCGGAGATACAGCCCAGTGGGGCGTCAGTTAATGGAGAGGTGCAGCAGTATGAAAAAGCATCAGCTCAGGGAAATGACAATCATCTATTTCGCTGTCTCCAGCCCGCTTACTGGTTGGTTCCCCTCCCATCATTGTCTTGCATAGGTGCCCGTAAGTCTGTTAGTATTGCATCCCAACTAGTGGCTGCCGGATATTTGCGCAGTCCCAGTGCATCATCTCCTTGCAAAGGTGCGCTCTCCACTTGCGCTAAAACAAGAAATGACTGTAACCAAGCCTCGATTGGAAGGGGTTCTGGGGACTTCCACCTGCGGGTGATAAGTTGCTTAGTGGTTAGGAATCCCAGATCGAAAAATCTGGAGGTTATCTTGTGTTTTTGGCCCTAGGAAATACATCCAGCACACAAATCTCGCATGTGTGTAGGACAGGGCGCTCCGTACAGGATAACAGCCTGGTCGTAAGACCCTGCCAGTAAGTGTGTAAAGCGGGGCAAGACCAGAGCATGTGGAGCAAATCGACATCCACCAGAGCACATCAGGGACTGGCAGCATCTGTGCTGTGAAAGTAACGAATGATTTTGTTGGTGTAAGATAGGCCTGTGTACAATATAAAACTGTATGAGACTGAATACTGTGTTGTGTGGGACATTAGTGTGGCCTCCTAGGATTGTAGTCCTATCTGTACAGGTTCGAGTAAGGTCTTCCTCCCAAAGGGCCGGCAGTGCTGCAAGTGATGGTGCTGTATGGGCTAACAGCGAAGTAGTTAGCCAGTGCACTATGTGACTACCCATAACCTGTAAATATTGCATCACTAAATGAGTCTGTGGTTCCTTTGTCAAATCTCCTCATGCGCGGGTCAGCATTGCCAGTAGGGAATTGTACAAAAGAAACTGCCCTGGTGGTAATCCAGATTCGTCCATAAGGGTCTCGCAAGGGATATGGGTGCCGTTGCTGTATATGTCTCCTAAGGTGTGTACGCCAGCAGCATGCCAGGTGGCAAGTTCTGTCATGGAGGTAGGGGCAGCACATCTAGGAGTGCCCAGGAGATCCGGCGCTGGCGCATAGGGAGTCACCGATCGCGTCAGGTACAGGCTCCGCCGGTAGCAGTGGTGTGCGACTCCCAGTAACTGAGGGTCTAGTGTAGTGGTATGGGTAATTGGGTGGAACAAATGTAGGATATGGGATAGTGTCCAGAGTGGTCGCGTAGTGGCTGTGTGAGGCAGTTGTAGTCCGGAAAGCCATTTGGCCACCCATTGCAGCTGCGCCGCAAGATAATGCAATTCCTAATTCGGTACCACAAGTCCACCTCTGTCAAGGGGCGCATACAGTTTCGACAACGCAACTCTGCAGCGTCCGGCACCCCAGACAAATTTCTTGACCCTTTCCTCGATCGTGGAAAGATTTGGTCGGGACTTATAGGGGCAGGTTGGAAAAATAATATAAGAGTCTAGGGAGGACCACCATCTTCAGCAGAGCGATCCAAAAGGCCATCTTGGTTCGGATAGATGTCATCACATGTGCAAGGTTAGCATCAAATAAATCCTTAGAAGAGTGGTATATGCAAATAACCAAATACTGGAACGTGCGTGGTTGCCAGGGTATGGACGACCTGGAGAAGGTGAGACCGGGGTCCGACAGGTTTGGTGCAAAGGGGAATAAACAGGATTTCGTCCAATTGATTTGAAGGCCAGACATCCTCACAAAGTGGTTTAGTGTCTCGGCAATCGCATCTGGAAGTGCGTGGATGTCTCTGAGGTACAATAAGAGGTCCTCCGCATATAGGGACATGGCATGAAGCCCGTCTCCCAGTCGTGTGCCTCGGCCAATCAATATCGGTTCAGAAATAGAGGAGTCAGTCCTCACTTTAATTAAAGGTTGTGTGTACAGTAGTTGCACCAATCGCAAGAAGCCAGAACCAAATCCATTCGGCTGCAGTGCTGCAAATAGAAAGGGCCATTCCAGCGAATCAAAGGCCTTTTCGAGGTCTAACACAAGGCAGCCTGCCCGAGTCCAACGTTGCAGTGAATAGGTCTGAACATGATAAAAACGCCTATTGTTCAAGGAGGTATTACGTGCCGGTACAAATCCGTTTTGGTCCAGATGAACCAGCATCGGGACCAGGGGCTTTTATCGGCCCGCAAGGGCCTTAGCCAAGATTTTATAATCCGTGTTAAGCAGTGCTAGCGGCTTGTACATTCCTAACTCTGTGGGATCTTTGGCAGGCTTGGGGAGGGAAACCAGCAGGGCAGGGCCTCACGCTGGGAGTGAGATATGGTAGCAATAGAGTGTGCTTCTTCTTATAGAAGCTTCAACTGGGTAGCGAGTTACGGCGCATATGCTTTATAGAATTCAGCCGGTAAGCTGTCGGTGCCTGGGGTTCTGCCAGGGGCTAGCAATCGGATGCTTTCCTGTATCTCATACTGAGTAAGGGGCTCATCCAACTCTTCCCGTTGCTCGGGTGTGATGCGGGGCAACGAGACAGAGGTAAAATAAGATTGGTGGTCTCAGTGGTCAACCGATACAAGGATCCGTATTAGTGCATGAGCTCAGCATGTATCACCTTGAGTAGAGAGTAAGACCTCTGAGCGAAGAGTCACAATAAGGGAACAAGGTTGTTCCTGGTGTATGAGCCAGGCTAACAGTCAGCCTGATCTATCAGCAGCAGCATGTGTTCGAGCTGAATGTTCCGTATAGTAGAGACAATGCATTCTCTCTAGGAGAGATATGTGTTCGGCACGTCGATTTGCTAATTGACTTACTGCAGTTGGGACGCGTACTGTGCGAGTTCGTGTCGAAGAAGTGTGTTTTCAGGACGTGTAAGACCGTTTTTGATGGATCTGGGCATGTTCGACTGCATACCCAGGCAATGCCCCCGAATGACCACTTTGAAGGCATCCCACTCTAGAAGTCTCGTGGACGCCGTACAGTTGTGTTAAAAACATTCGACAATGGCAGAGCTCAAGGATGCTCGAAAAGGGGTGTCCTCCCCGGCCCACGCTTACAATCTAGCTCTACTTTACGTTATGTTAGGTAAGTTTACAACGCAAATCAGAATTTATGTTCAAAAGTAAATTCCAGCACAACACTTGTTCCGGGTTTGTGTCACTTTTTTGTGACACAAACCTGGTAAAAAGTTAGTAAATTTCCCCCTGAGTCTTTCTGCACATTTTCTGGCAGTCTATCCTATACTGTGTGCAGCCTGTAAAAAACGTTTTTAATTGACATACATAATCACAGGGCTTTCACTCCCAAACGGGGACCTCATTGGTCTATAAATACTTAAGTCACTAGTCCCCAGTGCACCAACCGGTTATACACACAGAAATCTGAAGTATTTATATTAATCTAGAGGTGGGTGAGCCACTGAAAGCTCAAGCTTTCAGGTTTGAGCCAGAAGCTTTGCTCCGACTGCGCCAACACCATAGCCCCCCTCAAGAAGAACAACAACACACACGCCAGGAAAGCCAGCTGGTTCACCACCGAACTCCGAGAGTCCAGACGCACATGCCGCCGCCTCGAAAAGGCCTGGAGGAACTCCAAATCTACAGAAGCCCACAACAACTTCAGAGCCGCCACCAGCGCCCACCACCAACTCATCAGAAATACAAGAAAGAGAGCGATCAAAGACAGAATCTCCACGCACGCGCACAACAGCAAAGAACTCTTCAGCATCATCAAGGAGTTCGCCCAACCCATCAGCGAGTCTACAGACATCCCTCCCTCACAAGACCTCTGCGACAAACTCAGCACCTTCTTCCACCACAAAATCAAGAACATTTACGACAATTTCGACGAAGACAGCCAACACACAGAACCCTCACCAACCACCCCCGACACCTTGAAGCCAACGATTGACAGCTGGACAGCCCTCACCACTGAAGACACATTGAAGACGATGAAGTCAATCCACTCCGGGGCCCCCACGGACCCCTGCCCCCACCACATCTTCAACAGAGCCGCCGACACCATCAACCGCTCCCTCGCGAACGCCTCCTTCCCCTACGACTGGAAGCACGCTGAGATCAACCCCCTCCTGAAGAAACCCTCGGCGGACCCCACCGACCTCAAGAACTACAGACCCATCTCACTGCTCCCGTTCCCAGCGAACGTCATTGAGAAAGCCATCAACAGCCAACTCGCCACCTACATCGAAGAGCACAACATCCTTGACTTCTCCCAATCCGGCTTCAGAAAGAACCACAGCACGGAAACCGCCCTCCTCGCCGCAGCAGACGACATCCGCTCCCTCCTGGACAGAGGAGAGACAGTAGCCCTCATCCTCCTCGACCTTTCAGCGGCCTTCGACACAGTCTCTCACCGCACCCTAACACGCAGACTTCACGACGCAGGGATCCGGGAAAGGCCTTCGACTGGATCCGCTCATTCCTCTCCGGCAGAACGCAGCGGGTCAGACTCCCTCCCTTCCTCTCGGACCCCACACCGACCACCTGCGGAGTCCCCTAAGGATCCTCCCTCAGCCCCACGTTGTTCAACATCTACATGGCTCCGCTCGCCCCCATCGTCAGAACCCATGGACTCAACATTGTTTCATACGCAGACGACACCCAACTCATCCTCTCCCTATCCAACGAACCCAACGCAGCCAAACACAACTTTCAAGAAGGCATGGAAGCAGTCGCCAAATGGATGAAGAGCAGCTGTCTACAACACAAAACGGACAAAACAGAAGTACTCATCATGGGCCCACACCCCGACGCCTGAAACAACACCTGGTGGCCCCCCGCCCTCGGAAGCCTGCCCACCCCCACGGACAACGCACGCAACCTCGGAATCATCCTGGACTCCGAACTCAAAATGGACCGCCAGATCAACTCTGTTGCATCCTCCTGCTTCCACACCCTCCGCCTCCTACGCAAGACCTTCAAATGGATCCCCCTCGAACACAGAAAGACCGTCGCACACGCCCTCGTCACCAGCAGATTTGACTACGGCAACGCACTTTATGCCGGAATCAACAAAAACCTCACCCGCAAACTTCAAAACATCCAGAACGCCGCTGCCAGACTAATCCTCAACCTGCTACGACACTGCCACATCACCCAGCACCTGCGCACACTCCACTGGCTCCCCATCGAGGCAAGAATCACCTTCAAGATTCTCACCCACGCACACAAAGCCCTCCACAACACCGGACCAGCATACCTGAATAGCCGACTCACATTCCACGCACCCCAAAGGACCCTACGATCAGCCCAGCTCTCCCACGCCGTGGTCCCTCGCACCAGGAAGTCCAGATCGGGAAGCCGCTCCTTCTCCTTCCTCGCGGCCAGAGCCTGGAGCGCCCTCCCGCTCCACCTCAGACAGACGACATCACTCCCCAACTTCACGAGGGACCTCAAAACATGGCTCTTCGATAGACCTCCTCCTTGATGGACAGGTCCCTGCGCCCCTCCCCCCCCCCTCAGTGCCTTGAGACCCTTACGGGTGAGTAGTCGCGCTCAACAAACCCATGATTGATTGCTCAGCTCGAGGTCCCGTTGGAACATCAAGCTCCTAGTGAGCCGAGCTTTCTTGTTACTTCTGCCTGCCACCCTCGCTCTACCCTCATGCACAAAGAGGTCAAAACAAAACATTATCATTTGTGGTAAAAAGGAGATAAAACTAAATGCCAATTTAGTAGCTAATTTGTACAAAGTGAAACCAGAAAACATGGATTATTCATGGGTTCCCCACTTAACCAAATTGTGTGATCTAGGTAAATATTTTATTTTACCCATCCTCCTTTTTGTTCATTATCGCATATGAAAGCACCATCAAATACATGAGTTCAGAATACCAGCTGTACAAAACCTATTGTGTTTGATTAAATAGACTATAATGTTGCTCTATTTGTAAGAATGTGGGCGGCATAAAGGATTCGCATGACCACTGTCTTGCCTCTTAGTTCACTGTGGACTTTTGCCAGGGTGGCAGCGAGGACCCAAATGGTTCTACGTTCACGTTTAAAAACCTTTATAGAGTGCTTCTCAGTGCAGTGCTATAATGTGACCTATTAATGTTAAAGCTTTTACATATCTAAGAAATACACTTTTTTGAATTTTGATGAGACTTTATCATATTATAAGTGATGTTTGGTGTATGATTTATATGGCATACAGGCATGGGCTGTAGGAGCCAAGCCAAAACTTTGGCTCGGCTTGGCTCGCCCTGTTAATTTGTTGACGCGCCCATATATATATTAACTAACTGAGTTTTGCGCTCACAAAAATACATTTCTCACAAATTCGTTTATTTTGCATTTATTTTTCAGTTAAGGTGTCCGCAATTATACTTTACATGCAGTTATTGCCCATAGTCAGGGCCACTGGGATTATGTGGGATGGAGGACAAAATTATACAGCAACATTGACTAAATTATGCTGCATAATGTGGTACAATTTGTGATGGTGTTACTACATTATTTTTCAATTTTTACAAATCTTAACACTGTCTGGCCTAAGGTTTCACCTCATTAGTACCAGTTTTTTTATAACCAATTTTATTGGCATTTTTAAACAACAAAGTAAACATTGCACCACTGTGATAAGTCAGACCTTTCAATACATTTATAATGATTACCCCCATCTGGTTGTTTGGAGTATGAGCCCACCCCTGTTGTGTATGTTCAATCCAGCAGTCCCATCTACTTGCCCCATATACGCTCGTGTTTAGCCGGGCACCCTCTTGCTTCGTATACAGCTTTTTCTTGAATAGCGCACCAGTCCACACCCCTATGCCATTTTGCCATAGAGGGAGGTGTTGAGTCTTTCCAGGCCGCTGCAATGTCTCTTTTGGCTATCAGAATGGCTGTTCCTAGAAATAATTTGTCAGCACGGGAGCCATCCATCCCCTCCATCACCCCCAGGAGAAGGGCAAGGGCATTGAGAGGGACCTCCCACCCCAGTATGCCACTCAGTTTAGATACAATTGACGCCCAGTATTTAGAAAAGATGGCGCAGGACCAAACCATATGGTAAAAGTCGGCTGGTTCTGCCTTACAGCGCGAACATTGTGGGGTTGGGAGGAAACCCGCCTTGTGGAGCCGCACCGGGGTAAGATATACACAGTGAAGATAGTAGATTTGAATGAGGCGCAGCCTGGCCGATATAGTGAGTGTCGTAGGGGCCATCGGAGCATCTCACCAGTCATCCTCCTCCAGAGGACCCAACCACCGGCCCCAGCGGGCTCTAAGAGGTTCTAGCGTGGATGGGGTATTGTTTATCAGGGATCGGTAAATTTGGGATATTCTCCCCTTTCCCAAGTTCCTCATGAGAAGCTTGGCCTCCAGTGGGCTAAACTCAGGGATTGCTGTGTGGTTAGGGACATGGAGGGCGTGTCACAGCAGAAGGTATCGGAAGAATTGGGTGGAGTGTAAGGAGTATGCCTCTTGTAGGTCTCGAAAGGAGGACAAGTGCTCTCCCTTCTATACGTCTCCCAGGCAAGTTATGCTTATCAAATCCCACTTCTGGAAGCCTGTTAATGTCCCAACCTACCGCAGGCAAGTGCTGTGCCACAACGGTGTTTGTAGTGAGAGTTTAGTGTCCCAATGAATGTGTCGCAGCGTGGAGCGCCATGCCAGGAGAGCTGTACGGGTAACTGTTGGTAGAGCGTGAGGAATTGGGGCCCCATAAAGCATGGCCTGGACTTGAGAGAATCCAAGGCTCTCTAGTTCCAGTCGATAAGCTGGATCCGACCACCCCCGTTAAACCAGTTGTGGATCACCAGAAGGCGGGTGGCTAAGTAGTACAAAAAGGGATTCGTCATCCCCATACTCCCTTCATATGTAGCTCGTTGATAGGTTGTGAGGGCCAGACGCGATCTCGAATCACCCTAGAGGAAGGTCGTGATTACCCCATACAAGTCGCGGAACCAGCTGCGAGGAAGGTGGAGTGGGAGATTTGAATGGTGTACAAGAGACTGGGAAGAACCATCATTTTGAAGAGAGCGACCCTACCGAGGGGGTTAAGCGGAAGAGTTTGCCAACGACGAAGGTCATCTTTTGTATGTTTGAGGAGTGGGTTGATATTGAGGGACCAGGTCAGCTCGGGGAGAAGCGCCACCCAGATACCGAGGTATTTAAATGAGAGCCTTTGCAAGGGGATGGTTGTTTGCTAGTCGACGCATTCTCTAGAGGCGTGGATAGGCACCACAGTGGATTTGGCCAGGTTGAGGCCCAATGCCCTCTCGAAAGAATGGAGGATCTGAAGACATCTCGGTCCGGAACGGGCCGGGTCAGTCAGATAGAGGAGGACATCGTCTGGATACAAGGCGATCCGGTCCTCTTGGGAGCCCCGCCAGCGCCACTACTGTATTTGGTCATCTGTCCGGATGAGACAATCCAGAGGCTTGATTGCGAGGGGAAAGAGGGAAGAGTGGGCAACCCTGTCGGGTTCCCCTGGCAACCGGGAAGGCTTCCGGCAATGCTCCATTTATAAGGACCCTGGCTGATGGATTAGAGTAAAGGACTTTCACCATTCTTTGGTAGTGGGGACCGTAGCCTGCCCTCTCCAACACGTTCCCAAGGTAGTGCCAGTTAACCATGTCAAAGGCCTTTTCGAAGTCGAGCAGCACTAGGGCCAGGTATGGCGAAAGGAGACTACGGTGGGCGAGGGCTACGTGTAGGTATCTAAGGCAGACTAAGGCAGTGGCGTGTGCAGCGGTGCGGCATGAAGCCACATTGATCAGGATGTATGAGAGTGTGGAGCACTCGTTTCATATGGGTGGCGAGGATCGTTGCGTAGATTTTAATCTTGGTGTTAATGAGTGAAATTGGGCGGTATTGAGCACATGAGGGTGGGGCGGGGCTTACTTTGGGTATGACCACAATGGTGGCTGTGTCTGTAACAGAGGAGAAGGTGCCGTTCTCTATAGCTTCGTTGAAGAGGGCAGGGAGTCGTGGGATCAGGATTTCGCGGAATGCTGTATAGCACTCTGCGGGGAACCCATCTGGACCGGGTGTTTCGTGGGTGGCGAGAGAGGAAATTGTTTCACCGATTTCTTCAGTTGTGATAGGTTCATCCATAGTTTTAACTTCTATCGTTGAGAGCCGTGGGAGGGGACTATTCTGCAAAAAGGAGGAGCTACCCTGTGGCGTATGTGAGTGATCTGCTGAGTACAGCGCCTTACAGTAGTTTGCGAAGGTTTGTGCAATTGTTGCAGGAGCATGTGAAATTTGTACCTATGTATCGCAGATTTTGGGGACTATCCGGTTGGCCATTGGGTGGGTAGTGAGCCAGTGAAGCAACTTGTCGTTTTTGTCTCCCCAACCATAGACCCTGGCCACCGAGGATCTCCAAATCAATTTGGCAGATTCGAGGGAGATATTTTTAATCTCTTCGCGTATTAGCTGTCGGCGTTCCGCCTCTCCTTCCGCCGAGGCCGCCGTCAGTTCCAGACAAAGGGCCCTGGCTTCGAGCTGGGAGAGCTGGTGGTCTTGGACCTGCCGTTTGTGTTTGAGGAACACTTTGGCGTATCCCCGGATCGTGGACTTGCCCGCCTCCCACAGCGTGCCCGGACGTTGCACCATGCCCTCGTTGGTGTGAAAGTAGTTGTTTAGCTCTTCCCCCAATTCCCTTTTTGTAGTCTTGATCCTGAAGGAACCAGGCGTTTAGTCGACATAGGGGTCGTAGAGCTCCTGTGGGGCCCCCCACCTGTAGAAGGAGCGGGGAGTGGTCTGACACTCCACGCGCCAGGATCTGGATTTGGGAAACAGCCCGACAGTCCGGGGCGGGCATAAAGATAAGATCAATGCGGGAGTGGGTGTGGTGCGCTGCAGAGGTGTGCATGTATTGTAGTGTCTTAGGGTGCCAGGTGCGCCAAATGTCACAAAGGCCCAGTGTGGAGGCCCAAGACGCTTAGCCCCTAGTTTTCTGTGGGGAGATTGGGCACCCGTGGCATCTGTGGTGGGTTCAGGGACAGCATTAAAGTCACCCCCAATTATGGTCAGGCCCTGAGGGAGGGTGGATAGTGTTTTGATCACAGTCCGAATGGCAAGTTCTAGGTTCGCCGGAGGGGCATATAGTGACATTAGGTTAGCAGTAGAGTCCCCAAGAGTACCTGTGAGGGCAGTAAAGCGGCCTTGAGGGTCATCGATCACCTGGGTCGGTGAGAAGGGTAAGGAGCTCCGCAAGAGGATTGCCGTCCCGCGCATGCCCTTGGAAAATCCAGAGTGCCATACCCTGTCGAGTCCCTGACGTGCCAGAAAGGGACATCGATTTCCCATCAGGTGTGTCTCCTGTAATAGTAGAACGTCTGGGTTAACCCTTCGGGCATATTTTAAAATCTCTGTCCGTTTGATTGTGTCTAAAATGCCGTTAACATTTTATGAGAGGACTCTCAGGGGTTCACCCCCACCACAGGGACTAGACATTGTGACAGAGTGATGATGTAGGGGTCCAGCAATCGGGAGAGTTAAGGTGGATCAAGTCTTTGGGCTCTGAGGGAGGCTGGGTGCATTTGGAGTCGTTACATGGGTCACCCGGGGAGGATCCTGGATGTGGTGCACAGTGCTGTCGTAAAACAAGATAATACAACTAAGGACTGGGAGAACAGTCCCTGTCAAGAACCCCAACCAACTCCCCACCCCATACTTCCCCAAATGAAGCATCTGTCGTCCAGTAAACAAGGCTTAGAGTGTGCACAGTTGGTTAGTTGTGGGGCGTAGTGTAAGGCTACATGTTGGGCCCCTCAATGCTCAAGGATTAGCGTTCCTCCAGGTCAAGTTCTTTGTAGAGGAGTACTTGGGTTCAGATTTGTGGGCTGCGTGACAGATCGGTGTCCTCAGAGCTGGGCCTCAGAGAGTTGTTGGAACTCACTACAGTCAATAGGTCTAATCCATTTGAATTATCTCGTAGTCCAGGCGAGTCACGCCTCTCTTGAGGGGAGCCAGCAGGTGAGGTGGATGCCGCTTCACGGATGTTGCACCCTCTACGGGACCCAGCGCGAAGCCCACGGGAAGCTGCAGGTACACTTCCTCTTGGCCCCTTTTGGAAGTCCGCCACAGGGGCATTCTTCGTTGGACGGATTGGGCAATCTTCGGTTGCCCAGGTCCACACCGCTTCTGGCGTGTCAAAGAAGTAAGATTTGCCTTGGAGCATCACTTTGAGGCGGGCGGGGAAGAGGAGTCTATAGGGCAGATTGAGGGCCCGCAGCTTCTGTTTCATGTGGGTGTATGATAGTCTATGGGCCTGCACCTCCTTGGTGTAATCAGGAAAGATCATGATCTTGGCCCCATTGTGGAGCAGTTCTGTTCGGGAGCGGGCCTCCTGCAGGATGACATCTCGATCCCTGAAGTTAAGGATCCTTGCAATTATTGGTCGATGTGGGGCTCCTGGTGGCGGTCTAGGGGCGAGAGCACGGTGAGCCCGCTCCACAACGAACAAGGGGGACAGGGCGCCTGCGGGCATCCAAGATCTGATCCAGTCTTCAATGAAGGTATTGACTTGGGTGGGCTCTGTACCCTCGGGAAGGGTGACCGGGCGGAGATTGTTCCGGCGGGAGCAATTCTCCGCGTCCTCGGCCCGTCTATGGAGATCAGACGTGCGGGACAGAAGTTGCTTCACTTGCGTTTTTAGTGTTGAGACATCATCTTCCACTTCTGAGAGGCGGGATTCCGCTGCTGTTACGCGGGCAGTTGCGATGCGGAGATCTTGGAGGATGAGGGCCATATTCACACGGACTTCGCCTATCTTGGTCGCCATAGACTCTTGACAAGTCTTGATGGCTTGCATTATGGTAGCCAGGTCTCCCTCGGGGCAGCCAGTCGTGGAGGGCGCAGTCTCCCCCTGGGTGGGGCCACTGAGTGTGTATTGTTCTATTCGGGTCTGGGTTGGGTGGGCCTTCGCGCCCTTGTCTTTCCCTATGATGGAACGGATATCCAAGGGGGGGTCAGACCAACCTCACAGCACACGCCTGCCTCCACTTGGGTCACTGAAGCACTGGTTGGCCCAGCCGGGTGAGACGGGTCCGCCGCCCTGGGACGAGTTCAGGCGAGGATCGAATTGGCAGGGCCAACACCGTCGCAGAGCCCAGGTATGACTGTTTATGCAGGTGGTCCAGCGCTCAGAGGATTGAAGGAGTGCAGGGTAAGCGGGAGGGGGTCCGGCCCTAGCTGGTAGTTTCAGGAGTATGTGGTCGCTTGTGAATGGGATGCAATATCCCGTTGGTCTCCTCCACTGGATGCGTGTCAGGCCGCAGTGCTCCCGCTCTCGCTGGGCCTCTAGCCCCAGCCGCGCCCTCCCTTAGATGATCCAGGTGCCACACCTCACTCCACAGATCCACGCAGTGCCCTGCTCCCTTCACGCCGTTTGCACCCCAAGGTAAGAGGCGCGGCGGGCATCCTCAAAGATTGCAGCTCACCCCCCGGAACACAAGAGCATGGCCATCCAGCTGACCGGGTCCGAGAGAGGGCGCAAGCCTCCTTTATGGCAGGTGCGCAAGTCCGCGGATCGACCAGCTTCCGCCCTCCGCGGTGGTTGATGCTCCTGGTTGGGATGGCTTAGGGTCAGCGGGACAATAGGTTGCCTGTCACACCCCGCCGATTGCAGGTTCGTGACCTCCACAGGTTCAGGGCTTTGGGATAATGAGGAAGCCGTCCTGAGGCCTCCTAGGGTCTCTTCCTTGCCCTTCAAAGGCCCATTGGACCTCTCGATCTATGGGGAAGGCCTCGCAGGTCGTCCAGTCCCCCTAGCCGCCATCAGCCCCAGGAGGTGAGCGGGGGACTCCGCCGAGGAGAAGTAGTATGATTCGGGCCCGGGGGGCGGGGCCGACCCGCAGGCAGGCTGCGCGTCGATCGACGGAGGGGCGCCTGCCACCAGGCCTCAGGCCACGGCACCACCAGGCCCCCGCGAAGCGTACCGCCGGTCAGGGGCCGAGCGCACCGCAAGTTTTCCGCGGCTGGCCAGTGGCTACAGTTTTATCGCTGAGAGTCCCCGCCGCCGCAGGAAGCAGTGCGCCGGCTCCGCCGCCGAGTATGGTACCCCCTCCTCACCTCAGGCACCAGCAGCGGGCGTCGCGCTCGTTTCGGGCCGGTCAGCTGCCGTCAGAACCCCAGGACATCAATCACTCCCAGGGATCGGCAGCGGCGGGCACAGTATCTGAGTTTTACTCATCCAGCGCAGGCACAGGTCAGTTCAACTCCATTTTGTCTCTGGCCTCGCTGCTCCGCAGGTGATCGTTGGTCGTCCCCGTCCCTCGCATGGGCTTTTATTCAGGGGAAAAGGACTGCCATGGATATGGGCACCCTGGTGACATAGGTGTCTCTGCTGAATGCTGGATCTTGGAGGTTCAGGATGGTGGCGGATTACAGAGGGGTCCGGAGCACTCTCAGAGTGCGATCGCCATCTTGGCTCACCAAGCCACGGCCCCCATTAGTACCAGTTTAACGCCCAAAGTTTGCATATGTTATATGTGCTGAGCAGAGTTAAGCTCTTACTGTGTTGTTTCTCTACTCCTATGCATGAATTTGAAGTGAAAAGGAGTGAGAGATAAGGTTGCTCTCGACTTATTCTAATTAATGGATGGATAGTTGTGTGTGACTGCCTTGTGGTCTATTTTTGGAGTGTTTTGGTAAGATATGATGGGTGCCGTACTTCAGGGGTGTAAACCCAGTGATTCAAGCAATGAAAAAGTCCAGAAAGGTCACCCAATCACCCCAAATCAACTTCAGTGGAAGGAAAATGCCACATGCACTTTACAGTACAAGCCCTACAGCACCCACAATACCCTTTGCTAAAATTAACAATTAGAAGGACAGATGGCAGTGGAGGGCTGGGCCATTAAATAAAATCATTCATAGAACCTGATGACAAAATATAACCTTTTCATTTAATATTCACTTTAAACAGTGCCTTAAGTTATGAATGCTTTCAAGCCGCTAGGCAAATAAAAAAACAAAACTTCCCTAACATTTACATTTTTATGTAACAGCTCCTTGGGACTCACAAGGGTTAGGAAATTGCTATAATAATGCCAGTGTAATTCAATGCAACTGTCTCTCGCTCATGTACATTTTAACAGAAACTTGCATTACCTCTCCTTTGTAGTAGTTAAGAGTGTGACAAAGTTCTACTGCAGTGTATTTGTCAATGGGGAGAGATATGACAATGGAGCCATTCATTCCTGATGAGGACCAAGTCTTTGATTGACACCTTGCAAGTAGGATGAAGAGAGAACAGGATTGCAGAGGGCACAAGGAGCAATTAAAAAATTAATTCTCCTCTATTTTTAAAAAGCCTTCGAGTGACCTGTGAGTTACTATAGCCTAGCACGCACATCAGCTAAAAGAATCCTCCGTGTCATCGAAGCTGCAGCAGCCCAGGATACAGCATACAGTGGGGATGGGGCAGAGGGTCTGAAGCCTTTTTAGCACAATGGGCTTTGTGCGCCTGGTTTGGGGAAAAGAGCCATGCTGAATTTAAGTCTGCAGCCCGTTTAAACTAAATTTGTTTCTCAGTCCCCATGCTTTTAATGCACCCAAAACAAATGATATTTAAACAGGGACTGCATCATTGTCTCTGGTTAAACTTCAGAATCGTTTGTCCCCCTTGTTCTACCATCTCTTGTCCTCTGTATCTCCACCACCAAAATTTGGGAGGGATAAATCCCCGTGTCCCTCACACTTCCTACACCCATAGTCACGAATAGATCCCATCTTAGTATCAGGACTTGCGAAGTCTGTGCCCATTCCGTTCTCCAGACAGGGCGAGGTGTGTCCTTTTTCTGTGGTAAATGCCACGCTTCGGGTTCTCGTTTGTGGTGGTGGAAATGCTGGGAAACTCACAAAACCTGCTCAGTAATGTGAGTCACTCCACTCCTAGATGGCCGCCAAAGTAGCTTTGTTATTATGGAGTGACGTATGATTCTCCTTTACTGGTACAAGAGAGTCTGAGAGATGCAGGGCGAGTGTCTACTATTCAAACCTTGCATAAGTCTTGGGAGTCAGGAAGTCCTTGTAGTTGGTGTGTTCTCGTCACGGTGCCCGGACCGCATTTGGATCAGAAGCAGTTTGCTGGTTACTTGGAGGTCACGGTTTTGACGTGCGCTTGTATTACAGTTGCCACTGGCCCTAAAGTTTTGAATGACATTCAGATCTGGTGCGCTCCGCGTCCAGTAAGGCAGTACAGTACCTCTTTCCTTCTTTCCTCCTCGTGCCTAACACTTGCTTTGAGACTTTGTCTTGTTTCGGGGATTCAATACAAAGCTCATTGCGGTTTTGTGGTGCAACGCTCACTTGCCTTGCCAAAATCTTCCGTTTTGGACTTGGTCTCATTGTCTCTTGTATCCAATGCGCCCTGTGGTTTAGTGGTGCAACACTCACTATTCTTGCCACAAGCTCATTTACGTGGGGTGATTTATGCATAACTAAGTGGGCAGTAGTCGCCATTTGTGGAAAATACAAATCTTGAGTGTGGTTTATGTCGAGTTAATACAGACCCACATTACTGTCCTTGCATGTAACCCTTTACAGCACAGTGCACAGTCCGTTGATATTAGCAACCAATCAATAACCTGTGTGGACTTTGCTCAGCCACAAAGAAGTAATTGCATGTGTCGATACGAGTGTTCACCTAGTGGCTAACACTGTTTATTTTTCACACAGTCAATATATAAATGCATTTTGAATTGATAATAATGTCTGTGATCACTGAATTATATGAGTATAAGGAGAGTCTACGTGATTTTGGTATAAATCCAGCATAGGTCGGTTACTATTTTTGTTTTACAGGTCTCCTTCCCTGAGTCCCTTCTCCCCGTTTAGCCACTCTGCTCCTTGGTTATTTATACAATTAGAGCCGGAGTTGTTGGAAGGTGGGCCACTGGGGGGGCTTCTGCTCCCGAGGATCTCTGGGTGAGACACTTGGTGTCCCCCAGTCAAAGCCCATTTGTGCAATCACGACTGCAGTTTATCACCTCTGTAAGTAAGGGCCCAATAATATCCGGTGTCTGCCTTGGTGGATCAGCCTTAAAACTCTTGTTGGGAAGCAACGTTATGCCTCGTTCTGTTATCACGCTCTATCACATATATGCTCCTGCACACATTCCTGTGTCCGTCTACACCCAGCATATGCTTTTGTGCATCAATCCATATTCGAATAAATACAGTTACTCATTTACAGGTGTGTAGGCCCAGTATAGGGCCGCCGACTCCCCACATCCCACAACCCAGCGTCCTGGCAACACCACGTGCATCCAAAGGCCCCCTTAGCCTCAGAGTCATTGACTGCCTCCTGGGTGAAGAAAAAAGATTCAGCTCCTCAGACCCACAGTGTGGAGGGCTGCCACCACACAAAATGTGGGGTGACCTGCAGACCCCAGCCCCTAGTTCGCTTTTCCCTGGAGGCAGCGGGAGTGATCCGGCACAGCACATGCCAGGAATCACTGCTAAACGTCCATACGTCTCACAGGTCACCTGTGCTCCTGGGCCTAGGATTGGAAGCAGGTGAGCAGTGGCCCCAGCAGGCCATGTCCATGGAGCAGTGATCAAGCAAAGCAGGTCCTCCGGGCCACGGCCCCATTCTTCCGGGAGCACCCATTGAGCACCTCAAACCCACCATCACTCTCCCAGGTAGAGGGGTGAAGTGGCAATCCAGCTACCTTCGCCGCCCATTTCTATCTTACTTTGGGGGCGGGGAGAATCATCTATTTAGCATCGTCTCGTAGCTTGGCAGTAATGCTATCACTCAGGAGAACATCTTGGCTCCTCTCTTGAGCATAACAAAGATCTTACAGAAAGAGTGGTAATTGCAGGAGTAGAGAGGCCAAATCGGAAAAAAATAAAAAATGATTTTGACAAACTTCATTTGCTTTGTGGTGATGGAGGACTGGCTGTTCTGAGCAGGAAGCACGTATTTCAACACAATACATAACATTTAGAATTTTCTATTTAAAACACTACCCATTCTGCTAACGTAAGTAACCCTTTCTATCACACCTTATTATTATTATTTTCTTAAATAAACTTTATTGGGTTTCAAAATCCAATACAGTACCATTGTTTACTTTGACAGTAGCATATTGTTTATGAACGTACATAGTATTACAAAGTACTTGTAAGTCATACTGCATTGACATGCATTTTCGGTATTAGGCACAGTAACAATTGAGTAATGTGCCCTTTCGTGTATAGCAGTGTGTAATATTGACTGCGTTCCAAACCACAAATAGAAAAAGAGAAACCAAACTCCCTCCCCCCATCTGTTGGCATTCATCAATCAGAGCATAAAAAAAAACATGTCTTGCTTTAGTATCAGATCCGCATATAACTCAATTAACATATTCACTCATGCTACCGCATTGTGGCGAACAGACTCCGGTTTTAGGGCTTCCGGATCATTCCTGCCTTTATACAACCGTGAGTGGTGCACGATTGTTACTATTCTCAGCATGCAGACTAAAGGCCAGGCCCGGCATATAGTCATGGTATCCTAACCAAACGAGGATTAACAAATTGCAGCACTCAAGCATTCGGCAGCTCCAGGGCTTTAAAGGATTCAAGTAATGTGTCTCAGTCCATCGCAGATGTTCCTGACCCCCTTCTACTATTTAGGAGTGCCTCCCCGGGCCCGAGACCCGACAATCTGTGTCTGAGTGTGGAAACTCACTGTGAAGCAGCATCAGACCCTTAGGTCCCCGAAGTAAATCTGGGTGCTGGAGCGTAATGCAGCAGTATTAATTTTGTGCACAGGTGTCCATACATTCTTTATCTACATTAACTTAGGTGATGCATACAATAGCTATGACGTGTAATATTCAGACCATCGTACGCTACCACCTAGTGACGTTCATGAGTGTCCAAAGGCGTCCCCTTCAACCCAGTAAGTAGTTTCCAGCGTTATAGAGGGGAATAGTGCTAGACTGCTCTCAGAGTCCGAGTTTGTTGCGCTGTCATAAGATGACCCATCCGTGAAGAGTGGATTTAGGACTCGTAGAGTAGTAGCTGAAAAAATTGCTGCTCGCTGTCCCTCCAGGACCTGCTCCTGCCTTGGAGTCACATCACCTTGCCCCTGTTGCTTCGTCGTGTGACCTTGTCCCCCGCGTGTTATCCGCTTTGTCTGCGAGGGGGGGCGCCACTGAACTTGAGTGACGGAGAGTCCCGGTAAGGCACCCTCAGGCCATACCCATGCAGCTTCTGGAGTTTGCTTTTGTGGTTTCTATCACATTAAATCATTGCTAACTACCTGATATCTCGAACCCAGATGGTCTTTGTCTTCACAGAGACTCTATTTTCCCACCTAGTTCCCTCTTCAGCTGTGGCTTACAGCTAAATGTACCTATTTAGGGAGACACTCATTAGGGGTCAGACTGTAGACTCTGGAATGAGTGGTAGTCTCCGGTCTCCCAATACTTTGGTCCAGCCTTATTATCTTTTGACCAGGGCACTGTGATTTGTAAGTCTGTCATTTCCCGATTGCTCACTATCACCTTCATGTCTACCCTTTTCCTTGCACTCCATTAGTTCTAATTTTCCGTTCCTCCAACTCTAGGCAAGCTACCCATAATCCACAATTGCTTGTTATCAAAAGATTCCAGTGTCTCTTTTTATCTACAAGGATCCTTCCTAATTCCCATGATTTTTGTGCCCTGTGATATCCGTTCTATCAATAGGGAGACAAATTACACCATTGCTTCACAATAAAAGCAGAAATTTTTCCAAAAAACACGTCCATCAATAGTTACCTCAAAAATCCCATTGATAGGAAACCTATTTCGTATGTGCCTTACTTGCTTTTAAAAGAGATTTTCTTGAACATTTATATAAATTATCATTATTTAAATCACTAACATTTTCAAATGAAATGAAGTAATAAGCAGTACTAAAAAATACACGTAAAATGAAATATTTTTAGCGCTTTAAATGATTCTTTAATTTTTAATCAGGGGTTAGTTACCCTTAATGGACATGTCATAGTTTCTCTACACCACTCTTACCCAAAACGTATTGCTGTGCGTAGCGTAATTATAGCATTTATTTCTCGTTATACAACATATTCAGATTTAGTGACACATCTGCCTTTCCGACCTTAACAAATAGAAGCTTTTGGATTGCCTACTTCCAGAGAAATTCAATAACGGACCCTACAGAATCAAATCTTCAAATAATTTAGGTATTTTAGAAAACACATTTAAAGTCACAACCCTAACTCTCAAGCATAGAGCTAAAAAATTAGCTTTTATAAAACTGGAAACTAGGCAAGCTGAGCAAATGCGTCTCACTTTTTCACTTCAAATGGTTTTCTTTATATCTGTGCAAACTGACCTTTGGGGGAGGTTTACCTTAACTCCTGTTTCGTTTTTGATTTACCTTCTCTTCTTGGTGTATCATTAGCCAAAAAAGGAAAGAAGAAGACAGTGCATTTGAGGTAATGCTTAAACTCACTTCCTGGCTCCTTGCTAACATTTACTGTCCCTATTTAAGCAAAATTTCTCATACTGTTTAAAAACCACCCCAGCTTTAATAAAACTGGGTCGCAGGGTTTCTCGAAGTCCCCTTCGTGGCCTCCTACAGACAGGAAATTCAGCCTTTCAGCAGAAATCCTCCGGCACGTGATTTAAAACCTAGCTCAGCAGGCCTATACTTGGCTCTCAGCTTTTTCTGCCATCAAGTTCCAATCTCGTCTTCAAACAAAGAAAGGTCTTTCTTCTTTCTCACACCCATTCTTGCCTTTCTCCTCAGTACAGCTCTAAAGTCATACTTCGCAGCCCCTCCTAATCCAGGCAAAGATATTTTCTTTGCTTTCTTTAGCTTATGTATCAATGGTCCATAGGAGCATTCTCCTCTTGTGTTCTGAGACCCCTCTCCTTATCCATTCGCCAAAAGCCTAATCAATCCACATGGAGGCTGAATGTCACAAACCAGAGGGTAGTGCATACTACAAAGTTACCTGAAACTCTTCAAATGACTATCGGGCAATATCAGGCAAGGTTGATATGTGTTTTAGGGCTAGTAACATCTAACTAATCAGCTTACTCGCTTCAGTGGTCTATTTCAGAATCTAATTGTATCCACTGCCATAAAGATCATATCAGCTTCAGTATGCCTGTTGCAGCATCTACAGTGAGGTGTCTATGTCCTTCCATAGTCTCCGTCATAGTAATGTGGATCCTTCAAAGTATGTATTCGTTGGAAGATTTAATACTATCAATGCAAAGGTCGTTGTTTCACAGTGAGCTACCTGTAACCTAGTCTGCACATAAAACACTGACAAACACTCTCTTTCCATTTGCGGTATTTCCATCTACTACTCTGCATGTATTTTAATACCAGAATTTTAGTTTTAGTTTTGTCAAACTGAAATGGCCTGATTCTGCTCAGTGTAATACTACGCACTGGAGCTGAGCTGCTTATAACTGCTTTATGTTTTCAGCTGCCTGCAGGTCTAAGCTTTCCATCATATGCGCTTGTACAGTCCAATTTACTGATTATTGCAAGCATTCAAATCCTGACTTGCTTTAAGAAATGGGTATCCTGTTTTTACATGAGAACAAACATACCTTTGAGACTGCATTGAAGTCAATATCTTATGTTTGCTTAGTAAGGTAAATCCACTCCGCATCAGTGAAGTCGGCAATTGTCATTATTTATAACTTGCACCTCTTTATTTATTTCTCATATCAAACAAGCATCTTTCAAAGTAAATTTTAATTTTAATATTCGGTCTTCTTGTTATCTACTTCACCAATTAACTGTCAGCTATTATATTATTAGTTGCCCACATTCTCTCCAACTAAGTTTTATTCTGGGGGTAAGGCTGCTAGGCCTATATATGCTTTAATTAATGAGGTCATTATGTAGTTTACTTTTCATTTGTAACATACTAGGTTAATTAAGAGGACTTTTTTTTATTACATACAGAGTAATAGTTCCCATCACATCTTGAATCATTTAGCTCATTTCCCTGCTATATTGGATACTCTGTATTTTTACCCTTGGTTTACCAGTTCCTACATTAAGTTGGTGTTAACTACAGCAAATGTGACTGTTTAGCACGTTTTTCGTTTTTGCAATTTTATATAACGTGAACTTGACCCGAAGGCATTGGAGCGCTTTACATGAGCACCAGTTACATTACACAAGAACACATTCGGTTTTGGTAGGCACGGGGAGATTAAGTGATTTGCCCAGAATCACAGGATGTCGAGCCGTTGCAAAGACTCGAACCTACTTTCCCAGCGCCAAAGTCGGAAGCTCTGGCTGTTACGCCACATCCAATGTGTGTTCTGTAGTAAACTCAGTGATATCAATTTCACTAAACTCAAAAGGATAAAAGAGTGAGAAGCACTTGCTAACATTAAAACCCATGCCCTGCAGTTTACTCATAGAAATCTGCAGAAAGCACTCTATTGGTACATATATCAGCATCTATACACAAGCATGTCGTGCATTTAGTAGAATGATCAATAAAACCTGATGTCGGACTGCAACATTTATTTTGTTCAGTTTAACTAATGCCTCATGTTTTGAATAGCCTTGCAGCACAAAGAAAAAACACTTTAATTTTCATTTTCCCTTTGTAAAGGAAAACCCCTTCTCATGCAGTAAATTGGGACTGTGTAACTCCACTAACCATTGTTATGATGAAATATAAACAGGATAAAACAGCACTTCAGGATAGCGATTAAACAATTCAGAAAGAAGGCAAGGGACTAAGCATTTCAGTGGAATCTGAACGTGGACATGTCCATGGGATTGTGGCAAGCTTGTTGTTTTACTCCTTTCTTTAACGTCTCTCTGCCCCTTTTTAGGTCTCGCCTACGCAGCGCGCATGCGCTGCATAGGAGGGGACCTCTTGGAATCGATCAGCTTTTTGGCCAAAAACGTGCACGTTTTGCATTGCTTTCTATTGCAACGCGTGCACGTTTGGCGTTTCCCTTGCGGGAGCGAGCTTTGGCGACATCTGTTTGTAATTATCTTGCAAACAGATGGGCCCCTGCTCGCTCCCGTAAGGGAAACGCTGTAGATGTACTTTCATTTTGCGGCCGCGGGGCAGCGCTTGTCTTTCAGCGCTTTTACTGTTTGCTTTTGTCTGTTTACTACATTCACACACTTGTGGGCTTCCGGTGCACGTCTTACCGCACGCTGCCCCTGGTGAGCGACCTCGGAAACCCTGTTCTCTCTTTTCCTGCTCTAGCCGATCACGGAGAGGTAAGAATATTTTTGAGCTCCTTCAGTGCAATTGTTAAAGCCTTTTAGCCGTAACCCGGGGCAGCTTTTCCTGACCGTGTTGTTTGTGCCTTTTCTTCAGGAACCATGCCGGCCAAAGGACCACTGCAGTCCGTCCAGGTCTTCGGGCGCAAGGTTAGTGCGGCACGTGCGCGCGCTCTTCCTTCCCGCACCATGGCACCTTTCGTAGCGAAGTTCCATAGCCGAGTACACATAATAAATGCTTTATCAAGGCAACGTGGCTTTTGTGAAGGCTGGCCGCCAAGGAGCTGGTCACCATGCAGGTATGTCTGGCTGCGGCAGTAAACAATGGTCTGGGCGAGCACCCGTGCCGTACTCGGTGTCCGGCAGTTGCCCCTCATGCACGCTGTGGTGGACTGTGGCACTTGGTATAACTGCGTGGTTCCGTGCATGCGCCACAAGTGCCTACACCTAAAACGGGGCACCGTGCATGCCCCTGCTTTCCCTTTCAGATCTCTGGACGTGGTGCATAAAGCGGGGTACAGTAGCCATTTCACCTACTATCTAGCGCTTTAAGTTCTGTTTTGTCGTTGATGTATTGTTCCACAGACCTGCACTTTACACTGTCCTGCACGCAGCCTGCCACATTCCAAAACTTCATTGCACCATGGCCCCTGACCTCTTGCTCTAGCGACCTGGCACTTCAAAGTTCTCAAGTGCCAAGAAGTGAGCGTGACATCCCTGTGTGCTTTCGGGTGTAGATGGCCCATTAATGGTGCTTTTTGGAACAACTATTGAATGTGCCATCTTGCTATGGTCAGGGCGGGCTGCTAGTCCTTTCACACTGTGTCCATGTGTGGTGGGGGCATTTTGGGTTATCATGTGTGGTGGGGGCATTTTGGGTTATACACGTATGTCGGCACTTGCGGCGCAGCAGCTTTTCGTGGATTTTGCTCTGAGAGGTGCATAATAATTGGTCGTGTTTAAGGGTAGGATGGGGTCATTATCCATGTTGAAACTGGATTTTATAATTATCGCAAAGACTTTCTAGGGATCCGGCCCTGTGGAGTTGGCAGTACGAATCAAAGACTATTTATTACCCTGGCAACGTCATACCCCCACCTCTGTTTTTTTTATTTGTTTTTTTTTTTATTCAATTACTGTGCCATTCTGGACACCAGCAGCTCTTATTTCACAGGCTAATTTTCGTTTGGTGTTCAAGCTTCCCTAAGCATTGGCCTTTAAGATGATGTTCAGAGGTTACTTTTTCATGCAGTGCTCAGATTGTAAGCAATATAATAATCATGGTATGTTCCTTTAAGAAATGAACAGTTTGGGAATACTGTAGATACCAGCCAGAGTCACTCAAAAGAAGTTTGATTTAATTACTCAGTGCGTTACTAGCGTCCCGTTTTCCTGCAGTATTATGTACTCATTCCATTTGTTTTGGCAAAGTTTAGGGGCATTTTAAAGATAATGGCTTGTGAACAGTAGAGAAATGTGATAAACATCGCCCTGCCCACCCCATGACCTCATCCGTCCCAGAGATCAACTGGCATTTAGGTGTAAAGGTAGTAAGCAGGAGCCCGACCAAACTAACTGCTGAGGCCCCATGGGATAGGTCTGGCACCTCGCTGACACCAGGCAGACCCAGCAGCATATGGGACTGGAGTGAGGATGGCAGATATATTCTCTTTGACCTCACTTTTCACCACCCCAGCTCTCTGTCTCGTGTTTGCTGTGCACACAATACATGTTTACCCTCCTACCATGTGTTTTTAACTTTTCCCTGCCAACTCTCTGCAGTTTCCTCCTCCCTGCGGGTGTTTTCATACCATCTGTCATGAGTGTGCTTAGAAATGTAATGCTTAACCGGCAGGCACAATTATGCATGCCGACCATTGTGCAAATTGAGGCATGATTTCTGCAGTTTTTTTCTCAAGGCATTTTATTAATATTGTGGGACTGAAATAGACTATGTTCAGACTTTATCCCACAGTTCCTTGCCAGGGATTGTCCACAAATCCTTCGCAGCGGTTCTTCCCGGTCGGCCATCGCAACGCGTTATCAAGGCGGCACGGCTTTCTTTAACAATTACATTGATACGCTATCAATTTGTGCATTTATATTCCAATGTGCACTGTTTACTAAAGGAAGCACATTTGATATATGTTCTGAGCAGGGAGTCACGTTTGATATATGTTCTGATCCGCTTATTGTTGACTCTTATGTATTTATGTAGTTATACATTTCATTAATTGTGTGTTTGTTTCTACAGCTATGTACTTCTGCGATGCAGTTACATTGTTTATCCTGTTGCCAAAGAAACCTTGGAATTCAATGACAGCTTATTAACCATTTTAATACTCAACTTCTCTATAACATAGCTTACAAACATTGGCAAAGCCAATAGATCTACCTAAACACTTATAAGGTCCCAAAGGCGAGACCTATTGGCTATGCCAATGCTTGTTTTTATATAGTGAGAGAAGCTTGCATTATTAGGTCTGACATTAACCTAGACCATTTGTTTTTTACGGAAAACATTTGTGTTTTATATATTGTTTTGATCATGTTCAAGGATTAAAAATAGGGTGACATTTAAGTCTATGAAGACATGTTTGTTAGGTGGGTGAATACCAGTAAACAGAGTGTAGGCTCCACCAAATGTGGGTGACATGGCAGATATGATGTTTGTCCAGCATGTTGTCAAAGGTTATGTCCGTTATTACTTGATTAGTGATGGAAAATTGAACACAGCTGTAGCTTATTAAATTACTTCAAGTTTACAAACACTGTAGGACACTGTCACAATGACTGGATGATGCCATCAATTATGTCATTTCACATGACATGACTGATGCAATGTGTGAGGCCTTAAGCAGTGTATGATGGGGTCCCAAGTTCTAGTTAATTTACTAAAATGTAGCTGGCAATTTCAGTGTTTTTTCAGTTTTTAAACATTAGTTCTTGTATCAATTATCAATTCTGAATTATTAATTGCGGTGGATGGAAGTCCACCACAAGTAATAAAATAACCTGTTGGGTACAGTGACAGGTTTCAGTAATTTAAACCTGAGCTCATCTCAAGGTGGCTATGGCGTAGAGCAGGCAGGCTTAACTTAAAATGTGTAAAGCATTTAGAAGTACCATAAACAGTTTAAAAAGTCAAAACAAAATACAATAAAAATCCTACTTCAATTTAGAAAAATCAAGTAAAAGTTAATAAACACAAAGGGACACCCAAAATACAAAAATACAATAAGGGGAATTGGAGAGTTAAATTTTAGAAGATTTATGGACAAATAGCACCAAAAATCACTAAGCGCAATGATGGTCTATGGTCTCGGTATAGCGGGAGCTAGATGCGATTTCAGTTTGACTGCGATGGAGTGCAGGTCTGATACACTAACCATGTTCGTCCTGGTCCGAGATTTTACCTTGAGACTCAATCCCTGAAATGAAATATGAAATCCTCCAGAGGGCAAGTTTGCAGGCCGAATCCGATGACGTCCTCTGAAAGTCGGGTAGGCATTGGACAAGGTTCCAATGAAGCTGTTGGATTTAGCGGGAAAAGCTCAGAGTGGGAAAATTAAAATTTCATGCCCAGTTGAGTCCTCATGTTGGCCAGATACTTTTGGCGCCTTCGTTTGGTCAAGTTGTTTATGTTTAGACTTGGGGCCTAATTACGAGTTTGGCGGTATGGTAGCAGACAGGCTTACGTGTGGTCTGCTCCAGCACTGCCAAAACCGTGGTTGCACCGCCCGCCATATTAAAAGTTTTCTCATTTCTGGCGGACAATTTTTGGCGGTCCCACGACGGTGCCTCTGAAAATGGGAACTGCAGTGGGAGCATCAAAAACAGTTCCTGCACGGCATGGACTATAAAGTCTATGCCGTGCAAAAACTGAGGTGCATGCACCCAGGAGGAACATGTTGTGCCCCACCTGCATACATCCTATTGCATATGGGCAACAGGGGGCCCTGTAGAGCCCACTTTGTTTCAGGACCACCAGCCTTTTCTTGGAGGAAAGACCTCCATGACACTGCTGGCTGTCCTGAAACTCGGAATATGCATGGCATGGCGGAGGAAAACAGAAACACGTATGACCGCTGCAGAGCACGACCACATAGGGTCAGAGGATAGCCTGCGCCTGATGAGTGCAGCTGTGATGCTCACGTGCAGCTGACTCACCTGAGCAGGACCGGAGCTGTTGAGAGTTATCGTGTACAGTGCACCCTCACTGTCGGTACGGGTAAGACTTGTAACAGGCCTACCGGGACCCGGGGGACTAGCTGCTAAAAGCGCTGTGGTGCTAATACACTTTTTGCTGTAATCAAAGAGTCAGAGTTGACTCTTTGAGTAAAGGTTTACTAGTGAGCATTCCCTGGATGCAGCCATGAGTGAATGAGGAATAACCCTGATCACACTGCAAGTAAGGGGTGGGCAGCGACTTACCAATGAAACACTGGACCTCCGATCTCAAGGCAGAAATGTGTTGTTTGTGAATGTTGTTCCTCTATTTTGAATTAGTTGAGTTTGAAATAAAATATGTTTTTGTAATAAAAGTAAGCATTTGACTGGACATTGATTTGTTGCTGCTGCGCACTCTGAGTTATGAGTTGTGTACACTAACCTGTAACCACACTTCCCCTCCCCCACCCCAAAGGAGCCTTAGACAGCGTGTTCACATCTACCACCAAGAGTCACGTGCAGAAGGGGTACTTGGCCCAGGGGCTCAGAATCTATAGTGGGCCATGCCCTTTGACATCAGGAGTAAAAGGTCTCAAGGCCTCAATCCCCACGGTTCGACCTAGTAGCCCCTGTCTGCCTGTTGGCCCTCTGAAAGGGCTTCTAACAATTTTACTCCCAAAATCAGGGATTTCTTCTCTCTTGTACAGCGCCTGGGATTCCCACTCAGACGTGTGGCTAATAAAATGAGAAGTCCCATCCTCTGTAGATAATCAAAACCAGTTATTGGGGTAGCTCCCTCCCACTGGGTTTGATACCAGCCTGGCTGGGCAACAAGGTTTTGCCTTCTCTAAATCTCACCTTACATTAATTTGTGAAGTGGCGTACCCCTTTACAAGGAAGTGAAGCTCCTGGGTACACCTTAAATGGTCTTACTACAAGGGTAAGAATAACATCTCCCCACACCCAGGCATTGTTCTTGCTCTGTACGGCCAATCACTAGCTGGCAAGCTGCCGTAGAGCTAATGCAAATTGGCATCCAGGACTTCGAGCAGGGGAATGGTCACTTTCTAAAAGTTACATTTGCTAAATTTTTATAAAAAAGGTAACTTCACCACTGAATTGTACTTTTAATAAGTATTGAAAAGAGTGGTTGAGCTGTTTTTCTAGCTGGTCTTGGTCAGGTTCTTATAGACCAGTCAGAGCCTTCCACAGTGCAAATAACATTTGGGGCCTTGTTACTACAGAGACATTGTAATATTACATTTCTACATGTGCCACGTTTAAATACCATGCACCCTACCTTGTGGGCTACAAAGCATACATAGAGGTGACTTAATACTTAAAGGGAGTTTTTCCCTGTCAAAAAGGGTTATTTTGACTGGTCGGACTAGAGGTTTAATCTACAGTTTGGCTACACTGCCTATCAGATGTGTTTTTAATGTGAGTTACAGATACTGCTGTTTGAAACCACAGCTCTTAAACACGCAGAAAGTTTAATAAAAACCACCACATTTCTTAGTTATTTGTGCCAGTGAGGAAACCCCTAGTCTCAAACTTGAAAAAAAATTCACCTTCATAGAAAACACAACTTTTTTTAAAGCTACTACTGTGGGACCTGCAAAAGTAAGTAAAGGCCTTGCAGAAATTATGTGGCACTGTCATTTGCTGAAGGGGTACCATTGGAGTACTGTGGAACCAAGGGGACACCATTTTCTTTTAACAACCATCTGATTGGCCTTTGAGGAAACACTAATCCATAGACAGGCATTGGCAATACCAATAGGTATCGCCTATGGGACCTATTGTCTTTGCCAATAGTAAAGACTTTAAAATAGTTTAACATTTGTAAACTCTCTTTGCTTTAGAGAAATTTTGTATTGTAATTGTAATTGACTTTGCTATGTATTGGAAAATCCAAGAGGTCTTGGCTCTAAAAGGCTGAATTATTGTGCTTTCTAATCCTTGTATGGTTCTCGTGAGCAGAGTCGCATTTAGGTGTCCAGGCGAAGTCTGATTGCCAGAGGGTGTTCATAATGGGGCACGATTGAGAGCTCTGGAGCTGAAGCAGTGTGAGTCAAAGAGCCATAACAGTGTTTAGATTTGTTGTTCAGTGTACACATAGTTGTGGTCACATATGTACCATTTATAATTACCAATTATAATTATTTACAACAAAATCATTGTTACTCATTTATATCAAACTGCTAACAAGCGCACTCAAAGCCAGTAGGTCTGGCTTGTTTAGTCATATGTTTGTTGCTGTGTGATAGGTCTGTGGGCAATAGCAGAAAACTCACAAAGAGGTACCTAAACGATGGTCAAGCATAATGCTGTGTAAAGCACAGGATTTTAGTTGGCATATTTTAAGAAACACTCTTAATTTATTGGAGCATTCCCCTTTTAGCGCCCCTACCATACCCTTTGCATCCCAGTTAAAACGTTGTGGTCCAAAACAGGTTTTAGCCTACAGACAGCTAAAAGCTAACTAAAAATTGTAATGTTGTAAAACTGTGGAATCCTTGGACTCCAATCTTAAACTTGTGGAGCAGAAAGAAAGAGTGACTACTTTGCTCCTCTACAGCACTCACTCTGCAACATCCTGGAGGGCAGGAGCACAGTTGCTGTTACATGTGCGAGGGAGGAATCGTGAACATCAATGAAAGAAAGCAGAGGGCCTTATCTCCTAAATTGTGGCACATTGAACATTGATTGTAGATCCTTGTGCTCTTGGTGCCACAGTGCCTCATTAGATGTGGAGCTACAGTATATGTTCCCCAGTGAAGTTGATCCAAAAGTCATTTAGCTCATTTGCTTCCTGACGAAGCAGATCCAAATATCCTTCGGTTCTCTGGGAGTCCAGCGCAAAGGGAGAAACATAGGCAGAAGCTAATGGGGAGAGAGAGCAAATGTGTAGCACAGAGGGAAGAGAATCATTGGGGAAAGCAACAGGAGGGCGAGTGGAAGCAACATGGGTGGGCAGAAGCAACTCTGGGTGCAGGAGGAGGGAAGCAACACAGAGGGTGCAGAGATAGAAACAAACTAATGGGGAGAGGACAACATGGAGTAGGGGCGGAAAAGGAACGGGAAAAGCAAGCAATGGAAGGGGGTGAGGAGAAGAACACGGGGAAGCAAGAGACTGCAACACAGGGCATGGATGGGGAAGAGAAGCACACTAGGGAGGCAGTTGGAAAACAGTAGCAGTCTTGTGGAGTTCTTAAACAGAAAGAAAAAAGTACCGCCTGGAAAATTAGCAGTGGAAAGACATAAGTAATGCATCATTGCTCCAGGGGTTGTACACCCACAAGAAGGGGAAGGAAAGCCCACACAAGCTAGTAAATAAGAAGCCAGCAAATGAGAGTGACGATAAAGCCAACCAGTGGTAAGCAATGGGCGGACTCTGAGCCCTCTGTAAGCTAACCATAGTTTTGAAACAGCATGGGCTGTCTAGTAGGCAAGACCTAATCAGTACTCACCCTTTAGCAAAACGCTCAAATCATTTTCCTTAACAACATTAGTACATTGATGTTGTAGAGAAGCATTTTGGTGTTAAAACAATCACTGTCCATCATGAACTCAGGGAGAACTGCACAGCCTGAGTCAATATCTGTAGTACCAAAACCACCTAGGCCTGAAAAAGATTTTGTGGTGTAGTAGGTTTTCCAGCTTCCAATTAGGCAAAAAAAAACAACAACTCTACGTCTAAGGTCACCAACAGGTCAATCTGATTAATGTTATTGGTCTGTTCAATCATGTGCAGTACGTCCCTAGTATCCTTTAGGAAGGACGGAGTTTTGGTTTCCAGTGGCTGTAAATAATTATCACAACATTTTGAAAGGGGTTCCAGAAGAGAACAATGAGTCTGCCTGTTGTGGAGATTATTCCTTTATGTATTTTAGGGAGGATATAGAAGTATGGGATTTTAGGACTGGTGTTCACCAAGAAGTCAGCCTCATTCTTACTAATCCACTCATCGGTTTCTGCAGAGGATAACATGGAGGTGATCTGTGTACTTTGTATTGTGAACCACATGATTACAATTGTCCCCCTTATCTGCTTGCTTGATCGTGATCTGGGTGTCATTGGCAAGTGATTTTATTACTTGTTACTCGCATTTTTCTTGACAAACCCACCCGGAACAACAGGATTCAGGTTTACTGAACCCATGTAGGTTCACGCCCTCAGCTGGGATGATACCTAAAGAACGCCAGACTTTTGAGCAGGCGGTACTCAAAGAAGTTGTCGGGCCTGCAGCGCACCTGGCCACGGATGCGGCAGGGGCAGAGGACTCCCGGCATAAAGCCGGCCTTTCTGAACAGAAGATTGCTTCACGTTCTAGTGTCGCGCCTGCAATCTTCTGCTGGCGGTTCACTTACCTTTCGCTTCCGGGGCACTGACACATCACGTTAGATGTCTCCGGCAGGTTTTCGATTTGTTGGCTTCTTCCTCGCACATCTCGGCGTCCTCCTCTGTTTACGACCTGTTGTGGATTCCTGCAAAAAATATCAAGAAGAAAACAAAGATTCTTTAAAGCATCAAGGACTCTTATGAACTATGGTGGTAATGCGTGCTGCGCTACATGCAATGATTATGGCATAAAAAACATGCATATACTTATCTGAATGTTCTCTCTGGTTGCCATAATTCCGTTTTTTGTCACTACGATATTCAGTTTGGAAGTTCAAGAAAATAACAAGATATTATTTGTCCAAGGTTTCTGCTTAATAAGAAACATGCATTTGGATTACTAAAAGGCCCTACACAATTTTTGTGTTAGTTTTTGTTTTTTGCATTTCTAGACTGGATATTTCAAAAGGACATTGTATAATCAGTCGTTCGCCAGCCTTTGGATATTTTTATGTTGGTTGCAGTCCCAGTCTGCCAGTGTGCCTTACTTATTGCCTGCTGTACATGGAGTGGAAAGCTATAGCTATTCTGTCTTCCTCCTCAAACCTGTACTTTACCTTTTTCTTTCTCATAGATTGTATCCCATTCTCAGGTATGCAGTCATTTTCCTAAGTTATGGAAGAGGGGAGTTTTACAGGTATGACTATATGGTATGAATTCCTGATAGAATAGTTGTACTATGCATAAGAAGAACTAACATAGCCACTGATTCCCCTGTTTTTCTTTTTTTATATACAGGAGACACATAGAGAGTGTCTGAGCACCAGTTACCATCTTGCTCTGCTCCGCGGGACCCGTGTCTTTTTTCTCTCTCTCCATCCCCTCTTCCCCCATTCTGCCTCGATTAGCTTAGACATTCTTGTGCAGTCTTGGTGGTGGGTGGAAGTTGAGAATTTGCCTCGCTATCATCCTATCGCTCCTGCGGAAATACAGATGATAACTTACAGAAGTTGACAAATGTACTGAGGAGCCAACCTTTCATAACCTATCTAAGTGCGAATTTCACGTGAAAAAATTATTTGCAGATGACACCGAGATCACAATCAAGCAAGCAGATAAGGGGGAGCAATTGAAATCATGTCCACTGCGGATTACAATACGGAATGCCACCGCCAGCTAGCTGATCGGACTTACAACACAATGATCAATCATGATTCCACAGGGAGATTGAGTACACAGACCACCTCCATGGTATCCTCTGCAGAAACCGATGGGATTGACCTTTTGGTGACCTTAGACGTAGAGGCCTTTTATACCAACATTCCCCAGCTCGCCATCCTGGAGGTGTTTGAAAGTACCGTACTATCCAAAGAATGGTTGTCCCCCAAACCAGTGAGCTTTATCATGGAATGTAGCAGAGAATTTCTTCTAATATGGGGACCAACTGTTTCATCATACCCAGAGTACCTCCATGTGAAGCACTTTTGCCCCAAGTCTGGCCTGCCTCTACATGGCCAACTTCGAGGGAGACCACATTTTGTGTACTACCAACCCTTATACTGCCAATATTTTACTTTGGCGCAGATATTTAGACAACATTCTGATCTTCTGGAACGGGGATAGAATCAACTGGGACAACTTCTGCAACTGGGTGAATATGCTCAACCCTTATTTAAAATTCACCAAGAACATCTCAGACAAGGGACTTCCCTTCTTAGATCTATTGAGCACTAATCCGGAGGGCAGATTAACAACCACTACATATAAAAAAATCTACAGACCGTACCAGTCTACTCTTATATAGTAGCCACTACCCGAAATCCCTCAGGGACAACCTCTGATTGGACCAATTCCTGAGGCTCCGCCGCAGTTGCAGCACCACACAAGATTTTGAGATACAAGCGTGATCTCTGTCCATGAACCAAGCGACACATGAATATCCACCACATGGTCCCAAAATTGCATGCAAGAGGGCAAGAAACGATAGGGCAGCCCTGTGGGAACCACGTATCCGCACACAGGAAGATCAGGGGTCACCCTGAGTCAGGGGTCATTTTCCTTGTGGCTCATGTACGCTCTGTCCCCTCAATGAAGCAACAAAGGAGATTAGACTTGACGCAACCAACACTTGGGTTCAAAAGACACACACAAACTGTAATTCAAAAAATTGTGTCTACATGATCACCTGTCCATGTGACAAGAGATTCATTTGGATGACTGCTAGACCCGTCAAGGTGAAAATCATGGAACACCACAACAGCATTCGCTGCAAAAACGCTGATTACAAAAATGAGCATACATTTCATGGACCTAAATCATACTTCTGATGATACCCTCTGAACCATACTAGAAGCGCATCAATACATAAGCAAAGGCGCCCTGTTCAGAAGAGAGCAAAATTGGATATTTCGCCTTGGGAACCACAAAGTCGGCCTTAATGAAGATATACCATGGAATGAACTGGATAACTGACCTTGCTGCTCCATTATAACCCTTTGATGCCTTCTGTAAGGCCGCCTTTAGATTGATACACCTATCCTATCTCAAGTCAAGCTCGTTTTTTGACAACTCCTGCATTCTGGGAACTTGACTTCAATGTACATTGAACCTCTGACTAGCCCATTTGACCCTTCGGACTCTTCTTGGATACTCTTCATATTGACACTGGCATCAGTGCCCACAGCTCATATAACTGAAATCATGGGCATGCAGTAAAATGTACAACTACATGTTCTCATTTTGTTTTTGTTTTTTTAGTTTTTTTAAACAGACTTTATTAGGTTTTCAGTAGGCATATAATAATGGATTGTTGGTACAGTAGCAATGATTGAAAAGCGATGAAAAGCAAAGAAAATCTGCTAATAACTACAGAAGTAAATCCCTTCAGTTACGGTTGCTCATTGCTTCCAATTGTGGGATAGGATAAAAGAATGAAACCTAGCAATGGCCCAATGCCCAGTCTCAGCAACCCCTTACATAGTATCGACATAATAAAGCACTTTATTGATCCACAAGGAGCACCTCTGTCAACCCTTGTAGTCCCTATACAACTCTGGCCCTCCCGCAACTAGTCCCCCACCCTCCCCTCCCCCCCAGGCGTATCACTTACGATCGAACCATATCTTTGTACTCTAGGGTTGCCCTATGTTTTGAACCGTCCTCTGCTCTAACGAGAGTGTGCCGTTGGAAGTTCGGTTGGGGGGCACGTGAGGTAATGCGCCCGGTCTGATGTGTGGGCATCAACTAGGTTCAGCGGTGGTGCTTGGGGGCTAGTCGCCATTATCAGGGCCCTCTTCCACTAGACTATCTTCCCTGTCCTCCTCTGGGTGTTTCAGGAGCTCCACCAGTGCTACCCATGCCCTGGCTGTTTCCAATGTTTTCTCGCTCCCTGTCCTTTTTGCTGTTTGCATTCTGACTGTTCCCACGCCTTCTGCCCGTTTTGCAAATTCTCTCGTCCATCTGGTTATATTAGGGCCACACCTCACTTTCCAGTGACTAGTGATATCCCTTTTAGCCAACACCAGCCCCAAATCCAAAAACTTACTCGTGACCTTGTTCCTGGCTGTATGGGGGAACCAGCGCAGCAGACAATAACCTGGAGTTGCTTCAACTTCCCTATCTGTTACACTCGCCAAGACTGTGGTGACCCCCTCCCAGAAACTGCCCAAATTTGGGCAATCCCAGAACATATGCAGAAACCCCGCTCCCTCCATATTACAGTGGGGGCAGGCGGCTGAGTGGGTATCAAAGTATTCGTTAATCTTACCCGGGGTGAGGTACACTCTGTGCAAGACATAGAAGTGGACTAGCTGGAATCTAGCATTCCTGGTGCTCTTCCAGGCTCTCTCCACCAGTTCCCCCCATGACTTTTCAGCTATAGCCTCCTCCCACTTGAGACGTAACTCAGTCAATGGTTGTAGTATTTCATGCGTTAGGCGCCTATATAGGCAAGTAACTGCCTTAAAGGTTCCAGCTGCCGTCACTACGTATTGGCAGACTGCTGACGTCTGGGGTTCAGAGAGCCCCTCCTGCCAGTGTTTCCGCATGGCTGCCGTGAGAGCTGCTCTTAGGAGAAAATCACCTCCTGGCAGGTCGTATCTCTCTCGGAGGTCATTAAAGGGGAGCATAGCACTCCCTTCATACAGATCCCCTATGGTGGATATCCCTGCTTCTCCCCAGGTCTCCAACCTACGCCAATTTCCCCCGTGGGGTAGAGCCTCACACATGGTCAGTGGAATTTCATGTGCGTAGGGGCATCGGATCCGCGCTCGTCGGAGGGTTCTATTCCAGCATTTACGCACTGTGAGCAAGTCAGAAGGTATCGAATGACCCTGTATAGGGAGTTTCAACAGTATCTGTGATAGGATCCGCAGGCTCGGGTCATCGCCCCATTGGCCGTCCGGCCCCCTGAGTCGTCCCGCCACCCATTTCATGAACCACTGCAGCTGTGCTGCAAGATAGTAGGCCTCAAAGTCAGGCACAGCCAAGCCTCCCTCCGCTCTGGGGCGCATCATGGTACTGAGTGCAACCCTTAGTCTTCCAGTTCCCCATAACAACCCAGTGACCATTGTTTTGATCTGGGTAAATAGTCGGGTCGGTATCCATATTGGCAGTGTGCCAAAGTAATACATGAGTCTTGGCAATGTTACCATCTTTAGGAGGGCGACTCGGCCTGCAACCAATAACGGGAGGGTCCCTCAGAAGTCAAAGCTACTTTTAGTGGTTCGGAACGCTCTTCCTATATTGCCCTCCAACAGGTCCCCTTGAGCATGGTATATTTGAGTGCCCAGGTAAGTCAGGCATCTTTCCTCCCTCTTCATACCTTCTGTCTCTGGCGGCCCTATTCTGTTTGTCCCGGTCGGGAAGAGACACGACTTTGCCCAATTTTCTCCAAGCCACGCCAGGGCATGCAGGAGCTCCTTAGCTCCACGGAGTGCCTCTCCCGAGTCGGTTAGGAACATCAATTTGTCGTCCGCATATAGCGCTATGTATTGGTTTCGTCCCGACACCCTCAGACCCTGGTAGTGCCGGCCCGACCTACCACGGGCTGCCAGTGGCTCCATCGCCAGGGCAAACAGTAAAGGCGACAGCGGGCATCCCTGTCTTGTTCCTCGGCCTACCGTGCAGACATCCGAGATCAGTCCACCCGTCCTGACCTTGGCAGTGGAGTCTTTGTACAAGAGAGCCGTCCAGTCTACGAACTTCGTTCTCAACCCAAATTTCCGCATCACTTGGAAAAGGTAAGGCCATTCAAGGCTATCAAATGCCTTTTCGATATCAACTGCGAAAATGGTTGCCTCCTCTTTCTGGTAGGTGTCTGCCTCTAACACGCGTAGGAGCCATCGAATATTCATCGCTGTGTTTCTGGTGGGGATAAAGCCCGCTTGGTCTTTATGTATCAGCTTCGACATATGTGGCAGGAGGCGGGAAGCCAGTATCCGGCTCAAGATTTTGTAATCTAGATTAAGCATGGAGAGTGGTCGGTATGCTGTTCTATCCCAAGCCGGTTTCCCGGGTTTGAGGAGCGGAATAATTACCGCCTTTCTGGTCGAACCAGGCAATCGCCCTTCCTGCTTCGCCTGATTATAGAGAGCCACCAGCCTGGGGACAGTATTTCGACGTAAGCCGAATAAAACTCTACCTGCAATTCATCCGTCCCTGGCGTCTTATTTCTGTCCACGCACTTAATGGCTCCTCTCACCTCGCCGATCTCTATGTCTCTGCCTAGGTTTACCGCTGCCTCCTTATCTAAGCCTGGAAGCTCCACTTCTCCTATGAACTCAGCTATACCCTCTTCTGTTGGGGCCAATCTGCTCTGATATAAGTCGGTGTAATATTTCAGGAACTGAGTGTTAATATGTTAATATCCTGCTGTCTAGAATAGGTCTCGTCCTCCTGCCCCCGGAGCACCAGTATCGCTGTTCCCTTCCTCGTCGGGTTGGCCAACCCAGCCAGGAGAGCCCCGGACTTGTCCCTCTCAGTCTGGGCTCGGGTTACATAATTTTTGTAATCGAAACAACGCAGCCGCTCCACCTGGGCTGTCATTGTTTCTTTAGCCTCCAGGAGCTCCGCATGCTTATCTACCCTCTCCGGCCTTTCTTTCGCGACCTCGCGGAGGCGCTGTTCTGCCCCATGTATATCTTGCAAGAGAACCTTCCGTGTCGCCACCATCTCCTCAATGCAACGCCCTCTGATGACAGTTTTATGGATTAAATCTTTTTATTGATTTATAACTGAGCAAGCAATTTCAACATCAGATATCATAGAACCCCAGCCGGGCCAGATTGCATATTCGGAAACGTATAGGTGAACAGGTTTCAATTTGTTGGCTAGGGGGGTGGTCAGGGGTTAAGGGTATGATACGCAGCGGTGCACCTACAACCCAACACGGGCCGGCCGCGTAGGGGAACCCCCCGCAGACATGAGCAATTAACAATAAATGTATGTGCCCAGTGGGGGATATCAAGATAGAGGCAGCCAATAAGCAGCAGGAAAAGTATGTATAGCCTTGCTCCAAACAACAAGGAAAAAACAATATGTAAACACAGTTAACTTTACGAATGAACAAAAGCCCCCCCACCCTCCCTCCTTCCGAGGATATCTATATACGTATAGTCCAGAGATGGAAAAAGCAGGGAAATTGCAAGATGCTCCCTTTCCAGAACCCGCCTATACCTACGTAGGAGGGACCAACTTAAGAATGCGCAGATAAGCCGGACATGTCAGTTCTCTGAATTCCCTGGACAAGATGGAGGTGAATGGAGCCCATTTTTTTGTGTAGGTTGCATAATCCGCGCTAGCTGGCATGGATAAGCGTTCCATGCCTAGCAATGTCCACAATTTATGGAGCCATTGCCGGTGATCCGGGATCTCACCCGTCCCCCACCGTGCCAGGAGAACTCTGTGTGCTGCGTTAAGGGCCAAAGCTATCTGACTGCCCCTGATGGACTGTAGTGGGTAAGTAAGCGCGTTGGGGAGGCCTAAAAGTATATATGCAGGGAAGCGCGGAATCTCGGTCTGAAAGGTGTCGTCTATCACCTGTTTCCAAAACCTCGTTAACTTGGGGCACTTCCAAAACAGGTGTACTAATGACCCCGGGTTCCCACATCCCCTCCAGCACTGGCCATCGCAAAGCGTGTTCCATCGTTGGGTGCGTGAAGGGTATAGTACCAGTAGGAGGTGAGTTTATATGCAGTTTCTGTGTGGCCTACATTGAACGTTGTGTGGTGAGTCCTATAAAATATGTCCCCCCAGTCCTTATCAGAGAGTGATGACAGTTTTAAAGGCATCCCATTCTATAAGCAGGTTCGTCGCCGTATTAGCGTTGTCTAAAAAATAATGATCTATAGCGGTTCCCACTGTAGCATGGAAGACCTGGTCTTCTAGTGCCTCCGGCCTCACGCGCCAAACAGGAATTTTGGGCCGTTTATGGGTCCACTCCAGGCTCAGCAACAGCGGGTTATGGTCGGAGACTAATCTGGTCAGGTATTCGCTCACCTTGACCCCCCCCACATGCACATCCGGGGAACACAATATAGCGTCCAAGCGAACATGGAGCTCATGCATCACTGAAAAAAAGGAGCAGTCTCTCTCCCCGGGGTGCTGGGACCTCCAGGTATCTATCAACCCCCACCTCTGCTGCCAATTTCGTCGGGCCTCCGCAACTTTATGTATGGGAGCATCGGGGAGTGGAGAGTGAGAGAGGTCCAACCCAATATCAGTCACACAATTAAAATCACCACCTAGTAGCACTGATCCCATCAGAGCAGAAGCCAGTGTCCTCGAAAGTTGCCACAGGAATGCAGGTTGCTCCGTGTTAGGGGCATACAAACTCCCAAGTGCTACGTCTCTGCCATCTAAGCGCCCCGAGACTACCACAAATCTCCCCTCCGGGTCAATTATCCGTCTAGTGCATTGAAAGGGCACCCCCGCCCTCACCCAAATCAGGACCCCCCTGGCGAAGGCCGAATAATTGGTATAAAACACTTGCCCCCTCCACCTACGCTGAAACGCAGTGCCTTCCTTTGCCGTTAAGTGGGTCTCCTGTAGCAGCGCAATTTGTACCCCCCTCCTGATCAAATATGCATGAATTTTATTGCGGCGTAGCATAGTGTACATCCCCGGACATTCCAAGAAAGACACTTAATACCTATGGTGGATACCATTGTGGGAGATGTGTCACACCCCTAGTGATTTACCCTAAAGCGACACGCCGTGCCCAGAACAACAATCTCTGAACAAAATGAACCCCCCAACTCCCCCTCCCCAGGACAGGTACACACAAACTAGTTCCCATCCAAACTTAAACTTAGTAGTAGGAAGTCTTTTGGTAGTGGTGGGGTTATGTAGCTTACCCTACTGGGCCCGAAACTCCTCCAGGCCACACCCCCCAACATCGTGACTTGGTCGGCAGCCCCATTGTTCATGTCATTGTTGTTCGTCCGCTGGCATGTCTGGTTCCCAGCATGAGTCACACTCGGCTTCTCGGAAGTCTTCCGAAGCACTGCATGGATCACCCCTCTTTGGCAATTTCGTCTGCCGTTTGAGGTGTAACTTCTGGCAGTTCAGTCTCAGAGTCCTCATTTGCACTTACTGGTAGTGAGCTTTCAGATCTGTCCATGTCGGGACCGCTTTTGCTCGAGCCAGGGCTGGTGCCTCCTCGGCTAAGTTCCGCAATTTCCAGCAGTGCCTTGCGCCGCTCTGATAAGCGCTCCTGAGGAGATGGGGCTCTGGTCGAATGCTGGCTCTTGTTCGGATTTTGCTGTGTCAGGTCCGGGGATGAAGTGCGACCCTCTCGATCCCGGCGGGATTCTAACCACTCCCACGCCTCCTGCGGAGTAATGAAGAACTGTGCTCCTGATTTGTCAGTCACCTGGAGGCGTGCTGGGAACATCATTGCATATTGGATTTGCAATTGTCGAAGCTTTCGCTTGAGTGCCAGAAATGACGCCCGCTGGCTTTGTACTTCTCTAGTAAAGTCGGGGAAGATCATCACTTTATTATTACCTATCTGTAGGTCCTGTTTTTGACGGGCTGGTTGAAGAATATGATCTCGATCCCTGAAGTGGAGGAGTCGCGCCACAATTGGCCGAGGGTGGGCTCCGGGCTTGGGCGGCTTGGCTGGGACTCTATGAGCTCTCTCCAGTGCATTAAAGGTGGAAAGACCCTCCAGGGCCACCTCTGCCTTAAGCCAGTCCTCAAGGAATCGCACCGCAACCGTGCCCTCCGCCCGTTCCGGAACCCCTCTTATGCGTAGGTTGTTTCTACTGGATCTTCCCTCGCTGTCCTCTGCCCTTACTTCTAGGACCTTGACCTGGGCTTCCACAATTTTCAGCGATTTCTGCAAAGTGGACACCGCTTCTGGAATGTCAATGAGTGCTTTTTCTGTGACTACGACACGCTCTTTGAGCTTGCGGTGATTGTCTTTCAGCAGATTAAGGTCTGTTCCAATCGAGTCAATCTTTGTCTTTAGCGCCTCCCTGGTGGCGGTGATGGCCTGCATGATGTCCACTAGGGTGGGCCCTGTGGGAGCAGCGTCTCTCCTTGTCTCAACTGTTTCGTCATCATCATCCGTCTGATGGCCAGCACTCCCCGCACCGAGGGCAGCGTATCCCTTCTTCTTGGGAACTTTCCCCATGTTCGACTTCCAGCACTCACCTCTCGGGCCACAGCTGACTGACCCCCTCAGCTGGTACGCCGTTGGTGTTCGCTATTAACCCTTGGCTCGGCAAAGCCAGACCAAGCATAGAGTTCTGGAGTTTCAATGGAGTCGGTTGCTCCCTATACTTAGACAGGGGGCAACATGGGTGACAATCCGCCCTGGGCCAATATATTCCGGTGCTTCACCGATCGTGCCGTCTCAGCACCTCATCCCCCGCTGCCACGAGGTTCGCCCAGTGCCCTCTGTCATCACCCGGGCAGTTCCACGTGTTCCACAGCCACGCTCTCCCCCAGTCCAGTGGACCGCCGGATCAGGCACACTTCAGCCCAATACTTTTCCTGGCGTCTTGTAGCGATAGCCTCCATCCGCCGCTATGTCACGAGCGCTACTCCCCCAGCGCCACAATTCAGGGTGGGGCTCAAGGGTTACTGTAAGGCAGGTCGATCTGGATGTCCTCTGTGGCCTTCCAGGCCTCTGTATTTCAGGGGATTGCACTGGGGGATAGCGCCCTCCTCAAGCGCTGTTGGTTTCCTCCCAGGATGCCCAGATTGCCACGGGCCCCCCCGGGTGCGCCGCCTCACCCCTTTGGCCTTCTCCTATCTGGTGCGTCAGCCGCGGGCCTGCATTCCGCTATGCCGTCTAATTGCCGAAGTCTGCCTTACCAGGGCACACGCAGACTCCAATCCGGAGCAGGCACCCAGCCCCGCGCCGCTCTGATCCGTGTTCTGGGCTACGCCCCGGGGGTTCCCGCTGCACAGCTGCTCTCCAGTCTCCTCGCAGCTCAGGACTCACTTGCTGCTGTGTCTTGGCCTTCACCTCGTCTCCACCGACGTCAGGGTCCGCCTCCTTATTCCGCAGCTGCCATCTTGTCCCTGCATACGCGTCTTCGATTCGGGAGGAAAATCCTCAGTTTCTTCGCAGCACAGGGTCTATTTGAGTTTTCCCCAGGGCCAGCACGATCCCTGGTTGTTCCGCCGCCCGGATTATGTTACGGGTCCGTGCCCGGAGCTCAGGATGATTATTGTTGTGGGATACGGCGGACGGAGCTCCGGAGTCCGCTCCCATCGGCGCCTGGCCACACCCCCCCCCCCCCCAACTACATGTTCTCATGTGACATATTGACATTGAAATAGTTCCTAACATTTAGCCAGGTTATACCAAGCCTCTTTTGTTTGCTTAATGAGTTCTCCATGTGATGCTCTACACGAGGTCACTGCCATTACAGGTTCCCCTACATTAATTTGACCCCCTTCAAGATGGCGCCTATTATACCTGCTGCCCATTTGGGGCTGGCTACTGGGCACGGCAGTTTAAATATATTGGCCTTATAAATTGTGCCCCCCCCAACTGACATTTCCCCATATACTTGGTAAGAGCATTCTTATCCTTCTCTGTTTTGCACCTACCTCCAATATGGCGCCAACTGTGCCTTGCCGGCTTTGTTTGAGCGTATTTTTGCTTGTTTCGATATAGACAGAGCGGCCATCACATAGGCAGTCACCCTAATACTTGCTGAGGTCACGCCAACTCCTCTTTACTTTTATGACCTTGTACAAGGGGAGATTCACATTAGCCAACCTCTGTAATGGATCCATTACGCCCCCTTCCAATATGGTGCCCGTAATAGGTCGCTCTTTCTCTTTATCAGCGCTCCACATATGCACTCCACACGCGGCCCTTTGCTAGAGCAATCGCTCACACCTGTTACCCACCCTGACACGTACTTATACTCCCTCCCTGCCCTCTGGCCCTTCACCTCCGAGGTGGCCGAGACGAGGTAGGTTCTCAACCGCACTTCACGTCAGGATGCAGTGCGTATGATTTCATCTTCCCTAATGTAGGACTCCGCTCAGCCGCTCCCCAGACTTCTGTCTCAAGCTAATTGAAACATTTCCAATACTTTCTAGGGTTGCATCTCCAGCCAGCTATAAATTTAGCCTGGTCTCTACATCCACCCAAGGGGGCGCTGTATTTTCCCTATTTAGGCGAGTGTTACTAATGGATGCAATGCTTGTTAAAATTATCATGTGGTGTGTTCACGTGTCTCTCTTTGTTTGTGTGTCTTCATGGTTTTAATGGCCTTTACTTTTGCAATTCACGTACCTTCACTATCAAGGGCTGACTCGCATGTACATGTATTGCATTGGATTCCATTGGCTATACATGCCTATAATTCAACTATATGAAAGTTATTTATCTGCTTTATATACTCTCACATTTCAGGTTGTTGTTTTACGACTACTGAAAGTATAATCTTCTTGCTTCAACTTGATGGTAGTGATTGGATAAATGCACACATATAATATTCCCAATCACTGTGTAGATTAGGAAGCCAGGCCCTGGTAAATTGCCTTTTGTCGATTTCAACTACTGTGGCAAGAAATATGTCAACCAACCTATGCACTATTTCATGAGTTGATACAGACCATCATTTCTGGTTACAGCCATTATTTCTGATTTTAATCTAGAGAAGGGGACCCACTTAATACAAATATTATTAGGATACTCCTTAGCCTATTTTAACTCACTCACATCTATACCAGTCTACACCTGAGAGCCCATACACGTATACCCATATTTCACATACAGCAAAAAACTAAAGATCTCTGGCAAAAATCCCCCTCGTGGGTGCCCATCGGGCATTGCAGAGCCGGGCCGACTAGGAGCATGTCCTATGATTAAGCATGACACCCATCTTGGTGTGTGAGGGCTCTTGCTCCTGAGCATTCAGATGCCCCCCATCTAGGTCCTCAGCTCTTAAACACCGATCTTTTTCTTTAGCTCCTCAGGAACTGCTTACCCCTTGTTGTTACTCAAATCACTTGGAAAGTCAGTTGTAGAATTGCTCTGCTTATTTTATCTGTTGGGGACACAAAATTGCAGATAAATGTGATTTGAATGCTCAGAGGTTAAGTTTGCCCTACTCTCTGTAGGTTATTTTGTACATGGATTCCATAACCAGGTACATTTTCTTTCGCAGAATTGGGGATGAATTGTCTCTTAACCAAGTTTTTGTGATGAAAAACAGGTCTGGCTTTGAATATGAGGTGAGGTTATAGCTGTTTACACTTCTTTTGCATTGAGTGTGTGCTGGTAAGGAAACAATTCTAGTAATAGGGAGTTGTGGTAGGAAAGAGATAGGTTATTAGTGGAGAGGGATTGCAGTTGGAGTGAGGAAGAGGTGGGGAGCATGGAAAGCTGAAAGGAGAGATGGAATGGCACATCTGCCTCTGAGAAGTTGAGTGTGTTGTGAGGAATCGGGTTGATGGTGTCTGAAATGCCTGAAAAGAGCACTATATATGAATACATGAAGAAAGTGCTGGACGGTTATGGGTAAGGTAAGTTAATAGGGAGGATAGAAAGAGAAGGATGGCAGGGACGTACAGTAGCTCCTCCCCCACTGTGATGGGGGAGGAGCTACTGTGAAAGACCGGAGAAAGCACAGTAAGCAGAAGGTAATGGTAAGAGCAGGTGGAAAAAATATTAAATGCCATTGTTGGAGGAACAGAGGATATGTGGGAAGGTAGAATTTGAGGGTGATGAGAAAGGCCTCTGGAGCTATTAGCCATTCCAACATGGTGGCCGTTGACAAACAGAACTCTTAGTGCTACTGCACAACTCCCCCAGGTGTTGGGCCTCCTCCCATTAGGGTGTGGTCGGGTTGCCGGCTCACTATCGGAGCCGCTCCTGAGACACGCTGTTACTTAGACGTGTGTCCGGCCTCACGCCCACTCCTCATGGGGGGCCACTCATGCAAAACTGCTCGAAGCCGCCTCGGAGAAATGCAGTAATGATTACGCTTTACCCTGAGACCCAATCACTATCAGGGCATGTAATTCACAACCATGATAGGTAATCAATCAGTCACACGCACAGCTTGTGCGTCCCCGGAAGCAGCGCTATTCAGGGATCCACAATACTTAAGGCACTCACACAGCGTCCACTTTAGGATACGGAGCTCAAGAGGAGAAGCAGTAGACGTATTGGAGGGTGAGACACATTGATGGAGTAAGTCAGGGGAGGTGGGGGATCGACTGGAGATCACGTTCTGACTGTGGGACAAGATCTTAAGTTAACCCGCATTATGTATATATATTTTTAGAGTGTAACAACAGGGTCCACCCCCTTGGAGCGATCCATGTTGTGAAGAAATTCTACACAGCAAATGGGTTCTAAATCAGGTATCCTTTTCTCATACAGTGTATAAATAGGTCACAAACTTTTTTAGGAACGGCCATCACAAACACTGTAGGAGAATACCTACGTTGTACCCACGGCATGATTTGAATGCGGTGGGTAAGTATTGAATGCAGTGGATAAGTATTAATGTATGCTGGAGGTTCCAGCATGTGTGGAACGTAGTGCATGACCTTTTATGCACCCCGCTTGGGTTATGCCTGTGTTCTAAACGTTGTGTTTACCTAACTATAATGTCTCTCATTTATATTATCTTACATAACTTATTGCAAAAGGTATTTCATAAACAGTGAGTTTGAATACATGCTCATTTATGCATGTTTAGTGTGCATAAGTACTTTTCTTCGGTCCTGACGAAAGCCATATTGACCCATTAGGGCACTTAGCATAAATGGCTGCAACATGCTAACCATGATAAGGGGTACATGAGACCATTGATATCTCAAAAGTATCCAACAGTTATTTTAAAACTTGCCCAAGGCCACCAGTATTAAAGTAGCCACCAGTATTAAAGTACCTTTTAGGTAGGTAACCTTGAGTCAATTTTAAATCACTTGTACATTTTTCACCTCACTCAAAACAACCAGCTCCACTGTAATCATGCATTAAAGCACACCTTAAAGGCATTCGGCTTCCAGGGTGGGAACCCAATGATGAAGCATGTCACCAACTAGGTTGATGAGTGAAGGTTCGTTAAAAAAAACCTTAGGGTTCCTCCCCCTTATTGCTTAGAGTTAGAGACTCTATAGGAACACTTGTTAGGTAAACAGTATGCTTTCTTTTGTTATTTGGTATATATAGTCAAGGGAAGACAGGCAAGTTTTCATTCTCTCTTTCTCTTTTTCCTGTTTGTGATGAGAAGGGGTCAAGCGACCCCTGACCTTGACTGGTAGGTCGCTCCCCCACCACACAGCTCCGTCTGTGTGCCCTGCTGCTGCCCCTGATTGTGCTCGTTTTTTTCCTTTCTGTGCCCCCTTGCTTGCCCTGATTGTGCTCGTTTTTCCTTTCTGTGCCCCCTTGCTGCCCCTGATTGTGCTCGTTTTTCCTTTCTGTGCCCCCTTGCTGCCCCTGATTGTGCTCGTTTTTCCTTTCTGTGCCCCCTTGCTGCCCCTGATTGTGCTAGTTTTCTTTCCTTTCTGTGCCCCCTTGCTGCCCCTGATTGTGCTCGTTTTTCCTTTCTGTACCCCCTTGCTGCCCCTGATTGTGCTCGTTTTTCCTTTCTGTACCCCCTTGCTGCCCCTGATTGTGCTCGTTTTTTTTTTCCTTTCTGTGCCCCCTTGCTGCCCCTGATTGTGCCTCGTTTTTCCTTTCTGTGACCCCTTGCTGCCCCTGATTGTGCTCGTTTTTCCTTTCTGTGCCCCCTTGCTGCCCCTGATTGTGCTCATTTTTTTCCCTTTCTGTGCCCCCTTGATGCCCTGATTGTGCTCGTTTTCCCTTCTGTGCCTGTTTCCCGCCGCTGCGCCCCTGCGGCCCCACCCCCTCACTGCCCATTCGCTGCCCCATTCCCTGCTCCTCCCTCCCACCTCCCCATTTATGGCGGCCGCTGCGTGGTGAAGAGAGCGACCCCTGACCTTGACTGGTAGGTCGCTCCCCCACCACACAGCTCCGTCTGTGTGCCCTGCTGCTGCCCCTGATTGTGCTCGTTTTTCCCTTTCTGTGCCCCCTTGCTGGCCCTGATTGTGCCTCGTTTTTCCTTTCTGTGCCCCCTTGCTGCCCCTGATTGAGCCTCGTTTTTCCTTTCTGTGCCCCCTTGCTGCCCCTGATTGTGCTCGTTTTTCCTTTCTGTGCCCCCTTGCTGCCCCTGATTGTGATCGTTTTCTTTCCTTTCTGTGCCCCCTTGCTGCCCCTGATTGTGCTCGTTTTTCCTTTCTGTACCCCCTTGCTGCCCCTGATTGTGCTGGTTTTTGTTCCCTTCTGTGCCCACGTGCTGCCCCTGATTGTGCTCGTTTTTCCTTTCTGTACCCCCTTGCTGCCCCTGATTGTGCTCGTTTTTCCTTTCTGTACCCCCTTGCTGCCCCTGATTGTGCTCGTTTTTTTTCCTTTCTGTGCCCCCTTGCTGCCCCTGATTGTGCTCGTTTTTCCTTTCTGTGACCCCTTGCTGCCCCTGATTGTGCTCGTTTTTCCTTTCTGTGCCCCCTTGCTGCCCCTGATTGTGCTCATTTTTTTTCCCTTTCTGTGCCCCCTTGATGCCCTGATTGTGCTCGTTTTCCCTTCTGTGCCTGTTTCCCGCCGCTGCGCCCCTGCGGCCCCGCCCCCTCACTGCCCATTCGCTGCCCCATTCCCTGCTCCTCCCTCCCACCTCCCCATTTATGGCGGCCGCTGCGCGGCCGCGCCGAAGGCGCGCCTAAGGCAAGCCCGTCTGCGCCCGACCGCGCCCAGCGCCAGACCCCCTGGTCCGGGCATCCCCCGCCACATCAACAGACGCCGATACGACGCCAGCACCCTCCACGCACTCAACCCCCGGAAAAGATCACGCCTGCTACCAGGCCACCCCGAAGCGCACCCAAGGGCCCTTCACCTGCCGGAACTGCAGCTTCGCCAGCACCCGCCCCGCCAAACCACCGCCCAGGAAAGAACCCAACTACCTCAGATGCATCCTCCTCAACACCCGCTCCGCCCGCAAACACGACATCGAACTCTGGGACCTTCTCGACTCAACCTCCCCAGACGCCGCATTCCTGACGGAGACCTGGCTGAATCCCGCTTCAGCCCCCGACATCGCCATTGCCATCCCGGACGGATACAAGATCACCCGCAGGGACCGCACCAACGGAGTCGGAGGAGGCATCGCCATCGTCCACAGGAACACCCTCCGAGTCTCAACCAACACCAACGACACCCTCAGCACCGCCGAACACATGCACTTCCAGATCCACACCGATCCCAACACCACCCTCAGAGGAACCCTCATCTACAGACCCCCGGACCCCGACCACAGTTCAGCGATTCCATCGCTGACTTCTTCAGCACACACGCCATCGCCTCCACGGACTACATCCTCCTCGGGGACCTGAACTTCCACCTCGAGAACAACAAGGACACCAACTCCACCACCCTGATCGACAACCTCGCCACCCTCGGACTCAGACAGCTCGTGACTACACCCACCCACGCCGCCGGCCACACGCTAGACTCCATCTTTTCCGCAAGTCCACACGTCTCCTTCAACCACACCTCCGAACCCCACTGGACTGACCACCACTGCATCCACTTCACCTACAGGAAGCCCACCACGCACCACCGCACCGAACAAATGCCTCGCCGCTGCTGGAGCAGAGTCACGGAAGACCAGCTAACCACAACCCTCGCCCTGAGCCCACCCGCCGAACCCTCCGACCCCGACACCGCCGCCCGCAACCTCAGACAGTGGATCGACGACTGCGCCAACACCCTCGCCCCGCTCAAGAATCCGCCCAACAGCCACACCAGCAAGAAAGCCACCTGGTTCACCGAAGACCTCCAGGCCTCCAAACGAACATGCCGAAAACTGGAGAAGATCTGGCTCCACGAACGGACAGCTACGCCGCCCACAAGAGCGCCACCCGCAGTCACCATCACCTCATCAGATCCGCCAAAAGGGCCTCACTCAAAGACCGCCTAGACAACAACGCACACAACAGCAAAGAGCTCTTCAACATCGTGAAGGAACTCTCCAACCCCAGCTCCAACACCAACGACATCCAGCCGTCGCGAGACCTGTGCGACTCACTGGCCACCTTCTTCCACCGCAAAATCGCCGACATCCACGACAGCTTCAACACCACAACCGCCCCGGCAACCACCGAGACCACTGCCCCCACAACCACCAACCGCCTGCTCTCCTGGACCAACATCAACGACGAGGACACCAGCGAGATCATGAACACCATCCACTCCGGTTCACCGCTAGACCCGTGCCCTCACCACATCTTCAACAAAGCCAGTACAGCCATCGCGCCCCATCTCCGGAAAATAATCAACATCTCCTTCGAGACAGCAACCTTCCCGGAAAGCTGGAAGCACGCCGAGATCACCGCCTTACTCAAGAAACCCAAGGCAGACCCCAAGGACCTCAAGAACTTCCGACCCATCTCTCTGCTCCCGTTCCCCGCGAAGGTCACCAAGAAAATCGTCAACAAACAACTGACCCGCTACCTCGAGGAGAACAACATCCTGGACCCTTCCCAGTCCGGCTTCCGCAGCAACCACAGCACCGAAACTGCCCTCATCGCCGCCACCGATGACATCAGGACCCTGCTAGACAACGGAGAAACAGCAGCCCTCATCCTCCTGGACCTATCAGCCGCCTTCAACACGGTCTGCCACCACACACTACGAACACGCCTTCACGACGCCGGGATCCAAGAGAAGGCCCTGGACTGGACCACATCCTTCCTTTCCGGCAGAACACAAGCGTCCGCCTCGCCCCCTTCCGATCCAAGGCCACCAAGATCATCTGCGGCGTACCCCAAGGCTCCTCCCTCAGCCCAACGCTGTTCAACATCTACATGGCACCCTCGCCCACGTCGCCCGACAGCACAACCTCAACATCATCTCCTACGCCGACGACACCCAGCTGATCCTCTCCCTCACCAAAGACCCTCACACCGCCAAAGCCCACCTCCACGAAGGAATGAAGGCCGTCGCCGAATGGTTGAGGACCAGCCGCCTGAAGCTGAACTCGGACAAGACGGAGGTCCTCATCCTTGGTTCCAACCCTTCAGCCTGGGACGACTCCTGGTGGCCAACATCACTGGGAACAGCCCCGCCACCCACCGACCACGTACGCAACCTAGGGGTCATCCTCGACCCCACCCTCTCCATGACTAAGCAGGTCAACGCCGTTTCCTCATCCTGCTTCAACATCCTCCGAATGCTCCGCAGGATCTTCAAGTGGATCCCCACCGAAACAAGAAAAACAGTCACCCAGGCCCTCGTCACCAGCAGGCTGGACTACGGAAACGCCCTCTACGCAGGAACGACGGCTAAGCTCCTGAGACGGCTGCAACGCATCCAGAACGCCTCTGCACGTCTTATCCTCGACATCCCCCGACGCAGCCACATCACACCCCACCTGAGAGACCTGCACTGGCTCCCTGTCAACATGAGGATAACCTTCAAGCTCCTCACCCACGCACACAAAGCACTCCACAACTCCGGACCAGCCTACCTCAACAGACGACTCAGCTTCTACACCCCCACCCGCCAGCTCCGCTCGACCAGCCTCGCCCTCGCCACAGTCCCCCGCATCCGGAAAACGACCGCCGGCGGCAGATCCTTCTCCCACCTCGCCGCCAAGACCTGGAACACCCTCCCACCAACCTCCGACAGACCCAAGACCTACTGGCCTTCAGAAGACTCCTCAAGACCTGGCTCTTCGATCAGTAGCAGCACCACCCCCCTCTTCCCCCAGCGCCTTGAGACCCTCGCGGGTATGTAGTGCGCTTTATAAGTGACATGATTGATTGATTGATTGATTGAAGTGGGATTATAAAGAGTAGCGGAGACGTTTGAATGAAGTTTAATGTTACATGAGGAGGTGTAGCAAAGGAAGTTGGCAGACAAAGCAGGATCAAGTGGAGAAGGACTATCAAGGTTGTGGGCGACTGTAGCATGGACAGGAAGCAAAAAAAGAGGTTGGGAGGGCAAAAGTAGGTGCAACAGATTAGAGGGAAAGGGTAGCATTACTTGAGGCTGAGTCGGGAGGAAAGTTTCAGGAGAAGGTGCAATATGGAAGAGGCACAATAGGAGGAGATTCGTTTTTAGTAAGGGTTTCCAGTTGTGGAGGAATTGTGATCAGGCAAGGTAGGGTGAGGAGGCAAAAGGGATGAGGTTGGGAAAAGAGTTGATCTTTCTGAGAAGAAGATACAGGAGCACTAGGATGAGAGGTAGAGGTCTTATCTAGTGAAAAGCTGGATCACAGCTGAAACCTGAAATGCCACTTCTAAATACATTGAATTACTATTGTGTAATTGATAATCTGTGCAGTCCACCTAGATGTGGCAAAGGCACAAGCTCCATATTCAGTGTAACCATGGTAGTTGCAGTATTGCAGAATCTCAGCTTTCCATGCGGACCAGTCTCCCTTTGTACAACACAAGGAATAGCTACAGTGTTCATATAACCTTTACAGTACAGGGACTAATTTGTTGGGCTAGTGACTATCAAGGCCTCCCTCAGTGATGGGGTAGGCTTCCCTTGCTCCGTGCCTCCTCATACATCGCCATTAGTTGCAGGACCAATATCTGCGCATATTCCTTATAGAACTGGGCAGTTAGCCCATATAACCCAGGGAAGCATTGGATGGTCTGCACTATGTCCTCCGCTGTGATAGGGACATCCAGGTACATTCTATGTGTGTTATCCAGCCACAGCAGCTGAATTGTATCAAGGCACTCAGTGAGTCTGTCTATCTGGACCGCACCCGACGAGGAATGCAAAGTGCTGTAATAGTCCCTTAGTGTGTACGTAATGTCGTACGTAGTGTGGGAGGTTGAGCAGTTGTCAGCCACCAGTTCCAACATCTAAGAACTGCTCCAGTTTTTATTTAACAAGGTTGCCAGCGCCTTGCCAGCCATGTCCCCCTTGGTGGTGACTTCCTTGTTGAGAAATCTGGCCTCCAGTTCAGTATCCTCCTGATATTCCAAATGTTTTCGCAAAACTGCATCAGCAGGCATGGCTCACCCGTCTCAAAGAAGCGAAAATCTAAGTCTTGGAGATCTCGTTCCAGGTCAGCAAGGCGTATTTGGAGGTCCCTGAGAATGCCAGATTGCTTGGCTATGCGAATTCCTGTCCGGGTTTATGCCGGGCCGTGCCACTCAGCTGAACCTATGAAGAACACACAACTGGCTCATGAGTCAAGGACCGCAATGCCATGCACATGTTTCTGTCATTGGACGCGAAAAAAGCATTTGATGGGGTACATTGGCCATTCCAGGACTGTACGCTTGCTAAATTCGAGGTGGGACCTAAATTTCGGAGATGGGTAGCATTATTATATAACACACCAATAGCCGCGGTGGGAGTAAATGGTAAAGAGTCGTCAGGCTTCCCAATTGGTCACGGGACAAAGCAGGGGTGCCCTCTTTCCCCACTCCTTTTTGTACTCACTATGTAGTCTTTGGCCTGCACTATGCGTGCGCACCCGGGGATTCGATGCTTTCAAATTACTCTGGCAGATGGCATGGAGGAGAAGATATCCCTCTACGCAGATGACATTCTCATGTACGTGACGGACCCCATGCCAACCATACCCACACTTTTTCACAACATAGAATAATATGGGAGGCTTACTGGGTACAAGATCAATTGGAATAAGTCTATAGCCTGACCAATTGCCTCAAACACTTCCTGCCAAAAATTAAAAAGATGCGGGCATGAATAATACGTATGGAGCCAGCCTCCTTCACCTTGCTGATGTCAACAAAAACAATTATTTGATACCCCGGATACATTTTATGTAGAGTTTCCGGGATATAATATGCCATCCATCTAGACAGGAATGACATTCTTGTAAAATTCGCAGCCCGAAGAGATTTGTTTCCTATCTCTGCAAATAAATGCCATTCACTCTCTGATAGATGACATTGTGTTTTCTCTAATACCCTGGAAAGAAACACAGGTCAGTCGCAAGGAAAGATACTTCAGCACTCCGTACTAATTTCCTATACCTAACAATCTGCTCTTAACAAGAGCTCTACTAATCAAATGAGGCTCCTGAATCTCACTTTTAATGTTAACCTGCAGAAAGCACTTAATCTGTCTGAAGCTTAAAAAATGTTGCTTGCATTGTGGGCCACTGCTAGCTATTAGTTCTTCCCAGGAGATAGATTTTCTCCGCATGGTAAAGTTGCCAAAGGTTTTAAAACCTAAGGAGTTCCAGAATCTAACCTCACAATCTGCTAAAAAAAGCCCTTGGTACCTACCCTCCTGCAACAACAATACAAATCCATCAAAAGGTGACTTATAGAGTTTGCATAGAGCACTCATCCGCCCGAAGGTATCCCGTAGAAACTTATATCTGGTCTTCTTTGGTAGCTTCGCTATTTTAATAAAAGCTGGTAGGCTAATTTTTGATTCCTGAATCACCTTGTTGAATTTTTTTAATCTATTGCTCTACATCTATTTAAATACGTAGAAAGAACATCCATTAAAGCAGCCTGATAGTAGATTTGCATATCGGGAAACACCAACCCTACCTAGATGATTTCTTATTCCAAATAAAACTCCTAAATACTGAATCTAGTTCCTGAAAAAAGCTGTTAGGGATTTTATTGGAACATTAGATAAAAGAAATATCTGTGGTTAATCCTGGAGATACACCCTATTATTGTCAGGGGGAGCAGTGACCACCTATCGAGCAATCCCTTTATTTTTCGTAACATTTTATCATAGTTCAGGTGGAACAAGCTAGAAAAATTGTTTGTCACTGATATCCCGAAATATCTTATTGAGGACTGTGTCCTCGCTTGAGGCTTCAATGATATCGGGAGGTCAGCAGCTGTTACATTAAAAAGCAATAGTTCTGTTTTTTGCTTTGATTTATCCTGTATCCTCCTATTTTAGTAAAATCGGTAATCCTATGGAAAGCTCTCCTGATGTTATCCTCGTCAGGCTGGAGATATAAAATGATATCATCTGCGAATAGTTTATACCTAGCCATCCCTTCTATGGGTGTCCTTATATTAACTTTGCGGAGTTGTTCTGCAAGGGGTTTATTAAAAAAAGTAAATAAAATGGGGGAAAGGAGGCATCCTTGCAGCGTACCCCTTTTAATTATAATTGAACCAGCCATCTTGGAATACACCATCACCTTAGCGTGAGCCCCATTGTATAAGTTTGAAAGCATTACAATAAACTGGGAAGAAAAACCACATTTTTGAAGGCTATAAAACAAGGCATCCAAGTTCACCAGATCGAATGCCTTTTCTGCATCGACCATCATAACTAGGGCCTTTGTATGATTCGCAGAGAAGTAATCTATTGCCCGAATTAAAAACTGGGTATTTGCCGCCACAAACCCACACTGATCTCCGTGAATTAACTGTTGTGCTGCGGGCACTATGCGGGACGCCCATATTTTCATCAGCAGTTTATAGTTCGTATTACGCAGGCTGATCTGTCTATATGAATGGACTGATTTCGGATTCTTATCTTTCCTTAAGAATGAAACTATTGTGGATTTGTGGAAGGTTGGAGGGATCTTTCCCCCTTCTTTAATATGGTTACAGAGATCCATTAAAAATGTCATGCATTCCGTAGAGATTATCTTAAAAAATTCTGTGGGTAGCCCATCATTTCCACAGGCTTTGGCATTTGCCATTTTCTTTAGTACTTCCTGAATTTCAATGAGTGTTATAGGCTTCAGCAATATCTGGGAAAAAGATTTCGATAAAATAGGGAGCCAAATGGTAGCATAATACTGTTCAATGCTAGCCATTGACGCGGTGTATTGTGTCTGATAAATGTCACAATAATGTTGAAGCAACACTTTGGCAATCTCTTCCTGGTCTGTCTCAGGTTGACCTGTGATGGGATTCTCTAGAGGTTTTATCGTCGCCTTTTTTCTTTTAATTCTAGTAGTCCAGGCCAGAAACTTGCCAATATGCTGGTTTTCTTCATACATTTTTTGCTGATAGATATTAGACTTGTTAATCTCCTCTAAAATGTAAAAATCTCTAAGGTTTTGTTTTGCTGTTGCTACTAAGCCTGCCTCTGGCTCAATTCCAGAATTTCCCTCCCTTCTATGGCATTATCTAGTGCTGCCTGCAGGCTCGCTATCCGCTGGAAGAATTCTTTACTTTGGTGCACTTTAAAAGCCTCCCAAATTGTAAACAAGGAGGCCGTTTCACTATTTATAGAGAAGAACCCTGGGATGAACTGCTTCATTTCTGCGACCCACTGGGGATTAGAGAGCAAAGATCTATCAAGTTGCCATCTGGGTCTATCCCTATTATTTGAGCTAATCTCCACCACTAGAGAGACCAGTGAATGGTCTGAAAAAGCATTAGCCCAGGTATCTGTTTGCCCCCCTACTCAATGATTTCAAAACTAAAAAGAAATCTATTTGTGAGGCGTTTTTAAATTTCTGTGAAAAACAAGTGTATTGTTTGACCTCTGAGTAGTCTTCTCTCCAAGGATCTAACAGCTGATAACTAGACTTAAAAGCTTCTATTTCTCTTTTTGTCTTAGGTTTGTGCGATTTTGTATTCCTATTTGATGTATCTTTAACCAGGTCTTGAATAAAGTTAAAATCACCTCGCCAAATCAGAGGACCTACTGCCCCTAGGGCAATGTCATGGATCTGGGTAAGAGTCCGTATCATCATTGGGACCATAGTAGTTGATAAAATTTGGAACCCGTCCATTAATTGCTGCTTAAACCCATATCCATCTACCTTGTGGATCCCGGATCACCTCCCTAACCTTCCAATCGATGCTATTACCTAAAAATATTGCGACTCCTGTGACTGCCATCTGTGCAGGTGCAAAAAACGCGTAAGAGTATTTACAAAACTTTGGGGTATTGCTCTCTAGGTGGGCCTCTTGTAAGAAGATAACCTCTGGTGAAAAAGAGGATAGCCACCCCAGTAAATTACCGTATTTACTTTTATTAGCTAACCCATTAACATTACACAAAATAATCCGTATCTTGCATTTCTCAAGAGATGACATCATGCAAGCACTTTTAAAATCACTTTTAACACCTTTCCTCTACAATTTAAACTCATTTTGTCAGATTTTGAAACTAATTTCTATCCTACATAAATCTACTCTTTTTCCGAAAGTGCTCTCCTCCCCCCCCGAAACCCTAGTGCCCCTTTGAAAAGCCTGCCTAACCCTGTTCCCCATCATCGTTACCCTTTTGGTGCCTTGGTATGGCACTAGAGGTCTCCGCTCGGGTGTTGGCTGCCGTGAAAAAGAGGGAAAGAAACCCCTAAAACACCAACCCCACCTCCCTAGTCGAGCCCCTCTCCCCCACCCCCCTCCCCACTCCGGGATTTACTGTTTTCTCTGTCTGGGTTTCTGTATGGACTCACTGAGGCGTCCTGATACACTACTTATCCTGCCCACCCGTTACTTATCATGATTCGACTGCTGCAAAATCTCTTTCGCCTGTTGGATCAAATGTAGAGTGTGAAAGTGTCCTTTTACGAGAACTTTCAGTTTTGATTGTTGAACTATGGCTGCCTGTGTTCTTTGACTCTTGAATTGATCCAGCATTGACTTGAACTCTCGACGACGTCTTGCAGCCATGGCTGGCATATCTGGAAAAATGTTAAATCGAAACTTATCGAAAGTTTGAAAGCCCTTTGACTTAATGGCTGCTGCTATAATTGATTCCTTTATTCGAAAGTCGCCAGAGATGACAAGGAATGTGCATGGATATTTTGCGTTGGTCTGTTGATGAAATGGGACTCGATGAGCCCTCATAATCGAATGGCAGTCTTTGCTAGGCACCTCCCCTAGGAAGACATAATTCTGAATAAGGTCCGAAATGAATTTAATGGGTTCTTGTCCCGCTTCCTTCCCTTCCGCGACCCAAAAAGCATAAATTTAACCTTCTGGACAGATTCTCATACTCGTCAAGCTTAATCTGGGTTTCATCCAACTCCTGGCTATACTTTGCTTGGAATAACTAGAAGTTTTTCTGAGCATCTTCGAGACTGGAAATGCGCTGTTCTGCATGAGTTAACCTATATTTCAATTGCAAAATGTTGACATTGATAATTTCGAGCTGGCTCTTAACTTCCCTGTGGGCCTTTTCTTGGGCATTTTTTAGCTCCCTGATTTCCACCAGGATTTCTTTCAGCATGTCACCCGACTGGGAGTTGTGTGCTGCAAATCCCCTAATGTCTGTCCTTGGCTCAGTTTGAATCGCTGCTTGAGATTGAAGTTTGCGTCGTTAAGGGCAATTTGAGATGCTATCCACCTGTTAAGTACGTTCATCATTGCTGCTTCGGAAACAGGATCGATATTCTCCAAGGATGCAAAAATCGCAGGTGTCATTTGCGCCCCATGCCCCGGATCAAGTCTCTTCTCTGGTGGACTCTGTCTTGCCCTGTTGTCTAACTCCTTTAGGCCTGAACAGTGGGTATGAGGGTTTTTGCCCAGGGCGATTGCTTTTTAATGCTCCTGGCGCAGCTTCTTGTGGTTTGTCTAGCGTGCAAACTTGTGGCAGTTCTAGTTCTGAAGGGGGAAGTTCGCCCTGTTCTACCGAATGTTTTTGTGGGAGCGTTGGCTGATTTTGTTTTGGAGTCTCATTTGCCTCTCCAGAAAAACAGCTTCTCTCCGAATCTGGTGAAACATCTCGAGTAGCACTCAGATTCATACTTGAACTGCTACCGTCAATATCTTCTTGTATTTCAGGAGCGGTGGGGTACGGAACTTTACTGCTCCATCTCGTTCTGTAAGGCGCTTCATCTGGCCGAAGGAAAAGATCGCCTTATTGAGGGAGTGTGCTTTATCCTGGAGGGTACTGATTTTAATGTCTTTCTCTATTTTCACATGCCCTGTGGTGTGGAGGGGGGGGGGCAGGCCGGACAGCAGCAAGCCACACCCTACACCTCGGAGGGCTGCCTCCGCTACCACCCGAACACTGCACCCCATATGAGGGATGCCTAGTGCTTCCCTAGTGAATTTCTCCCTTGACCACACTAAACCCTCCTCCTACCGTCTATTGTGTAGTGGTTGACTTTTCCGGCACACAGTACTCCATGCTTGATCCAGCTTGCAGCGTCTTCTCCAAAGTGCCTTTTTCGGCGTCTCTCCCGGCATCTCTCCCACTGCTTAATGTCTCTGAGTCTCTCTCACCACCGCCAACGACAGCCCACATGTTACCCCACAGCTCCAAGCCTCTGAACTAGAAGTCGTAATGGGGAGATGGCAGCCCCTGTGTTCTCACCCGCTGAGACAGCGTAATTCGCGTCTGGCAGGCCAAAGTCCCCTGCTGTGGTGCTGGAAGCGGGAGTGGGACTCAAGGACGCATCGCTGCGATACCCTACACAGCGACCACAGCTGTAACAGGAAGCAACCTTGTTAGTCGAGGAGCCCGACGGGACCTCCTCCGACTGACGTCGTGTCCAACTCATACGTTTTGTTGAAACGTATGAGTTGAAAAGTGTTGAAAAGGGAAAGGGGGGTCTCCTGTATTGTGAGGCTCAGAGATGGGACAGACAACTAAAGCAAAAATAGGCCTTCTCTAATGGTTGACTGCTATCTGAAATAAATGTAAATGTGTGCAGTTGGTTGATCAGAAAATCTAAAGGCTGCTTGGGAGTCAGTATAGGCTTTAATTGATTACCTCAATTTTCGTTTGGAGAGTCACTAGAAGGATGTTACCAGCTCTGAAATGCATCTTTATAAAAGAAACCAATTAAAAAAGGATTGTACTAGGTAAGATGTTAGTGATATTACTAACAAACATTGGTAAAGCCAATTGGTCTGGCATTGGCTGTCCGCCTTTTGGCTCTGTCAGTGCTTGCTTTGTTTTATGATTTTTGCAAAACCTTATTGTTAGAGAAGATGGCTGGCCCTCGTCTGTGCAAATGAAAAAAACGCATTGGCTGAAAGCAAAAATATTTTTGGGGCTCAAAAAGCACGCATTGCTATAGTAGTCAGTGGCACTAAAGGGAACTGCCTTGTGTATGGATGTGCTCCTTTTGAAAGGGAAGAGTGCTGTCACTCACAGTGGAGTTAGGCAGTAGCTGTAGGAGGTGATCCATTGCCTCATGTTGTAAACTGTGGGGAGTGGAAGAAAAACTTGAACAACCAATAAATGGAGCGGGCTGGCTGAAAGCCCCTGTAAGTAAGTATATTATACATACATTTTAGTAAAATCGGAAGGTCTTGGCTAATGCCAGACATATAAATGTAACTTTTGAAAACAGTGCAAGCACTTAAACACTGAAACTTTTTCCACATTTTGCAGCAGACGATCATATATTGTGTTTAATAATTTTTCAAGCTACTGAAGCATAATTTGTAGTGTGTAATTCTTTTTGAACTATTGACTTACATATTCATAGCATATCATTGTGTATGTCACTATTCCCTAGTGCACCAACCAAGATTCTAATCATTGACCATCCGGTTGGCCACACAGACCTCTGAAGCAATTGCATTAACCAACTATGCTTTTCTACAAGAAAAATGCATATTCCACTGATTAGTTTAACTTGCATTCACTTTTCATTAAAGGTGTTTGCATTATATTTAGGCGAAAGACCAACAAAATGGGTACAGAATGCTTTGTTTTAGCCTAATTGTTTAGCTATGTTTCTGACCTCACCCCTACACTCACTGACCCCCATTATACTCAGGATCACATTCCCACACGTTTTAGGCACTTCAGTTACTGTGTTTTCCTCAGAAACATGCTATTGTGTTTTCCAAAATGTTAACAAGCTACTACTGCTCACATAATACCATGCAAATGACTTGTACAGTTTCTATCCCCCCCATAAGTAGCAATTCCACCCCCTCCCCCATGGATCCTTCTGATATGTCAAAGTAGCCACATCTACAGTAGAGCTTACAATGAATTCAACAGTGTATACTGTAAGCATTTTCCACAATTCTATCTCTTTACCTTTCACTTTGTATTCTAAACTCTGTCTCAAGGAGTGTAGAGATTTCAGGCAAGCCAAGGCAGGCGATTCCTTACCTAAATATTCGAGTAGCATTTGCCACATTTTCTTAAATTTTGTTCCCAAACAATATAAATCCCATGTTAGCCTTTCCACTGCAAGTAATGAACCTAGTTTGCCAGTCCATGCCTGTATAGTAGGAATCTCTTTGATTTCCATTTGCGGGCTATCGGTTACTTTGCTGCTAAGGTCCTATTCAAAATCAAACTCCATTCACTTTTTGATAGACCTCACATTTCAAGTGGCTTCAGGCTCAAAATCACAACTGACTAGTCTCAAAAGCAAAGGGAATCCCACCACCCGCTTTATTGGATTCAAAACCTCCTTACTGAACATCTGTAGCATTAGGCAAGAACACCATATGTTATTCATCCCCCTCCAGTCCAGTTTCTTTCCAACATTTCCTATCTGAACATATGTGCATCTTATACGCTTTGTTCAAGATTTTTTACTACTGTAGTATGACATTATACATCGTTTCTCTATTCTGAACACTTAAACCTGGGATGCCCTCCTACAATTCTTTTCCCCTTTTCTGAGGGGATATCATTCTTGAGATCCTATGCCATCTTTTCGTCTTTGGCTAGCTTGCTTTCAACCATGAAAATACAATATAAGTATTGGAGATCAAACTTTTTGTCATTGTATAGGAAGCAAGGAGTCCTTCAAACCTAGTAAAGTTTCTGTTGTCTGTTAGTTTGTTATCCAGCGTAATACACAGTGCCATAGCTGAAGATAACGTGTTCATTCAGATTCATCTAAATGGAATTCTTTCCTGCAATTTTTAAAAAGCTTGATCTGGACCTTTAAAACAAGTCCTTCAGAATCCTTGCCCCTTTGACTCCATCTAAGAAATTGATCCCAGTGGCCTCCCGAGGTAAACTCTGGATTTTTATTAGTGGCATGAAAGGTGAGGGAAAGAATATAAACCTCTGATGCTTCTTCTATTTGTCTCGCATCGCCAGTGTGGGATAATTTACATCTGACATGTGACCCACCGGGGCTGGAACTTTTGGGAACCATGCTATATATCATGTGGCCCATCCCAGAAACGCTGCCTCCATGTGGATGCGGTCTTCTCTGTTTTACAGTGTAACCATTGAAAAAGTACCTGAAGTTGTGTGGCTTGATGATAGTTTTCAACATTGAATAGGGAAACCTCACCCTCTTTCCTTCCCTTGATGATAGTTTTCTACATTGGATTGGGAAACCTCACCCACTTTCCTTCCCTTCATCAACACTGATTTAGGTCTTGTTGATATCCTGCCTGTCCAGACTAAGCTTTCATCGCAGGTTGCAAGACTGCTGACGTTTTCGCTGGTATAATCACTGGTATCACTTGAAACAAGTGCAAAAGGCGTGGCAAAACCTTCATTTTGATTGTGGCGATTTTGCCTAGCCATCGTCTTAATTACTGCAGATAGCCTGGGAAAATTTGCATTCTATAGTTTATTTAGTGTGAGGTCATAAAGATCCCCAAGAACTTAACTTTGTATTTTGTCCCTTGTAATGGGAGATCGAGCCAACTTGATACTTTACTGCTGGTTCTAAGCCTACGCCCAACATTTCATTTTTTTCCAAGTTCATCTTAAATCTGGAGATTTCTTTACAGTCCTGAATAATATCCAGAGCTGCCTCAAAGGAGGACACCGGCTTCAACACAGTTAATAAAGTATCATCAATTTTATGATTTTCCTCACTAAAGGGCATCCCCTTTATCTTAGCTTCCTCTCTAATCCTAGCAGCCAGGGGTTCTGCCACTAGTGAAATAAAAGTGGAGAGAGAGGACACCTCTGGCTTGTGCCCCTCAACAGTTGAAATGGTCCGATTTAGGCTCATTGACCACCACTCTCGCAGTGGTTGTTTGGTAGCTAGCCATTATCAAAGTTTTCATTTTGGCCATTGGCCAATTATATCAAGTATTTGACTGAGAAATTACCAATATAGCCTTCAAATGCCTTTTCTCCATCCAATGAAAATATTGCTATGGGTATTTCCCTTTAGAATGCTTTCTCAGTTAGGTGCACAACCCTCCTTATGTTATCAAATGTTTGTTGCCTGGGGGATAAACCTAGATTGGTCTGGATGAATTAGGTTAGGAGTGTGAGGCGCAAAGCTTTTTGCCAGCACTTTAGTAAAAATCTTAACATTTGAATTTAGCACAGCTCTTGGTCTCTAGAAGGCACAGAAGTCCATGGGTCACGCTGATTTATGGATGAGTGTAAGATTGACTTCTACCATTTTAGTTTAGAGAAATGTATTGAATGTGTTCACTGATCCTATGCACCAGCTCTTCCTGAAAAAGATATCTAGAAGAGGTTTGTTAGGCCATCAGGTCCTGGGGTCCTATTAACTTGGGTACCACTTCCATAATAGTAATTAGGATTCTAATGCTTCTCTTATTGAGGCTTTAATCCTGGGCAGCATGATCGCTGAGAGAAATACCTGCAATTTAACTGGGTCAGTGCCTTCCTCCTTGTTTAGGTTTTCAGAACTATCCCCAAAGGCTTGACTCTTTCCACTCCCCCTCCACTCCCTTGTATGTTACCTCTCTGGTCTTTAATATTTGGCACTCTGTTTTTTTGCAGAGGCTGCTTTAAGTTGTCTAGCCAAGAAGATGTCAACTTTATTAACCTTCTCATAAAACTTTTACCCTTTTCGAACAGTTTTTTCAGATTTTTCTCTCATTAGGTTAACTCAACCTCTCACTGAGGATGTCTCTTAAAAGCTTAGTTAAGCCTGATTCTCCATGGCTATTGTCGGCAGATTTTAAGTCCTTCTCCAGTCGCTTCTTAGTCAGAAAACAGTTGTATTGCGTGAAGGTGGCAATATACCTTCCCATAAATACTACTTTAAAATGCATTCTAAAGGGTGCTCAAGGATACTGCTGATATGTTTTCTAGAACATGACCTGAGAATAGCCTTTCAAGACCTCCTGGCACTAAGGACTTTGTTACTTTGTCAAAGCCAGTTAGACTGCACCCTCCCCGCAACCCACCAAGTAATATTTTAGTGAAATGCGTTTCGGGTAACAATCATTTATGTAAAGTATCACAGGCATAATTAGGGGCATCCAAACCCTCTTTCACATTAGAAAGGCGCACTCGAGAACACTAGGAAACAATGGATGTATTTCAAAGATTTATTTTGAAATCAAAATCCTATACTAGTGTGCACAATATATGATGTAACTATTAGAAAGACAAACCTAATAGTAGCTGCAACGTTTATGAGTAATATGAACAGCAGAAAACATTAGAACATATTGTCTGTTTATATTTATATCAATCCCACCTTCATATCTTTGGCTTACTAAGCTAATCTCAACACCAAAAGAAAACGTAATTGGAGTTTCAAAGATAGTTCACACTCTAATACCTGCTTTGAACAATGAAGTTACTGTTCAGTATAATCTGCTATTCTTGTCTGTACTAGGAAGAAGGCTGATAAGCTCCCACCAAGTGAAGGCTGAATGCGCCTCCGGTTAGTCTTCAGCAAAAGTAGATGAAGTGATTCTGCATGCCGGGTCTCCTCTCACTCTACTTGCATGAAGTTCTAGCTAACTACGGTAACGCACTCTACGTAGGAATCACATCGTACCTCCTCAAAAGACTGTGAACTATACAGAACTCAGCGGCCAGACTCATCCTAGACCTCCACAAACAGAACCACATTATCCCCCCACCTCAAGAAGCTCCACCGGCTCCCCATTCAGAAGAGATGGGAATTCAAGATGTTGATCCACACCTTCAAAGCCCTCCACAACCAGGACCAGTGTACATCAACCACCGACTGAAATTCCACCTTCTCTCCAGACACCTGCACTCCGCCTCCCTCTGTCTCGCCCACACCCCGCATCCACCGCAGCAACAGTGGAGGATGCCCCTCCTCCTACCTCGCTGTGATGTCCTGGACCGGCCTCCCACTTCACCTACAGACCTCATCATCTCTGCTTGAATTCAGGAAAGAACTCAAGACCTGGATGTTCAACTAGCTCTCTGCAGCAGTATTCTCAGCGTCTGGTGATTAGCAGCGCAAAACAAATCCATATTAATTGATTGAATAAATAGCACCAATTCTGAGTTTTTCTTCCAAAATGGGGCATAACGCCTAATGCACCAAAATCCTCATGTCCTGGTATTTTCCGGGCCTTTTTCTCCCTTTAAATTCTGGCAGGTTTGACCTGCTCAAATGTAACAGAAGATGCTGATTTATATCACACCCAGAACGTTCCAGGGCCCTATTATAAGTAGGTTGCACTGTCTCTGTGTTGTAATGAGGTGCACTGGGTACAAACTGGGAGAGTGCACCTGATCATAGATGATGGTCTGGGTACAAACAGGGACAGTGCACCTGATCATAGATGATGGTTTGTCCCTAGGGCAGTTGTAAGCTGGCCCCTGCAAGCGGGTGCAGTGACTGATTGCACCCTCCTGCAGGGGCCTGTGCTTAGGACATCCTCTGGGATAGCACTTACTGTGGCTCTGAGTCAGTCTTCCACCTGATGGTCTCTTTGCCTCTGCGCCCACCTAAATTATGCTGTGTGGGCTCAGAGGCAAAGTGTTTCTGTTATTAGTATGGGGCCATGAGCTTGTGCTAATGGGGGAACACGCCTTTAGAATTGTGTCTCTGCTATATGTGCACCAGCGGGATCTGTCTTACAGAACAGCTCTCGCAAGCACCTGTGGCAGCCCTCTGTAATACGAAAGTACCACGGGGCGCAGAAAGTAGGCACTCAAACCTGCTGCTTCTCTCAGCACTTTATGTAATACGACCACAGGTGCAAAAACAACAATCATAATTCCTATATGTGTGGTAAAGAACGGCAAATTGTTGACACTTCCTGATTATTAAAGCACCACTGGGTAGAGCAACATAAACTGAAGGGCGACAGTTGTTCAACTGGTCCACTTTACCTTTGGGTCCCCAGCATCAGTCAGAGTTCTCAAACCAGGCTGTCCTGTTGGCTCAGTGGGCCCAGGATGCGTGGGGGATGAGCCGGCGGTTTCCCCTTAGTTGCAGTGAAATATGCTAGCTGAATATCCCACCCCATTCCTGCACCTACTCCAGCGGCCCAGGGCAGTGCTGTGTCTTCCCTGCAGACGCTGGCACGGCAGCAGGCCTTCACCTTCTTTGACCCCCCTTCTCTTCACCATTTCGTCAGACCGCCGGCTTCTCACATGTATGCCTAACATGTCTATTAATCCTTTATGCATATCTACACATTCTAGGAATTAAAATGTTCAAGTAAGTGCTTAATTTACTATTACTTTGGTGTTGTAGATTTATGGGTGGTATACTACACACTGGCATTTGTGGCCAGTTAGGGTAAATAAAGTCTGTTTTCTGTGCAATACTTGTGCTCTGTGATGAAAGGAGACAGACAAGGAAGAAGTATGAATAGGGAATGCAAAGGCAAGAATATTTGATGTACTTGTTGGTATTAGTTTGGGTCTTAATGTACTCACACAAAACGTTAGAGCAGATGATTGTTCTTTTACTGTCTCACGTTTATAGCTTGAGAGAACTGCTAAACATATGTATAAAGCTTCAATTACAGATTAATTCATTATCTGTTCTATTTGAAATGGAAAAAAATGCTTATAAGTTTGGCGAAGAAACTGAGAACGGTCTTGTTATTTTCTCGTAAACTGCTGAGTTACCTGGCGAAAGAAGCTGGACCTTTAATACATTTGCCCTTTTGCTTTATAGTGTGTGCCTGATCCGATGGTTCTTTTTCTTTTAGTTGATCATGGTCTTGCTCGGCTGGTAACCGCATACCGTGAACATGGGCATAAGGCTGCAAAAATCAACCCACTGTTTGCTGGTCAAGCTGTGATCAATATGGTTCCTGAAGTTCAAGTTCTAACGGAAATTCTACACGGACCTTTCAGGACCACAGGTTTGTTTCTTTTTCATTTGTCTATTTGTCGTTATCATTTTCTTGTTTTACATTTGCTTATTGTTTTTATTACATTAATAGCACTTTAGATTTACAATTTAACATTCATATCCTGTAGACATTGAGAGTTTTGATTTTGTGAGCCATTATGGCCAGTAATTCCAACCGTTTAGTCCCTCACAGCCTGTTATTATGAGCCTATTTTGTGCATATACACATTGCTAAAATGAAAATATAAACAAACATCCCTTAAAAGAAAACAATAGCTCCTTCATTCTGAAACCAATCGGCTTCTTGTACTCCATTGCAGTGAATATTTACAGTGCAACTATAGTAACCATAATGTTTTCATAGTGCTACATACAGCAGTTATGCAATGTCCTAACACTACAAATAGCGATTGTAGGAAGGTAGGATCCTTCTAGCATGGTTACCCCCACTTTTTGATGGTATCAGTGTGTTTTTTGGCTAGTCTGACAGGGTTCCTGCAAATCAGAACCCCAGTCACTGTGCTTCCTCCCTAAATTTGATATGGTAAGTACTTTGGTACCTCCACAATTGGCTACTGGTGTACCCTTGTAAGCCCCTAGTATATGGTACTAAGGTACCCAGGGCATAGGTACACCAGGGGTCTCCCATGGGCTGCAGCATGTACTATGCCACCCATGAGAGACCACTCAAACTGTAACTACAGGCCTGCCATTGCAGCCTGTGTAAGCTGGTGCTAGCACCACTTATGACAGAAATAAGTTTCTAATAACTGAGCTCACTACACTTTAAACCTATAAGTCACCCCTAAGGCAGGTCTTTCAATCCTGAAGGCAGGGTACTGGGTTATAAGTGTGAGGGTGCCCCTGCATGAGCCGGACACCCCTACAAACCCCGTCGTCGGTTCTCCAGGCTTTGGAAGTGCGGTCAGCCATTTTAATACATATAGTGGCTATGCGTCATTACGCGATGGCTAACTATATATTGGCTGTACTGAACCTGAGCATGTTTGGTATCAAACATGTTGGAATCATACCCCAACACTGTTACCGTATCATATTCCCGGGTTAGGCCCATGTAGCGAAGCAGCTTATTTCTTACATTGTCCTCACAAATACCATTTCCAAGCTGTGACCTTTTGCATACATTTGCACGCACGACAATGTTGGATTAGTTTCTCTGAAACTAAACTTGTTTTATATCTAGCTTCGCACAACATTATCACAACGCCCTGAACATCATGTACAAGGAATCGTTCCTTACTACGTACAAATGTCATCACTATCTTCATCCATGGAGCGACAAGGCTATCTACATATCCACAACATCGCTAATCTATGTGTACATCTCAAGGCTGCTTTTTATTATAAAAGATGAGTATCTCAATAGATTAGTAGAGGAGGTACTTTTGCAGAAACTGAGGGTCCTTGCATGCTGAGAAATCACCATGCAGCAACCCACCATCTCGTGAGGAGTGTCCAGTTTGTGACCAAGATGGTGTCCTTCACTCTATCCCATCAGGTAATGGGGTTGAATCGTCCCTTGTGGGGATTCTTGGCTCTACACCTACATACAGTCTAGGTACACTTGGAGTAGGGTTCACATAGTAGGAGTACACCAGATTACTGCCTTGTTTATATGCCTGCATATATACAATTATTTAGCACTATGGTAGAACTATATCTACTATTTATGCTGTTGGTGCTTGTAATCATGTTTATCTGCTTCTGTCTACTGATGTTTGCAGCACACGTATTTTATGCAAGAATAACGTTGGTTCAATAAATATTATTGAAAACGTCCCACTGTGTATTCTCTGTATATTTCTCTGAGAATAAGTGAGTACGAGTGACTGAGCGAAAGGTTCTGTACTGTTTCCACGATCCCTGAGGGGACACGGTTGTCATGTTCAGTAGTTGCCAGAAACCATTCTCTCCTTGGTAGGTAAGGGGGGCTTACGGTGGCACTGTGAGCTAGCTGGGCTATAGGCCAACATATCCTGCGGGGTGTCTGGAATCAATCTTGACACCAAGCCCTTAGTTTATGGTGTCCAAACAATGCGCAGGTCCTACGGACTGGTAGGAACTACACAAACTCGTGTTGGAGGTATGATTCCATGCCCTGGGGAGCTCCTCCGGGAAACCCCCAGTACTCCCGGTAACAGCCTTTCAGGGTCTGCTAGAAAGCTAGTGCTGCTGCCGACCTCAGACCCGATTCTGCCCTCCTGCTGCTGAGCTGAGCTCAAGCAGGGGAAGGTAGAACAATAGGTTTCCTGTCACAGGAAAGTGCGATCACTTCCCGGACAGGAATTGGTGTATTGGGCTGGTGTGGGGGTGCTTGCTAGCGCAACCAGACCGCTTTGAAAGGCACATTTGGTGCCTTCCTTGCATACTCCGGTTTGAGCCAGTTTAGGGAGCTCTTGGCTCCCGCTCTGATGCAAAATTGGACAAAGGACATGGGAGTGTCCTCCCCTCTTTCCAGCCCCTCCTTTGGGAGGGACCCCTGAGTCTTCCTAACCCTTTTCTTTAGGTATAAAAGGGCTTCCCTATCGGTGGGTCCTCAGATTCGTCGTGGGACTAGACTCAAGCCTGAAACTACATCACTCTATGGCCAACTGGACATTTGTACTTCACCTGGAACCGAGACTTCGTCAAGGAAGACTCCTGATGCTCCTGGTCTCGCTGTTCTGCAAGTCTTCTTCATCGTCTGTGCTTCTTCCAGGATCTTCAACAGACCTATGGGCATAAAGGACACCCAAAGTAATCTCCCTTGGAGTGCAGGCACAGCAACAAAGCTGGCCGGTCTGCTGCTCCTGACGTCCCATGGACTCCGAAAGGCCCAGCAGCACAGTTGGTGGTTCTGCAACTCCCTCAAGGCCTGACCTGTCCTCTCAGCAAGTTTGAGGCCAGTATCCCTCGACGGAACCGCTGAGACTGAACCCCTGTGCACCCTTCGTCGACTTGCTGTTGCCAAGGCTTGTTGGGCCTGCACTCCAGAGATCTTCGTGCTACAAGAAGCTCCAGCCTCCAGCATCTCTTCCTGCCTAGATCTTCGTCCTCACCGCATCCTCTGCACCATGAGCCTTCATCTTTGGTGAGCTGCTCAAGGTCCTCTTGCAACTCATTTGCCTTTGGCCTGTGGGTCCTCTCGAGAGAGTTCTCTGGCTTCAGTGGGCTCCCCTGCTTGCTCAGGGCCTGCTCTGACTCTCCTACACTTAGTGAGTCCCTTGAACCTTGCTGGTCCCAACGTTGCTCCTTCATAATTTACCACGACTGTTGCTGCTACCAAGGCTTGTTGGTGCTCCTGCCGGATACCGACCCCATAGTTCTCGACTTTCAACGTGGGACAGCTCACACAGCTCCTCAGAGCTGCAGCGTCAAGGTCACCGTCATCACTCCTGCATCTTCCGTCATCGGTGGGCATTGCTCCTCCGTACCTCCAGGTCACCTCCGAGTGGCATAGACTCTGTCCCCTCTGCTTGCAGGTTCTTCTCTTCAAGAATCCACCTTTGAATTCCACAGAACTCTTCCACAGTCATCGTCAGTGGCATCTTTTCTGAAGTCCTCCATTGTGGTATTCGGCGGTTTCTAACGTCACTTCGCACATATGCACCCTGCTTCCCTGTTGTAGGTATCCTGGTTCCTGGGGTATCCACGGGTGGGGTCACTCTCCAACCTTCTGTCTTTCACGGGGTTTCTTCAGGGTCCACTGGGAAGGGTGCTTCTTTAAAACTGCTATTGTGACTTTCCTGTTGACTTCTATTGAGTACGCTGCTGTGTTTCCACTCTGCACACAGCCTCTGTGGGGTTCCAGAGTACTTACCTTGGGTGGTTCCTTGTGTCCCCAGCTCTTCTTAGTCTACTGGTCCAAGTCCCGACTTCGGTCGCAGTTAGCATTCCACTTTCTGTGTATATGGTTTGGTCTTCCCCTGGAGACCACTGTCTAATTAGCTTACTTACCTGTTAGCAATCAAAGTATTATTGTGTATTTGTGTTGATATCTCTGCGTAGGAGCTAGACCAATGCGTTAGTGAGTGTTGTGTAATAAATAGACATATTTTTATAATTACACTGTGTGGTTCGTTTTCATTTAACCTACACTACATGATTAGATCTGGTAAGACAAGCTGCCTAACACTTCTTCTGGACTAAGCCTGAAGGCTGCTCTCCACAGCTACCACTTAGAGAGCTTTCTATGGTTGTCTAAGACCACTAAAATCACCATAAGGGTGGTCTGGGTTAGTGCAAGGTGCTTCACTTAAATAAGCGTGCACCATATACTAAGCCAGCCTCCTACAGCCAGTGTTAACACAGTCGGACTTCTTGGTAGTAATTTTATCTTCTTTCAAAAGATGAACATCCTTCTGCTTATCCCATGATCATCATCTATTCATGAGGAATCACCGGTGCTGAATGCTTACAACTTATAGAACCGATCTGCTAGTTGTACCTATATGTCAACCTCATATGCTGAACGTCACTGAGCAGTCCTACCTCTTAGCCCACGTCTTTCATGATGTATTCACTATTTCTGCATTCTGTCACTCTAGAGAACTCAAATATAATGTTTTAAAAGCTAAGCAATGTATATATTATATATGTTCTAAACTTTGATTCAGTGTCCATCATATACTCCAAGGCTGATTGAATCACATGGAAGGACCAGTTATGGCACTTTGAAAGCAACAGCATGTAACTGTTTTGCTTCAGGCTTTTTAACATTCCAAACATACTGGCCTGCTGGAAATTCTCCTGTTTTTAGGTGGAAGTCTACCAGACAGTTCAGCTGTAATGTTTGTAAAGGCTGCTTGGGGGAATTCTGAAAGCTGCATTCTGCCTATTGCTTACTGTTAGCTTTGTGGTTTGTAACTCACATTTGCCTGCTTTCTATTTGCTGCCTTTATTTGTTGTGGCCTGTCCAGGAAGACTTTGTCCTTCCGGTGGAACATAGCCTATTTACTGTATTTTTCCACGAGTGCTTACTTTCTGTAAACAGGCCTTTAAATTCAGTTCTTATCTTGTCACATATCCTGTGCATTCAGAGACAGAATTCAAATGTCAGGCTCTGTCTTCTGTGGGAGCTCAGTGTTTACTTTTCTTTCTCTGACTTCAAAGTGAGAGAGTTAATGGAGCAGGGTAAATATAAAATTTTTTAACCTCCTAATATTTTCGTACAATATTAATAAACATGTTCGTTTAAGTAAATAAACCAACAATGTATGTAAAGGGTTAATGGTAACACGCAATTCAGTGTGCAAATTAATTGACTTATAATTGTTTACGTTTCTAACATAGCATAATATTTACGTACTAAAATAATAATAAATGCATGATGTGTGCTTTTAAATAAAACGTGTGGTTGCAAAATAAAGCGATGGTAAGTAAGGGACAGCTTTATATGTTGCTTCTGCTAGGTAATACCTAATTGGGGTACGTAGAAAGACGGGAGGGAAACGAAAGGGTTTATTTTTCTTTGTTTTAATAACATTTTGTTTTCTTTGAAAATAGTGCGCTTAGGCCTGCCGAGCAGCAATATAAAATGGCCGCGAGTTACTAGAGTGCGCATGAGCGGATGAGACCATGTGATAGAGGAGAGAGGCTGTGGAAAAGGCTTGATCACGTGCTGATGCCGAGAGGCTAAGATGAAAGTATGGTCAAGGCTGCTGTGACCCTTCTGAGCAGATGTGTGCCAAGATGATCAGCAAGAAGCGTGAGAAGCCTGGTTGAATCAATAGACGGAACTGTATTACACAAAATGTAGCAGAAAAAGATACAATTTGGACTGATCGAAACGGATGAGCAAGTGCATGAACTGTGGGAAACTATGCTTGCATGGACATTCCACACGGAACTGGTTAAGACCAGGAAGTTTGATTAAAATGTATATGGACCTGAGTTTTTGACCAATGAGAATGAATCGCGCCATGTAAGAAGAAACATTTTATGCTGTAAGCTAGAATTAGGGTATAAGAAGACCTACTCTTGGTGGGAGGGGTTAGAATGCTGGAGAATAGAATGCTGCGGGATGCTGCGGGAGATGCTGAAGAAGTTAGATGCTGTAGATGGGAGAGTTTGCGGTTGCTGATGCTGACGAGCTGATGCTGCTGCTGTTATTTTCCTTTTCCAGTTGAGTATAAAGATGCTGCTTTAGGAGAACTTTTATTGATAGATTTTTATTAGAATTATTAGGATTTCCCCAGAGAGATAGATAGGTTGATCTATAGAGTTCTTAGTATGATAACCTCGTTTTTCCGTCTAATAAAAGTGCCATACAATTTCAAACTATTCTTATATTGATGATAAATGCAATGATCTGAATAATAAGATTAATCTCAATTTCCTGCATTCAAAAACTTTATATAAACTTTATTATTCTTTAAACAAATGACTCAGTGATTTTCTTTAGCATAATGATTAAATAATGAAATGGTAAAAGAGTTCATTGTGATTGAGCTGGTCTTAATCACCATCAACTGATTCCTACTAGTTGGTCCATCGACCAATGAGCGGAATACCTTAAAAGCAAATGAGAAATATTATGTCATTATAAAAGAGGTATCCCGTCTCCTTCCAGCGAATCGTTTTTCTCCTAGGTTTCATGACGGAGGAAATCCAGGGAACAAATGAGTAAGTGAATGTATATGCGGTGTTATGGGCCCCACCGTCATATGGATATAGTGTGTGTGTTAGAGAAATAATTGCACCTGGATGACCAAAGCATAATAGGAGAAATTATTTTTATTGTTAGCGCTGGATCAGATTTCTTGGTAGCAGAGTTATGGTTTCTATAGATTAGTTTGGTGATTATTGATTTATGATTATAGATTATTGATAAGTTTATGTCTAACACTTTTTGTTGAGTCGCGTTATGTTATATGTAAGTTTTCACGCTTCCGGGAAGTAGGAAGTGGAACACGTGTGGCAAGAGAAGTCGCATGGAATTTTACACTGTCTGAGTTCATTTTTGGTAATAACACAGGTTGTGTTATACTAGGGACATTTTGCATATAAAAGGTGTGTAAGTGAAATAGTGATCGGTTTTCTTGTGAAACTCTGGCCTTAATTCTCAGGAGCAGTATAGTCTCCACATGTGTTTTATCCCCAGAGAAACGGGTTTACTGATTGCTTGAAAGAAGGGTAAGGTAGAGGGAAGTGCTACTTTATCGACGAAACTGAAAGTTCTGTGGTAGGGTAGAGGTAAGCGCTGCCTACTGGAAAATACAGAATTCTTGTGTGAATGGTCAAAGCTATCTTTTCGGTTTAGCGAATCAGACAATGGAAATGTGGATAAAATGTTGTAATTAACAAGAATTGTTGAAAAAGAAAATTGCCGATAAATTTTGTAAAGGAGGGGTCAAGAGCAAAGTGACGTAGACAAAAGCCGCGCTGAGATTGGACAGTGCGCTAGTCACATGAGAACAGGAGCAGGACTGACGTAGACAAAAGCCGCGCTGTGATTGGACAGTGCGCCGTAGACAGAAATCGCTGTGATTGGAGTGTTGGTGTGAGTCGCGCTAGTATTGGTTGAAATAACGCATAGGGAACAGTATTGAATTGCGGATTGTTTGGGGAGAAAAAAGGTTGTGAATCATGTCGTACTATGAGTATGGAAAAGAGAAAACGTCTTGGATGTCGAAAGTTAAGAACTTCTTTAAGAAGGACAAAAAGGTAGTGACTAGAGAGGGACAAATAATTCCTCCGCCGAAATCACCAGCTTCACATATGATGCTGAAATATGGATATCATACATGCATATGGTTAGAAAATTGGACAAAATACACCAAGAACGATGGAGCATTGGCTTTTCCTGAGAATGGTTCATTTAATGTAGCTGTATTACGGAATTTGAGAGAAAAGATGGTAATGTTAGAACCCAGACCTAGACCGACACAGTTTGAAGCTTTCACGGAATGGGAAGATGAGATGTATGAGCGAGAGAGATCCAGAGGATTAAAGAATCATGAGTTTATGCCTGGAAGGTTGTGGGGAATAAATCATGAGGACAGAGTAAAGCGTTGGAGATACGCTAACATGGCAGGAGGTTTGTTTCCGGCTTTTGCGGTTGAGGAAGAAGCAAAGAGAAAGTGTACCGAGAAAAAGAAACATCTAGTGGTAGAAAAGTATGTGTATGGTGGTAGTGAAACAGATGACGAATTGCTGGAAGATATTTTAAACAGAAACCCACCTCCATACCAATAGACTTCTGAGGTGGTGACACCTAATGCACCGCCAATGGAAACTGGGAGGAATAAAAAACCCGAACGAAGAAATGAAATAAATAGGTCACAAGAAACATTTAAAACTTCACAAAATGAAGAGACAGAAAGTGACAATGCAATTCAATTAGCAAAAACGACAAAAGAATTGACTGAGAAAATAAGAGAATTGACAAAGAATATGGAAGCTGTAACGGTACCAGTAACGATCGGTCCAGTAATGCCAATTTTTGAGAATCAGAAAATAAATGAACATTCTTTGGTGATTCCCATGAATTCACATTTGCAAAGAAAAAGAGAAAGGATGGAACTGAATAATGAAGGTGCACACAATTTGGCTAGTACCTGTAGACCAAGCCCACCTACAAATTTGACGATAAATGAGAATGAGATTAGGAGAATGCCTATGGTGACAGAGTCCGCATCAGGAACACCAGAAAGAAGCAGTGATTGGATAGAGTTAAATAGTACGCCTGTAGGTCCGACACCAGAAGAGTTAAATGAAAGGATGAAAGCGCTAAAAGCAAAAGAACCAGAAGAAAAACCATTAGATGTAATTAGGTTGAAAATAGACATGGAAGAGTTGATTTTGGGAACAATTGGAACAGAAAAACTAAAAAATTATCAGGATGACGAGATTATGTTTTTGTGCAAGAGTCTTACTTGGAGAGCTAGAAATTGACATGACAAATTGGAAGAGATTGCAGGTGAACTAGGAGTAGAATTTGTGAAAGTAAGGACGTTGCAGAAACCGTACAGAGTAGATTTTTGTGAGAAAGACATAGAGAATTTGAACAAATCAGGAAGACTGACCCAAATAAAAGAGCTGATTGTTTTATTGAGAAAATGGGGTGATGTGGATAGATGGAGAAATAGATGGACAAAGAGGAATGAGAAAACAACAGATAAAGCATCTTTGGCTTTTGCAGTGACAGATAGGGAACCAGTTGCTAGGGAATACCCGATGAGAGAAACACCAGGTGGTAGTTATGTGCATGTTCCGTGGACCAGACAGGATATACTGTCATTTACAAATGACTTCCCAAAATTGAGAGAGAAACCAGTAGAATGGTACAGACAAGTGGAGAGATTTATTAAGGTGTCAAAAGTGCTGTGGATAGATCTAGATGGATTGTTTGATATAGTAGTGCCAGCTGATTTGTGGACAGAATGTAAGATTACAATTGATTGGCCAACTGTAGAATATCCAAGGGATGCTAAAACAGGAGCGCCAGGTCCAGAAGTGATGAGGAAGTATGATCAAGTAGTTACCTTTTTGAAGAATAAAATTCCACCAAAAGAAACAGATTGGGTAAAAATAGACAGAACAACACAGGAAAGCAAAGAATCAGTGCACGCCTACTATGAGAGATTGTTGTTGGTTTTCAAACAGTATAGTGGTTATGAGACACTAAGTGAGAAGGACATGAGTCATTTTGTATATAGGTTTGTGTATGGATTAACACCAGAGATAAGTGAAAGGATTAAGCAGCACTTGATAGGATGGCAGAATAGCACAGTGGATGAAGTTTTGAGATATGCTAAGTATTGCAGTGATGAAATTGAGAGTAAACAGCGTAAATTAAAAGAAAAAGCCATGTGGGCACAGGTAAAAGTTGCAGAGAAGCAAGAAGCTCAATTGAATAATACTAGCAGTGAAACAGGACAGTTTAAATCCCGACCTAATATAGGTAAAGGAAAAGGACAAATGAGCATAGATGAGGCAAAGAAAAAGTGGCCATGCCACAACTGCGGAAAGAGAAACAAGTGTAAATTTCCTCCAAAACCTAATGTGGAAAATCAATCATTAAATTCACAGGTGCAGAGTGAGGTAGTTACTCAACAAGGTCAGGTGCCACAACCACCACTTCCCAAGAGTGCTAACCAACAAAAATACAGTGCAGAAACAGGATTCTACGGAGGAGAACAGGTAAAACAGTCGTCACGTGCAGCTGAAATTTCACAATATTGGTTACGACAGAATGAGGATGAGATGGATGAAAGTTCATGACGGTGCCTAAGAGAGAGGGAAGAGTGCGTGCTTGGCGCAACTCTAGAGGTAGATCAGTCAGGTCCATTTGTGGATGGAGAAGTGAATGGTGCAAATGTAACATTCCTTGTTGACACTGGAGCTACCCGTTCTACTGTTAGGTCAGTGGAAATTCCAAATCTTCCTCTCTCAGGTGAACATATCCAAGTGGTTGGAGTTTCCAATCAGCAAATTGAAACGCCTCTTACTAGATTAGTAAAGGTAAGAATTGGTCCATTTAGTGAAATGCACCGATTTGTGGTGTGTGATTGTAGTCCCGTGAACCTTTTAGGACGCGATTTATTGTGCAAAATGAACTGCACAATTTATTGTACTCCAGACGGAATTGCATTTCAGACCCCAGATGAGGATGTGCTGTATAAAATGACAATGGTAAATTTAGAACCAGAAGTAAATGGATTGTTTCCTGTATATGATGCAGAGAAAATCCCAATTGAATTGAAAAGGACAGTGAAAGAAGAAGTGTGGGACTTGACAGGAGAAGATGTAGGATTAATGAAAGGAGTAGATCCCGTAAAAATAACAGTAAAAGAAGGAACGAGTTACCCAAATACGCCCCAGTATAAATTGACTCCAGAAATAATAGAAGGAATAACGCCAGTAATAAATAAAATGATTGAACAAGGGATTCTAAAAGAAATCATGAGCAGTCCATGTAATTTGCCAATAATGGGACTGAAAAAGCCAAACGGAACCTATAGAATCGTACAGGATTTAAGAAAGGTAAACAAAATTGTTGTGCCTTGTTGCCCAATAGTACCGAACCCTGCTGTGATTCTATACCAGATTCCACGCGAAGCAGAATGGTACACAGTAATTGATTTATGTCATGCATTTTTCTCTATTCCATTGCATCCAGATAGCCAGCCAATATTTGCGTTTAGGTTTGGAGAGCGTATTTTGGCATGGTGCCGAATTCCTCAAGGGTACACAGAAAGTCCCTCAATCTTTAATCAGATCCTAAAGAAATCATTCGAAGATTTAAGAATGCCAGAAAAGTCAGTAATGGTTCAGTATATTGATGACCTACTGGTGGCATCAAAAACGAAAGAAGCATGTGTCAATGATACAATTGCTTTGCTGAATCATTTAGCAAAAAGAGGACATAAAGTGTCTCCTTCAAAATTGCAGTTTTGTCAACAAGAAGTCCAGTATTTAGGGCATAAAATAGAGAAAGGAGTGCGAAAGGTAACGACAGAAAGAATAAAAATGATTCAAGGAATGAGAGCTCCAATGACACAAAGAGAGGTAAGAATGTTTTTGGGAATGGTTGGATATTGTCGACAATGGATAAGCGGTTTTTCACTGATTGCTAAACCATTGCAGAAACTGACAAAGAAGGATGTAAAAGATCCTTTTGAAATGAATGATGAAGAAATGAAAGCATTCAGAGAGCTGAAAAAGAAATTATGTGAGGCTCCAGCATTGGGAATGCCTGACTATGAGAAAGATTTTGAGCTGTATTGCAGTGAAAGAGATGGATGTGCATTTTCAGTTTTGGTACAGAGACATGGAACTATGAAAAGACCAATTGCATATTTTTCAGCTGTTTTAGACCCTGTAGCGAAAGCGTTGCCTGGATGTTTGAAAGCAGTTGCTGCTACTTGTGTGAGTCTGGAATAGAGTGAAGGCATAGTGATGGGGTATCCATTGAGAGTGTATGTTCCCCATTCTGTGGAAATTCTTTTGACAAGAACGAAAACCCAATACATGACACATAGTCGGCTGACTAGGTATGAAAAGGTAATTTTGAGTGCAGATAATGTGACCATTGACAGATGTATGAATGTGAATCCTTCAACATCATTGCCAGATGAAGAGAGTGTGATTGAAATGGATGAAGTAGATCACGATTGTCTGAATGTGCTCGAATACTGTACAAAACCAAGATCTGACATACGAGAGGAGCCTTTGAAAGAATCAGATTATATTCTGTTTGTGGATGGCTCATGTTTGAGAACGAGTGATGGAGTTCTAAGTGCAGCATATGCAGTTTGCACAGTAGCAACTGTAATGGAAGCATCTTGTCTGAAAGGTGTACGGTCTGCCCAAGTCGCAGAATTAGTAGCTCTGATTCAAGCATGCAAGTTGGGAAGAAATGTACGGGTTACGATTGTGACAGATAGCCAGTACGGCTTTGGGGTTGTGCATGATTTTGGTCAGATTTGGTCACAAAGGGGTTTCTTGACGTCTGCAGGAATGCCCATTAGGAATGGAGATTTTGTGAAAAAGCTGCTTGAGGCGATACAGCTGCCTAAACAGATCGCTGTAGTGAAGTGCAATGCACATAAAAATGGGGAAGACTACATAACTGTTGGTAATAAATATGCTGATGAAATGGCACAGTACTGTGCAAAGAATGTGGTTTCTTTGAACAAATGTCGTGAAAGAGAGCATATTTCTTGTCCTTTGCTTTTTACTAACTCTATTGAAACATGGGATGAGGTGAGACAGTTACAAGAAGCCGCAGAGGATGAGGAAAAAGTTACCTGGATAAAAGCAGGATGTAGAAAACATGAAGAAACGGATGTTTGGGTTTACAGGGATGAGAGACCAGTTATGCCTGATAGCATGATTTCTGACATGGCACGGATGTACCATGGACAAGCCCATATTGGGAGAGATTCAATGATCAGACTTTTTAGACAAACATGGTATAATCCAAAATTCAGAGCCATAGCTGAGAGTCTTTGTCAGAGATGTCTTATTTGTCAACAGTTAAATCCAGGAAGAAAGACAGTAGTGAGTCTAGGAAGAATAGGACGAGAAGGGGGTCCTTTCACTAGAATGCAAATGGATTTTATTGAAATGCCACCTTGCAGCAGATTGAGGTATGTTCTAGTGGTCGTCTGTTTGTTTTCCCGTTGGGTGGAGGCATATCCAACAAGAAGGAATGACAGTATCACAGTAGCAAAACATTTGCTGCGAGAATTCATTCCAAGGTATGGTTTTCCAGTCACGATTGAAACAGATAGAGGAACACATTTCCAAAATGAATTAGTTAAACTGATTTGTGAAGCACTTAGTATTAAACAGAAACTGCATTGTGCATACAGACCAGAGGCTTCTGGAATAGTAGAGCAAGTGAATGGAACGATCAAGAACAGGTTAGGAAAAATGTGTCAAGCTACAGGACTGAAATGGCCAGATGCTTTGCCATTGGTTCTGATGACAATCAGAAGTATTCCGGAAAGGAAGACTGGACTCAGTCCACATGAAATAATCATGGGACGAGCAATGAGACAAGCACAAGTACCTGTCAACAAGCTACTGACTATAACTGATGATCTAGTGCTGGATTATTGCAAAGGATTGGCTGATGTGGTGAGTTCTGTGTTTCATCAGGTTGGACCGGATGCGACCACTCTTGAAAGAAAACCAGCTCACGACTTGAATCCAGGAGATTGGGTTCGAATAAAAGTCCACCGGAGAAGAAACTGTTTGGTTCCTCGCTGGGACGAACCACGACAAGTGATCCTAGTGACGACCACCGCAGTCAAATGTGCAGGAGTGAAACACTGGGTACATGCCAGCCACACCATCAGAGTTCCAGAACCTAAAGATCGACATGTGAGTCGGCATCTGGAAATAACAGATAACAGTTCAGCATCAGAAAGAGAAGAGGAAACAAACAGGATGGCAGAACCTGAAGATCGACCTGTAAGTCGACATCTGGAAGACCCAACTACAAGTGCAACGATAGAAGAAGAAGAGGAAATAGAAGAAATAGCTGAAGTTCCAGAATTTGAAGATCGACCTGTAAGTCGACATCTGGAAATATCTGACACCAGTTCAGAATCTGATACAGAACATTCGGAAGGTGAAGAAATTCTAAAAAGAAAGTGGAATTTCGAAAGCATAAGAGAAGAAACTGAGCCAGAAAATAGTGACAGTGAGCAACCAAGTACAAGTTGTGGTAAAATTCCTTCGAAAATAATAGTAATAGATGAAGAAGGGAGAGTTTCAAACCAAAAGTTAGAAAAATCGGAAAAACCCCGAGGAGCAGTAGGGACAGATAGTCAAACACAAGAACAGGGAAATTTAGAAGCAGATAGAGAAACTGATACAAAATCGGAAGAACCTCGAAGAGGGACAGAAATAGGTGAACGAAGGAAGATAAGAAAAGAACCACAAGTAGATGAAAGTGAAATTATAAGCTTCAAAATAAGAGGAAATAACGAAAGAATTGAAACAGAATCAGAAGAAAGTGGAGAAGAAAGAAATGAAAAACTAGAGACAACAAAAAGAAATTGGAAAACAGAAAGAGAAGAAAAAGGAAGTGAAGCAAAAAGGCCAAGAAAAGGAGACAATTGGCCCAACGAAGTAAGAAAATTAAGATACAGAATCATAAAATTGGATGGGAAAAGTGCTGAACAAGTGAATGAAATAACAAGTCAAAAGAGCAAGAAAAACAAGGTGGAAAACACTTGCAGAAAACGAAAAGAATAAAGAAAGTAAATCAAAAGTATAGATCGCCTGAATGGTTGTATCGTGCTTTGACTAGTCACAAAGAAGAATTGAACACTCACGAAAACCCAGAACAAAGAAACCGGATGGGAGAAAGTGAAGTGCAACAAACCTGAAGCAAGAAACCTGAAGAAGTTTAGATAGTTTACCGGATTTGACAAAACACTGAACTGACAAATTTACCGGATGTGACAGAGAAAGAATTCTGAAAAAGAATGAAAAGAAAGTACCAAGCAAAGATAAAATATTGGAAGTACAGAGTGGCAAGCAAGTCATTTCTGAGGTGTAGTGACACAATTTTCTAGAAAACAAGTAAAGGTTAGAAGACAAAATGGAGAATACTAGAGATAGAAAGTGTAGATGTGAGGTTTTAAGTAGATGGTGCAAGATGTGCTGTTTTTGTACAGGTTTATTAATAACAGTATGGGTGGTTTTAGCAATAACTATTCCAATTAGTTTAGCTGTAGTAGAAAAGTCTAATAACACTGAGAAAGAAAAAGGAGCTAACACTCAAGAGCCAGTTATTTTAAAGAGTAGTGCAGAATTACATAAGGACAAATCAATAACAGATTTTTCAAAGAATGTTTTTACTAAATTATTATATGAGTATGTAGAAACAATGGATGTAAGAGATTGCTATGTTTGTATGCAGTTGCCTGCATCTGTAGCAGAGGGTGTGACTTATCATCACCTCCCTTTGACGTATGGGATAACATGTAGTGTCTTAGCAAGCTTATTTTATAAAACAGGTAGATTAGAATATTATTACACTGATATAGATAAGATTTTTGCTAAGGTTTCTGTAGTTCTCGAGCTTAACAAAATAAAAGAGGGAAAGACGTTTGGTGAATATTTCTTAGAAGATAAGATTTTAACATTAGATAGTATAATTAGGTACAACCTTACCTGTGAGTTAAAGAAGGAAGAAAAGGTATTTTTAGAAATGGTTGAAGAGAGAAGAGTGAAATTTCAAAGAAAAGTGATAGAAGAGACAAAAACACCTCTTTGGGCGTTTGAGGAAGACCATCATGACAAGAAAAAGATAAATGCAGCTATGACTCTGGATTGGCCCCAACAGGGAAGGTTGTGCATTAGAAGAAATAAGACAAGATATGACAATTATTTTGTGGGTTCCAGCAATTGCCATGACAATTACCAAATTTTAGGTGGATGGAGATTCAAAGGGGGAAAATACCCAATATTTCCAGGGATTTATTATGTTTATGGGAATAGGGCTTATTATAGGTTGCCGGACCATTGGTATGGGTCATGTTACTTAGGCCTGGTCTTTCCAAAGATTTTTCATGTAGATAGAAAAGAAAAAGGAACACACAAAATGATAAATACCTTTACACGTAGAAAAAGGGAAAGTTTTTCAGAGATAGTAGGTGATATTTTTGGTGCATTGATACCAGCAGTGGGAATATCTTTGAATGCATTTAGAATTCGGAAATTATCCACAGTGGTAGATCGTTTATCTACAGATACTGCTGGAGGGTTCTTAATGGTAAATACCGAGATGGTTGCCATGAGAGCTATGGTGATGCAAAATCGTCTTGCCCTTGACATTCTTTTGGCAAAAGAGGGCGGAGTCTGTGGAATGCTGAAAGTCCAACATTGTTGCACTTACATTCCAGATAAAAGCGAAAATATACAGAAGTATATAACAAATATTACAAATTTGCACAAAGAACTTGTTCCACTGGAGGTTGAAAGTGTTTGGGGAAAACTTGGTAAAGGGTTTTCTTCTGTAACAAATTGGTTAACAAGAATGAGTGGATTAATAATAGGGAAAGTTATAATAATAGCAACCATGATAATAATAATAATATTAGTACTGAAGCTTGCAGTAACATGTATAAAGAGAAGAAGAAGGCAGAATAAGATAGAAAAAGAAAACATGAAACAAGGAAAGAGAAAGAGAAATAGGTGAAATAGAGTTAGAAGAAATAAAAGAGAACATGTACAAGAAAACGAAGAAACAAGTTGAAAGGGATACAGTTGTGTAAACTAACAAAAGCAAATGGATAAAAGATATATGCTGTCTGAGAAAATGGTATAACTTGGGTTTTTGTGGTGATATTAAAAATCACCAAAGGGGGAGTTGATGGAGCAGGGTAAATATAAAATTTTAACCTCCTAATATTTTCGTACAATATTAATAAACATGTTCGTTTAAGTAAATAAACCAACAATGTATGTAAAGGGTTAATGGTAACACGCAATTCAGTGTGCAAATTAATTGACTTATAATTGTTTACGTTTCTAACATAGCATAATATTTACGTACTAAAATAATAATAAATGTATGATTTGTGCTTTTAAATAAAACGTGTGGTTGCAAAATAAAGCGATGGTAAGTAAGGGACAGCTTTATATGTTGCTTCTGCTAGGTAATACCTAATTGGGGTACGTAGAAAGACGGGAGGGAAACGAAAGGGTTTATTTTTCTTTGTTTTAATAACATTTTTTTTTTTTTTTTAAATAGTGCGCTTAGGCCTGCCGAGCAGCAATATAAAATGGCCGCGAGTTACTAGAGTGCGCATGAGCGGATGAGACCATGTGATAGAGGAGAGAGGCTGTGGAAAAGGGATGATCACGTGCTGATGCCGAGAGGCTAAGATGAAAGTATGGTCAAGGCTGCTGTGACCCTTCTGAGCAGATGTGTGCCAAGATGATCAGCAAGAAGCGTGAGAAGCCTGGTTGAATCAATAGACGGAACTGTATTACACAAAATGTAGCAGAAAAAGATACAATTTGGACTGATCGAAACGGATGAGCAAGTGCATGAACTGTGGGAAACGATGCTTGCATGGACATTCCACACGGAACTGGTTAAGACCAGGAAGTTTGATTAAAATGTATATGGACCTGAGTTTTTGACCAATGAGAATGAATCGCGCCATGTAAGAAGAAACATTTTATGCTGTAAGCTAGAATTAGGGTATAAGAAGACCTACTCTTGGTGGGAGGGGTTAGAATGCTGGAGAATAGAATGCTGCGGGATGCTGCGGGAGATGCTGAAGAAGTTAGATGCTGTAGATGGGAGAGTTTGCGGTTGCTGATGCTGACGAGCTGATGCTGCTGCTGTTATTTTCCTTTTCCAGTTGAGTATAAAGATGCTGCTTTAGGAGAACTTTTATTGATAGATTTTTATTAGAATTATTAGGATTTCCCCAGAGAGATAGATAGGTTGATCTATAGAGTTCTTAGTATGATAACCTCGTTTTCCGTCTAATAAAAGTGCCATACAATTTCAAACTATTCTTATATTGATGATAAATGCAATGATCTGAATAATAAGATTAATCTCAATTTCCTGCATTCAAAAACTTTATATAAACTTTATTATTCTTTAAACAAATGACTCCGTGATTTTCTTTAGCATAATGATTAAATAATGAAATGGTAAAAGAGTTCATTGTGATTGAGCTGGTCTTAATCACCATCAACTGATTCCTACTAGTTGTTCCATCGACCAATGAGCGGAATACCTTAAAAGCAAATGAGAAATATTATGTCATTATAAAAGAGGTATCCCGTCTCCTTCCAGCGAATCGTTTTTCTCCTAGGTTTCATGACGGAGGAAATCCAGGGAACAAATGAGTAAGTGAATGTATATGCGGTGTTATGGGCCCCACCGTCATATGGATATAGTGTGTGTGTTAGAGAAATAATTGCACCTGGATGACCAAAGCATAATAGGAGAAATTATTTTTATTGTTAGCGCTGGATCAGGGTTTATATGACAAAAGTTTGGGGTGTGAAAGGAAAGGCTTTTTTCTAGCACACAACAAAATGTAAATGTCTGTAAATGCACTTTGCAAATATTTCAGAATATATCAGACTTAAGAAAGGGGAAATGAAGCACATTTTTTGTAATTCTGAAGTGTGCGGGAAACATATTTTAATACGATCAAAACAAATCAATATATGACGTGATGCCATTTTCACACATTAACGTTTGAGAGCTGTATTGTTTTTTCAGCAAAATTGAATGTCTGTGAAAATCTTACTATCATTTCACTTGAAAATGTGTTGTCTGTAATTGCAGTGCATTACCACACAGTGTATAGTCCACTCTATGCCACTCCACGACACTACTCCACTCCGTGCCACTTTGTACTCCTCCACTCTACAACACACTGTCACTCCACTGTATGCCACTCCACTGTCGCCACTCCACTCTACGACACTCTTCTCTTCTCCACTCTACTCCACTCTCTACTCTACGCCACTGTACTCTACTGTAGTCCACTCCCCTCTACTCTACGCCACTGTACTCTACTGTAGTCTGCTCCCCTCTGCTCCACTCCGCTCCACTCTGCTCCACTCCGCTCCACTCTGCTCCACTCTGCTCCACTCTGCTCCACTCTGCTCCACTCTGCTCCACTCTGCTCCACTCTGCTCCACTCCGCTCTACGCCGCTCCGCTCTATGCCACTCCACGTCACACTGTGCCACTCCACTTTACAACACTCACTCTATGACGCTCTACGCCACTGTACTTCACGACACACTGCGCCACTCCACTCTACGACACTCTGTGCTAATTCACTTTTAGGCCACTCTACTTCTCTCAATGCCACTCCACTCAGTGCCACTGTATGCCACTCTACAACACTTCACTCTACAATACTCCACTCTGGAGCACTCCACTCTGGAGCACTCCACTCTGGAGCACTCCACTCTGGAGCACTCCACTCCACTCTACGCGATTCTACTTTATGCTACTCTATTCCACTCCAGTCTATGGCACTCCACGCCACTTTACTCAAATCTATGGCACTCCACGCCACTTTACTCAAATCTATGGCACTCCACGCCACTTTACTCAAATCTATGGCACTCCACGCCACTTTACTCAAATCTATGGCACTCCACCCCACGCCCCTTGATTCTACGCCCCACCACTCTACGCCCCTCTACTCTACTCTGTGCCACTTAGCTCTAGGCTACTTAACTCTGACACTCCACTCTACGACACTCCACTCTACGACACTCCACTCTACGACACTCCACTCTACGACACTCCACTCTACGACACTCCACTCTACGACACTCCACTCTACGACACTCCACTCTACGACACTCCACTCTACGACACTCCACTCTACGACACTCCACTCTACGACACTCCACTCTACGACACTCCACTCTACGACACTCCACTCTACGACACTCCACTCTACGACCCCACTCTCGACCTCCACCTACGACACTCCACTCTACGACACTCCACTCTACGACACTCCACTCTACGACACTCCACGACACTCCACTCTACGACACTCCACGACACTCCACTCTACTCTACGACACTCCACTCTACGACACTCCACTCTACGACACTCCACTCTACGACACTCCACTCTACGACACTCCACTCTACGACACTCCACTCTGCACCACACAACTTCACAACAATTTATGCAAACTTATGCCCCTCTGCTCTATGACCCCCCTACGCTCTGCGTACCTCCACTTATGTCCACTCCACTCTACTCCAATCCACTCAATTCAACTCCAATCAATTGTACGCCACTCTCCTCCATTCCACTCTAAGCCACTCTACTCCATTCCACTCTAAAGCCACTCTGCTCAACTCTACACCACTCCACTCTACACCACGCCACTCCACTCCATGACACTCTACAACCCTCCACTCTACGACAATCCTCGACACTCCACTCTGACACTTCACTCTACAACACACTACTCCGCTTTATTCCGTTCCACTTTACTCTGCTCTACTCCATTCACCTCAACTCCCCCTACGCCACTCCATGCCACTTTACTCCACTTTACGCCTCTCCATTCTAATCCATGTCATTCCACTCTACTCAGTACCACTCCACTCTATCCCACTCCACCCAAGGTCACTCTACGCCCCTCCACTGTACACCCCTCCCCGGCACTCTACACAGCACAACACTCCACTCCACGACACAACACTCCACTCCACTCTACGACATGACACAACACTCCACTCCACTCTACGACATGACACAACACTCCACTCCACTCTACGACATGACACAACACTCCACTCCACTCTACGACATGACACAACACTCCACTCCACTCTACGACATGACACAACACTCCACTCCACTCTACGACATGACACAACACTCCACTCCACTCTACGACATGACACAACACTCCACTCCACTCTACTTCACAACATTCCACTCTGCCCGGACACTCCACTCTGCCCGGACACTCCACTCCCGGACACTCCACTCTGCCCGGACACTCCACTCCCGGACACTCCACTCCCGGACACTCCACTCCCGGACACTCCACTCCCGGACACTCCACTCCCGGACACTCCACTCCCGGACACTCCACTCCCGGACACTCCACTCCCGGACACTCCACTCCCGGACACTCCACTCCCGGACACTCCACTCCAGCCGCGGTCTGAGCAGGTAACAGCGGTGGGGCCGTGTAAGAGGGGATTCTGAGGGACAATGCAGAGGGACAATTAATTATTTATTTAATTTTCCCTCTGCATCGTCCCTCGGAATCCCCCCCTTACACGGCCCCAACGCTGTTACCTGCACGGACCGCGGCTGCTGCACTCTACAACACTCCATTCTACAACCCTCCAGTCCACTCTGTCACTCGACAATGCTCTACGCCACTCCACTCTGACACTCCACTCTATGCTTGGCCACTCTGACACTCTTCTCCACTCCACGACACTCTCCTCTATGCCACAAACATTTTGCCATGCTGAACAGCAGCCACACTGTGTACAACATGGCTAAAACACATTGGCAATGCCAATCGCTCTGCATGGGCGAGACTTATTGACTTTTCCAATACTTGTTTCCATTGGCCATCAAGCTCCTGCTTGGCAGGAGATGTATTATAGTGACTTAGGCTAATGAAGGTGCTCTGACTGAGGTTCTGCCTCTGGGTTCCTCAAGTAAATGACTTTACCTCAGTGCTTCTCAGTTCCTTTATGTGCCAAAATTAGGAGCTCTTAAAGGCAACTTTATAATCAAACGATAGCGAATATTAGTGAGGCTAATGAATTGAGCCAGAACGCCATTATATTAAATCCGAGCTGCTTTATGTGCGTTATAGATTAATAAATTTACCCTTTGTTCTTCATGTTATTTTGTTTGTATAGGACACTGCACAACGTAATTGATTCTATGTTATTCGCAAGAAGGAGCAGTCGTGCATTTAATAAAAGGAAAAAAAACATAGTATGTTATCTGGTTAGTGTTGAATTCTAGAATCCCCATATCTTCATATGTATAGGTATTATTTTTCATGGAATTGTGGGTACCTAGAGCTGAACATGTCATCATAATATCAGAAGTGTAGTGAGAACATGGTTTGTGCAGCAACTGAGGAGGTTAAATGTTTGAAAAAAGCCCCTTCGTTTAATTCCTGGAGCTATCTAGGTATTGGACCTTCATCAAAAGGAGCCGGGAGAAATATAGTGAGAAAAGGTATGTGCAGCAACTCAGGAGGTTAAATGTTTGAAAAAAGCCCCTTCGCTTTAATTCTTGGAGCTATCTAGGTATTGAGCCTTCATCAAAATGAGCCAGAGTTTTTAATGTGTTTTCAGCCTCTATCAGTAGCTATTGAATGCTTTAGAATTGGTTGGCTGCTTTAAGCTTTTGTAGACTGAAGATGAAGCAAACTGCAGTGTTTTGTGCTTTTTATAGTTTAAATCAATTTCACTGAGTTTACTGACATCCAATGCACAAAGCAGACACAGCTTGTGTTGTATATCGCACAGAGAAGATGCATAACAGTGATCAGCATGTGGCATCTGATGCGCATCAGTGCAGATGGAAAAAAAGGATTACTTAGAACATACAGATCAATAAGCAACCCCTCTCCGCCTCCCCCCAACCTCCCCAGCTTCCCTCCCCCTGGATCCAGCTCTGTAGGAAAATACACATTAAGTTTGGGCTTAAAGTAAGATTGTTTCACTAGGGATAGCGTGGAGATGACTGATGGACCCAGAGCTATTAATTTTGTGGTGCCTCCGTCAGCCGTAGTATACGTAGGTATCTTGGGCAAGTGAGTTCTTGAAACCCTCTATGCCAGAAAATCAAAGCATGGCTCCAGTGTCTTTTGGAAGGCTATCTCTCGGTGCTCTAGGGCTGCTGTAATTTTCTCCATTCCGAGAAGGCCCCAAAGTCGTTGATGCCACTCTCCATAATCTGGTGCTGTTGCGGTGCACCAGTGTGCCAGTATCGTCAGTCTAGCTGCGACCATTGTTCTAGCACTACCCTTAGGGGACTATAATAGGTAGGTCAATGGATTATGCAGTCCCAGTAAGATATAAGCTGGGAATCGTGGTAAGTTAGTATGAACTATAGCATCTATGTTACAGAGCCCTTCCTCCCAGTATGCAGCCACTTTCGGGCATTCCCTCATGATGTGCGTTAGTGTCCCCAACCCCCAGCAGTTCCTCCAACATGAGAGAGGCGTGACCGGGTGTCATTTATGTTTACGCTCCGGTGTATAGTACCAGTAATAAGCGATCTGCAGAAGGGCGCCCCTTCCTGAGCTGCGAGTTGCTGAGATCCATGTTCTAGTGTATATGTCCCTCCCTTACCTGTCCGTCAATTGTCGTTCTAGTTCTGTCTCCCATTTCTTTTACTCTGGTGAGCGGTCTGTGACAACCTGGTGACATAGGAGTTTATAGATACCTGATAAGGTGTGTTTGTCATCCCTTTTTGTGAGTAGCAACTTCTCATAGGGTCTAAGAGCCTTACTTGCTGCCTTTTTCATAGTGGGCTGTGGGACCCAATATCGAATTTGCAGTTTAGTTGTTCTGTCTCTGGGAGGTCATAATCATGTTTTAGTTACTCAAAGGATGCAATTCCTCTACATTGAAGAGGTCTCCCACCCTCTTAAAATTGACCTGCTGCCTGTCCTGATATATGGTGTCCGTTGCTGCTGGCTTAAAGTTAGGATTGTTCAGTAAGGGGGTCGAGGGTGATGGCATTGTCGTTAGTCTCCGAGCCGTTGCAAGTCTGTCTGATACTTCTAATGTCACCTTAACAACTAGGGAGGTATAAACGTTGTCTGGCTGCAGAGAATTAAACTGGAGGGGAGACATGGAGACCCAGTGAATGGCACTCAGATAATAGCGGTGTCACGGCTAGAGATCATCAAGATCGATAGTCGACTCTGGTGAGTCCTTTCCCTCAGAGGAAGTATGGGCGTGGCAGAAAGATCCAGGGTGAGAGGAATACGAGTGGCAGCGGTCCTAAGAGGTATACTGGATAGGCCTAATCTGTGATTAGAAGCACGAAACGGCATGAGCCCACTTCCTTCCCCACAGAGGTGCTGGCATATCTGCACCATGGTATAAACAAAGGAAGGAAGACATACGATCACAAAATAAGGAGGGCTGAGGGGAGAGAATACAACAAATTAATAACTCACGTGATTAAAAGTGTAAAACACTTACAAGGACATTGCCCTTAGTGCTGAATCCACTGAGTGTGTTCTTGCTGATTGGCTAAGTTGAGAATGGTTTAATCAACCATTTTTGCCAGTCTTCTACAGCATGTATTGCTCTGCTAGTCCTACCTCCATGTTGACAACTCACTCCACCACTCCTTTAACAGAGAAAAAAAGGGCTATAAACTCTCACCACACCATTAACTGAGAAATAGGAATACAAACCCTTCTTGTCAGAGGAACATTGGAAAAAACTTCTTCCTTGTCAGACCCTGTAAAATATTCTTTCTACCAGCCTCATTCCACCATCACTTCATTGAAAGACATTCTGTCTACCTGAACTTTTGAGCTGCCTGCAACAATTGCTGACCTCCTTCCACCATTCTTTACTGTGCCTCCTGGGACAGACCGCACACAATCCCAACCTGTCTCTTAGTGATCCACTTTACCGCTATCTACTTTCAGCTTAGGATGGACCTTACTTTCTCCAGAGTCATTTAATTCGAATCTGTTTCCCATTGGTATTAACTGCTTAGTTTACTGCCCTATTGGCTTACAACTACAACACCACGACCAACCTCTGTGATTTACTACATGATGGACTGCCTCCTATGTTTGTCCTACCAACCATTGCCAGTTCTTAGTTATTGTGTCCTATTGTTTCGCTATTATGATTCATGGACCTCACCTGCTTATCCACTCTGTCTGACTTTACTACTACCCTTCCATCACCACCTTACGTCTGCCCGGCTGCCTGCTGCCTGGACTACAAAATATGTCAGGCCTCTCCTGATACCCATCCAAGGTCCTAACTGATCTAGGGGCAGCTGTCATTTCAGTAACCTCTATAGCACATACAGACGGTTTTTGATGGCCCATGGCTTATGTTGAGTCCCCAGGCTGCTCCGGTATCCCAAGTATATCACAATGACTCTGTATTATTGTCTTACCCACCTAACTAAAGCCAAGCGTAGTTCACTGAAAATCAGATATCCCCACACCTTTCTAAAAATGTGGTTGAAAATAATTTTAAACTTAGACTCGTTCTGAATCACCCTGAGACTCTAGTCCTTAATTATTACTATAGCAACCACAATTGTTGCCAGAAAACTGACTCCCTGTTCTTCTCCCAAAACATCATGGATCGTCACCTTCAAATAAGTTCTGAAGATTACGAGGATATATAAGATGCTGCATGGCCAAAGACTTTCTACTACCCCCTGTGCAACCATCAAGGCCCACCTCTCTATTCCAGTATATAGTAATCTTGATACAAGTGCCTGCCAACAATTTGGAAAGGTTTTACCTCCAATACCTGTCGCTCTTCCAACTAGCAAACTGCCACATACTCCATCCACCAACACTCCAACTCACCTCTGAACAGTGACTCCACTCCTGTCTCCTCTCCCTACCTATCCCCTCCTCTTGCCCTACACAATGCTCCCTGGTCACTTTCTAACAGTGCTGTCTCTCCTTGAGCCGCTGTGCCTGATGCTTCAACTGGCACTTTCCCTGGAAATGCCACAGATGCCTGCTTAACCTGTACAAGCCGTTCCAGATACCCTTCGCACCGATCCTGTCCTCCTAATCCTTTACATGTGGGAGAAACAAACTATCCCCAGACTGCTTCCACTCATGCTTGTGCCCTCCTGTCTGATATTGCTACCTCTCCCCATCCAGTCAGCTACAACCGTTGATTCCCCTTAAACAGCCCATTCCAAATCCCCCATATTCTCGCCTCTCATACACCCCTGCAATAATGCCTTCTAATCCCCTTCTTCCACCCAAAAATGCTTCAACTCACTTTTTATGTGTAATGGAAATGTAGCCTATTTCTCTTCCCTTGAATCCCATGCTAACTGCATGTTCATACCCTTATATAGATGTCTCCTCTAAGCTAGCTTTAATAATTAACTCCCTAATGGTTTCTAAGAAATCTCTCTCCTTGGAAATTATGGCTTAAATTTCTTTTTATGAATTCCATCATAGCAAGTGTCATTAGCCAAATAGCCTGTAGATCACATGATGCATTACGTATGTTTATCTAACTTCCCCAAAACTCACCCCATCCTCCCCAACCCGGACCTGGTCTGCCTTATACTAACTGATAATGACTGTGTCACACTCACCCACCCAACCATGTCCCGATTCAGGGCCTTGGAGTGGTAATCATGGGGGCCTTCGAGAGGCACAATAGATGTAGATACTTGGGGCAGGTAAGTTCACGGAATTCTGATGTCAAGAGATTCAGAAATGGTTTCCAAAGCTTGGGAAAAGCTGAGCTTTGATTTAACAGTGTGAGAGTGACTCGCTCCATTCCCATAATGTACCACAATCGATGCAGCCAACCTTGGTATGTCGGGATATGACCTGTGCCCCAGTGCGACAGTATATTCTGCAGAGATGCCATGAGCGTGAGCTCGATCTGCCTGCCTCTGCAGGATTTTAATGAAAGGTGAGAGTGTTGGGGAGACCCAGAAGGATATAAGCGGGGAATCTCGGAAGTTCTATATCAAGGTATGTATCAATATCATTCAGGACCCTTGTCCAATATGGCGCTAGTTTTGGGCAATCCCATAATATGTGTGATAATGGGCCAAGGAAGCCACATTGACGCAAGTCGGGGATCTGAACGGTGCGTACTTGTGAATTCTGATAGGGGTAAGGTACCACTATGTTATAATCTTTGTCGCTGTTTTGATCCCTGGTATATTACGGGCTGTGTGCCTAGCGCGGTAGTGAATGTCCTCCCATTCCTTCGAGGTCAATTCCCGCCCAATCTCGGACTCCCAGCGGAGATGACCTGCGGATTTGATAGGTGTGTTCGATGGGCTTAGGAGTCTATATAGGTGTGTGATTAGGTGTGAGTTCGTAGAGTTTGAGAGCAGCCAGCGCTCAAAGGGTGTGAGGTGTCGTTGCGCACCTTGGCGAATTGCTGGTTGCATCACCTAGTGGCGTATCTGCATATAATGCCAACGCTCGCTTTCAGGAAGTCCTTGTTCTGCACGGAGGGACTCAAATGGAATGGGGCCCTCAGTGTCGAACAGATGTCCGACTGATCTACATCCTGGTTGGTATCATCGGTAGAACGCTGGGTCATTCAGGGCCGACGTGAAATCAGGATTCCCTACTATGGGGTCAGAGGGGACGGGAAGGAGGTAAGGTCTCTCTGGGACGCTAGTTTGTCCCAGATAGTTGGTGCTGGTTTGGTGATTAAGGACAGGTATAGATTGGGTGGTCGAGCGTTTTTAGGGAGGAAGGGGATCCTCCATAAGGGCTGTCCCGCCAGGGCCATTTCCATAAACAGCCAGTGTTTCTCCGACTTTGCATGGGACCATTCTACAAAGATTCTTAATTGGGTAGCCTGGTAGTATCGTTTTAGATCTGGAACCCCGAGGCCACCTTCGAGTGCGTTGCGGTAGGCGATATCTCTGAGGAGGCGAGGGCGTTTATCTGCCCAGATAAATCGGTTTACCTCGTCTTGGTGGGTACGAAGTGTGCCCGGTGGGGGTTCTACTGGGAGGGCTTGGAACAAGCTCAAAATCCGGGGAAGGATCGTTTTTTGTATTGCTGTGATCCTCCCCAGCCAGGAAAAGGAGTGGTGTCACCAGCGTTTACGGTCAGAGCGTACTTGGCGAGTCAGGGCGTGATAAGTAAGAGTGACCGTCGTCTGGATCATGGGGGCGATTTGGAGTCCTAAGTAAGAAAGATGTGACGGGGCTCAATAGAGAGGGAATTTTTGCTTGAGAATGTCCATTGTGTGGTGTTGCAAGGTCCGGCTTAAGGCCTGCGATTTATGAATGTTCATTTTAAAACCGGCTGCCTGGCCGAACGTCTCTAGTTCTTCAAGGCATGCTGATAGGGAGGTGGATGGGGTCTCCAGGGTCGCCGGAATGTCATCTGCGTACATACTGACTGAGTGGTGATCACTGCCAAATTTGATCCCTGTTATCGCTGGGTTGGATCGAACTCCGTAGGCCATGGGTTCCAAGCATAAGGCAAAAAGTAACGGCGACATCCTGCCTGGTGCCCCTGGTCATTGAGAAGGAGGCAGATGTATGGCCATTGACCCGTATCACGGCTATAGGGTGGTCATAAGCACTAAAGATCCAGCCTCTAAACCTTTCTCCAAGGCCGAAGTGCTCCAATGTGGCCTCGAGGTACGGCCAGTGCACTCTATTGAATGCCTTCTCGTCGTCCACTGCCAGGAGCGTGTCTCTGCGCCTTGTCTATGAGATTGAGAACCCTGCACGTATTGTCTCCGCAATGACGTTGAGTGACAAATCCAGCTTGGTCCGGGTCAGTAAGACCCGGGAGGAGTGGGTAAAGGCGGGATGCCAAAATACCCGTAAAGATTTTATGGTCCACGTTTAAGAGGGAGATCGGCGTATATGACGGGCATTGTGGTTTTTATCCTTCCCTGTCTTGGGAATCACCACTATGGATGCCATCTGCATGGAAGGGGAAAGGACCGCCGAGCTCCCCAATGCAATCAAAAGATGGATGAGAAGGGGTGCAAGAGCTCTGCAGAAGGTCTTGTAAAAGATGGCTAGGAGATTTAGATACTTGTTGATGGGCGATGCAAGAGATGACTTCTTCGATTTTAATAGGGCGGTCTAGGTCGCCCCTCTGTTCTGGGGTTAGGGCGGGCGTATGCACGTCCCTGAGGTAAGCAGGATATTCTCCGACGGTAGGGTCTGAGCCTTATAGAGTTCCTTGTAGTATTCTCGAAATGCTTCCGCTATTTGGGGGTCCTCTTTCTGTACCTGGCCCTTAGAGTCCATGACCTCTTGGACTCCGTGCTCCTGTCTTTGGACCCTCAATCTGTTGGCCAGGATGCACCCGCATCTGTGTCCACCTATATAGTATCTATGTTTAAGGAGGAGTGCTGCGTATTCTGCTCTCAGTGTCTAGGCCGGCCAGTTGAGCTCTGGCAGCTTCTAGCTGTCTCCATACTCTGGGGGCACAGGTCAGTTTATGGACACGTTCAAGTTCTACAACTTGAAGGGAAAGATGTTGCCTTTTATCACGTCGAGTTTTATTTTCGGACGTCAACATAGCAATGAATTCCCTCATTTCACCACCTTTAGGGCGTCCCATAGGGTGGAGATGGCCGTGCCCGGGGTATTGTTTATGGCTAGATAATTGTCGATGGCGTTGGAGATCTGTTTTATATTTTTAGGGCGTTGTAGGAGGCTATCCCGCAGGAGCCAGGTTCTGGAGTGTGGGCTGTGTTTAGCGATCTCTATTGTAACTACTACCGCTGCATGGTCTGAGAGAGATCTGGGTTCGATAGTAACTCACTGCACTCTAGTAGTGAGGTCTGGTGTGACCAGGAGGTAGTCCAGTCTGGCGTAGGCTTTGTGTGCGAATGAGTAGTATGTGTAGTCTCAGACGAGCATTGGTGTGTCTCCAGATGTCTGTGAGTCCTGTGCTTTTAAACCATTGTGGTCCCCCTTGGAAGGGGCACCTGTCTAGCCATGTCTTTGCGCCAACCTATCAAGATCGTTATCAAAGACGAGGTTGAGATCTCCCCCCACTATGAGTGGTCGAGTCTGGGACCCCAGTACCTCAGTCAGGGCCCTCCGAAGGAAATGTTACTGTCCCTCATTGGGCGCGTATAAGGTGGCAACAGTGACAACGCTTGGGCCGAATTGTATTGAGTAGGCCAACATCCTCCCCTTTATCTCTGCATCTTTGGTGAGCACCTTGCCTCTGAAATGCCGGGTGATCAGTAGAGCTACTCCTGTGGTTTTATTCGAGAGGGACGAAAAGTACTGTTGGGGAAAGTATTTGGAACGGAGTCTATGTTCATCCGTTGGGAGGAGGTGTGTTTCTTGTAACAGGCAAATGTGGGCCCCGGATTGTTCCAGATACAAAAAGATGACGCTCCTTTTCAAGAAGTTGTTGAGGCCTTTAACATTCAAGGTGGGTTCTGGCGCTAGGGATGGCAACGTCAGGACATTGTAAAGGCAATACCCGGGTCCAACCAACAAAAAACAATGAATCGCCCAAATTTACAGCGGGAAACAATAATGAATTAAGTCTAACTAATGTAATATCAAAGTCCATACCCCGTGGGTCCATGAAATGTTCTCGAAGTGGGGTTGTGGAAGCCTCCCTCCACCCACCGCCTGGCCCACCCTAACCCAGAGGAAAAAACTTTGTAGTAAGATAGGGGTGGATACAGAAGAAGGCCATCACACTTCGGGGAAATTGCTGGCTTGAACTGTAGTGCGCAGCCCGGACATTAGGGAGAACCCGGTCTTGAGGAGTTCTGGGACAGAGCGTCAATAACAGCTTGTTTCTCTCTAGCTATGGTTTCTGCGTCCAGTCTGTGCTCGGTAGGGAATGCTCCATCCTCGATTGCCCCTCGTGTCGGGGTCTTGCGTATCCTCCTGCGTGGGTTCAAGAGGTGTGTCTGCCAGGTCCAAAATTTGGCGAGCCTCATCCAATGATCTAGTTTGATGCAGTTTTCCTTTATAATGAAAGATTAGGCGGAAGGGGTGCCCCCAGTTATATCGTACTCCCGCTGCTCGGAGATGTGTAGTGATTGGGCGGAAGGTTTTGTGCTTTTGAAGGGTCATGGCAGCTAGGTCCTGATATGGGACAGGGTGGCAGCCCTGGAACTGCAGTGGGTGCTTCTCTCTCGCGCATTGGAGGGGGGAAACGTGTACACAGGTAAGGATATCTGGTGGTGAAGCATTAGGCGAACGTTTAGGGGCCACTCTGTGTGTTCTGTCCAGATTAATATCCTCCTCCGGGGGGGCCTCCAGGATAGATCTAAAGAGTTCCTTTACGAAAGCGGAGATGTCTGATCCCTCTGCTCCAGATGGTACGCCTCTTATATGAACGTTGTTTCATCGTGATCTATTCTCTAAATCTTCCGTATGTGCTTGGAGGTCCAGGTGCTGATCTCTGAGGCGAAGAATTTCTTGTTGCAGTATTCTATCTCCTCCTTTCATGGTCTTCCAGTGTGGAGATCCTTTCCCCGAGTCCGTCCAGGTCCCGCAGAGTGTCCTCAAGCTCCTGTGTAAGCGCCTCCTTGAAGGACTGAAGATCTTCGCACAATGCTGCAAACTCCAGATAGGGGCAGGTGACAGGTTCGTCTGGTGCACCCGTATTGACAAACCCCTCCGCAGACGCCATCGGTGTGGCGTTGTTTGACTGGGCCCCTGTAGTTTTGAGAAGCATGTCTTTAAGAGTGCGATCCTTCTTTGCTTTCGCAGACGACATGTTGGGAGGCAAGCTGTACTCCAAGGGCTGTCCATGGCCAGTTTTGTCAGGGACCCAGAGGACCCTTCCAGAGTGAGACTGTCGTCGAGGGGATTTGAGTGAAGGCCTCCGAGCCGGGTTCGGCTACTCGGCCTCGGTGATAGCCCTCTCCAGCTCGTTAGTTGATGGGTCCGCAGCGAACGGCGCTATAGGCTCAATGCGCGCGGAGCCCTCATAGGGACCTTTCCTTCCAGCGCTCGTGTGTCTCCTGTTGTTCCGACCCGGATGAGACTGATAGATTTGGAACCTCGTGTAAAAAGCCCCAGGGTGGGTCTACGTCTGCTGCCGGACCTCCGTGGTCGTCAGAGGGCCGGGGGCGGTGCTCCTTTCCTCCGTTAGCCTCTTTGCTGTGGCACCACTGTTTTAGTAGGCACTGTTCCTGGGGAGCAGGATGTCCAGTAGACTGTAGGCCACAAGAGTGATTGGGGGTGCCCGGAAAGCACCCAGTCTTTTGGGGAATCTCCAATCCCAACATGGGGGTGGTTGGCCTGATCCGTGCGAGGGTAGATCTTGGTGTGGGCACCCAGGCAGCGGTAAACCAGTTAAAAGGGGGCTCTGGATCCCTGGGGAATGCTGAGGCAGCGCTGTGTCAGCAGGCGAGTGTCCCCGAGGCCTACCGGGAGGGGAGTGGCGGGACCTCTCTTAGGGGAGTGCATGCTGGTGCTCTGTCCTATCTCTCTCCTGACCCCTCTATTTGTGTTCAAGGAGCCTCTTCAGTGGCCCTCTGGGTGCTTCCCACGGTGCCAGGGGGGGTGTCAGGTTCCCCCCCCCCCCTCCCGGGAACGTTCTCACCGTCACTACAGGCAGAGGGTCGCCTCCTCGTGTGCCCCGCCGGTATCCATGGGCCTGCTTCGCTGAGGGGCGCCCACACTCTCTTCCCCTCCGTCAGGCGGGATTGTCCTACAGTGTTCATGAGGCGCGTAGGCGGCCCAGTCGTGACCGCCGGCTCCCTCCCCACTCCGGAGGGTCCCAGGTCTTCCCCCGGGCGCTCCCTCCGCTTCCCACCAGAGTGCACTGCAGCCGGTCTGCTCTGCTGGCCACCGTCGGGCCTGTGCGACTAGGGTCTTCTCCTTTCTCTGCTTGCCGATTCTGCTCCTCTGGGACCGAAGGGCAGCGAAGCAATTCAGATGCCGCCCTACAGAATCTCAGCCCATCTCCCCGGGAGGGGCGGGCGGGCTGGCAAGCAGGGCGCGCCAGGTCCCCGCCGTCAGCCTCCGGTCAGCGGGCGCGCATTGCGGCCGCCTATGCGTAGGCCTCAGTGCTTTTGGCACCGCCGATCTGCCTCGCGGGACCGGGGCGGCGTCCACCGATCGCTGCCACAGCTCTGAAACTTCCCCACTGGTACAGCAGAGAAGCGGGGTGCTCCGGTGACCTTCACCCTTAGTGCTATTCTGGGCGGATGGGCCTGCAGCGGGGAGCGGATTGACTCGAAGACACGTCTCACCCCTCCGCCATCTTGCCAACGCCCTCTCCTTGGAAATTAAAGCCCCAATTATGAATATTTCAAGGTGCAGCTGCCCTAGTCGTAACACTATGCCCAACCCCTACATCCTTCCTCACTAACAAAGCACATATCTGTCCCTTGACACAAAAGAAATAGATTTGAAGCATGAGTCCCTACAGTGAAACACCACACCTGGACCCCATAGCCTACCTCGTCCTCCCAGAACATCTCCATCCCTCGACCCTGAAGAAATTGCATCCCTTCTGACAGACTACCAGTACTCTCTCTCCAGGGCTGTGCCCCTGAATTCGATAATCTCCCATTAGATAGTAATGATGATGACGAGCGTACACACACGCTCAACCGTAAAGCTATCCCTGTGTGGAGACTCTCCCTAGGTGCAGGTCCCTGGCCTTTCAGGTGAACATAAGAAACGTTGTGGAAATTTCATTGGTCTCCACTGCCTATGTAAGCACCAGTACGAATACCCTGCAATGTTTACTGTACAACTGTAGGTCTGCTGTCCAAAATAAAATCAAGATTGCCAACTGAATCCTGGATATGGACCTGGATCTTATGATGTTAACGCAAACCTGGCACAATGAAGTCTCTCTGCCGGTCATAGACCTTTCGGCACTTTACGGTACCGCCAAATTATGACCTTGACAGAGCCGCAAAAATGGCAGTGAAGTTGAGATCGTTTTACAGAAAATCACCTGTATACCAACTGTCACAGAGTCTCCCTTGCCCATTCAATGCCTCACAGTAGGTATCAAATTAATTGCAGCAAGATCTACCAGGTTCAACATCATTCATCATCCTTCATGGTACAGCAGATTATTTCTAACACAATGTATTGGTATCATTACATTGTATTCTGTTCATCATTCGCCACACGTTCATGCGCAACTTCAGCCTCCACTGGGGAGATCACACAGACCACTGTTTTCTAACCCTCTCCTCAATCCTGTGCAAAAATGCCATTAACCAACACTCTCTAAAACCTACATACATTAAGGGGGCCACACTGGAACTGCTGCTGGCTGACCTCATTCACACTGATGACCCTGTCACTTTCTTCAAATTCATAATCCTTGGTCAACCTGAATGCCCCAAATTCCTGACCAGGGACACCAGAAACGTCAGTCATGATATCTAGGAGCCGTACCTAACCAACAGACTTCTACTCTCCCTAAACCTATCTGATGTCAGCATTGCTGCTAGCCAACTCAACCACACTTTGACAGGAATCTTTGATGATGTGGCACCGCTCAGCAAAAAAAGGGTTAAGGTGTAAGGATGCCCTCATGGTATACTAAGGATCTCAACGAAGAAAGGAAAATATTTAGACTAAGTAAATGTTCCTGATGACAAAACCCCTCAAAGTAAAACCTAGAAATTGTTCAAAATGCCAGAAGATTATGCAAATAGTATGTCTTTGATGCCAAAGTCTGTCCAGTAGATCATAGATGGAACGGGCTCAAAACAAACCTAGAAAGATCTTCGAAGTAGATGTAGTAGTGTCAAAGCCTCAGATTACTCTAATGTTTTGGAACTGTAGAAGAAATGTGAGGAATGTTCATGCTTTTTTGATGCTACATCAAAAGGATTGAAGATTCCTTTCTGAACCTATAACTAATTCCTGAACCAATCTTACCAGGAAATCCACCAACACCTGGTCTCCCTTCAGGGAGATCTCTAGGATGGAACAACGTAACATCATCTCAAGATTTAATCCCGGTTAGGACTTTCTAGATGAACTACCTACTAACCTAGTGAAAGAAATAAGTGATATCTTATTTCCTTATTGGTCTATAACTGTTTTATTAACCTGTTGCTTCAACAAGGCACCTTCGTAAGTTGCTTGAAAATAGGCTAAAAAATCCTCTTTACTGAGAAAAAAAATGACTGATGATCCTGAACACCTCAACAACTATCGGCCGATCTATGGGCTCCCATTCCTAGTAAAAATCTTGAAGAGCTGTGTAAACATCCAGCTAAAACAATTTGTAAAGGACCTCCTTTGAATTGTTTCTTTCTGGCTTCAGAGAAGGTCGGAGCACAGAGACTGCCTTCCTACAATTTACTGATGATGCTTTCAGAATTATAGATAATGGAGACTCATGCCTGCTCGTTCTTCTTGACATATGACACTGTACTTCGCACATTAAAAGACCGCATGGGCTTTGAAGAGAAGGTCCTGGAATGATCCAAGCCCTACCCAGTGAACCCAATTTACCAAAGTGTATCATTTTTGTGTACTCCTTCATCAGTCTCCCAAGATGTTATACAAGGCTCTGTCCTAACTGCTGCCATGTTCATCCTCTGCCAGGAAGCCTTGGGCAATCTCATCCAAGGTTCTGATATTTCCTAAAACCAATTTGCTGATGACACAAACACTAGATGAATATCTCTTTCCTGCTGACATATCGCATCTGGCTTCCACTATGGACAAAATACAGTTGTGGATGACCTGGCACCAACTCAAGCTCAACCTCCATAAAACTGAGTTCCTTCTGTTCTCATCGAAGTCTCATTCCACCTCAGTCCAAGGATGACTTTGCTGTACTAACATCTTTGGCAGCCCTGCAATGTGCACGGACTATGTCAAATCCCTCGGTTTCAGCCACAATAAATGCTTTCATTTCCTCAATCACATCAGCACTGCCTCCAAAAATTCAAACTACCATCTTAAATTTATTAGGGGAATCTAACTCTTCCTACCTGTTCATTACCTAAAAGTAGTTATCCAAGCCTCGGTCATATCTAGATTGAACTATGGAAAGGTCATCCTAGCTAGAATTCCCAAGACATACCTTGCACCTATGAAGGCATTGCAGCATGCGGCTGCTTGCCTCGTCTTCGGACCCTCCCGATTTGACCAGGACACTCCCATCTTGTCTTAACTTAGATGCCAATTGATGTAGTGTTATGATTATTATATTTTTTCTCTTTTAGTATGACTTAGATTGGCGTTTGCTCGTCACCGGACCCCAAAATTATGCAATTGGTCTATCATTGGCTTCAAGCTTGTTCATACTTTACCCAAATACAGCAGGACATCATCCATGTACAAGGAGGTAGCATGTGTGTCACTGTTGATGCTAATTTAGTGCATCAGCCCTAGTAGCCTCACTCATTTTGCCAGCTGTTCTTTTGCTAACATGAATAGCAAAAGGGTCAAGCAAGAATCCTTTCAGTTGCCCCTACATGTCGGACAGGATTTTGAAATAACCTCACTGTTCTTAACTCATGCCACAGCATCACAATATAAGAGTTTAATCCAGGCTCTAATTTAATCTCCAAAACCCATCTTTCTTAATACATGAAAAAGTAGCTCCTGTGTAGTGTATTAAAGCCTTATCTATCTCACACAGTAACCACTGAATCAAAATAAGTCTGAGAAACACTATCCATAACGTGGAACCTGCATATGTTGGGAGACATGCATCTTTCTGGTGGAAACCTGCGCTGGAGGGGGTGGATTATCCCAGGCCAGACCTTCAGCAGAGACACACCCAAAACATTTGAAAGGATTTTTTAGAATTCCTCTCCTTTTGTCATAAAATTATTTTTTTGCCTTCCCCTTTTAGGGCCTAAATTATCCTTCTGCGAATGACGTGCTAAATAATTATTCACAGTGCATAAGTGTGAGTGAATCAAGTGCACATTTTCATATTGTTCTGGTCCTACGAAATGATAAACAAGCTTACATGATATCATGGTATTTAATCATTGTAGCTGATCATTTCATTTTTAATCACCATTTTGAAATTATAGCGTTTCTATAAGGTTGTTAATTACGTGTTCCATTTTGTTGTCTTTTCAAAAGAACGTTGCCTAACAGAACAAAAGTAGCTGAAAGGGCCTTGCACCATTCATTGTTGAATATTTATCCTGAAAGTCTTCAACAAACTTCAAAATAATCTTATAAAATCTGTGCAGAGAGAGATAAAAGTCAGAGAGGATCTTCATTCCAGGTGACAGAAGGACTGACACAGTCATGCACCTGCCTTAAGTGAAGCTGGGAGGCAATTGTCCTTCACTAGCTACCTCGGCCAGTCGAGTGGCTGTGCTTATCATTTACACACTGATGGCTTTGTGAGCTAAACACAGAACTTGTTGTTTTAGAATCAGGTTTGCTAGTGTGAACCATTTTTGAAACCTAGGATTTTTTTTATTTATTAATATGATACTAATGTGCTAGAAGTAGTATAGTGCTTAGAAGTAGTGAATGTGGAACTAGTGGTATAAAATACTTAGCAATAATGTGGGAGTATTTTTTATTGTTCATGTTACTCATAAACTTCCTTACAGCAGTAATGTTTATCTTCATTATGGTAAGAGCTCATTTTGTGTACACTAGATTATGGTTTTAGTTTTAAAATAAATATTTTGAAATGCACATTCTGTTTTCTAGTAATCTTTGAGTGTGTTATTCATTCATGAAAAATGGATTTGGTGCTCCACTAAATGTCCCTGTAATGTCTCATGGGACTGAACGGTGCCCAAAACACATCTTATGCAGCCATTTTTTCAGTGGGTTGTGCATAGGTTGCAGTCCAGCTGGTTTTCTAATTCGAGTTGGCATTGAGCCAACTGGGCCCTTGGTGGCAGGGAGTCAACCTTGCGAGACTATAATATTCTTGAGAATGTAACACTATGACCATTGCTGGTAAAAAGGTGTGATTCATATAAGATATTTAAGATATGCAACCTATTGGAAGATTTTAGTTCTTTAAACCAAAATACCCAACTGTTTCCCACAGTCTCTCTCCCTCCCATGCATCATCTTACTCATTTTACTCATCCTTTCTAAGCCTAATAGCCACCACATCCTCTGTAACTAAAGCCCCCAGTGGGCTCTGTTGGATATCCTTGTTGAGATATGATTGCTTGTTTTGTCGCCATCAAATTTGTGAGATGATTTACACTTTTCTGGAACGAAGAGGATAGGTGACTTCAGAAGGGCAGGCAAGTAGCATTACTTCTGGGCTCTTAACCATTGGAGAACCTGCAGCTTCTTTGAGCCAACTCAAACCCCCTTTCAAAACTAGGCCAGATGGCGGCACAACCACAGTATATATGTTGGTGTTCTAATTTTCCCACAAATTCTCTACCCCATGAATAATCCATGCGACAACCTCAAAGGTATAACAGCAATACAGGATGTTATAGAGCATTTCCTCCACACTCCAGGATGACCTGCAAAATTATTTGCTCTGATCGGAATCTACACCCATTGATCTCGGTCCAACTTATCTCCATCTCCTTTTCCTAGGCCACGTGGAAAGAGTACTTTCTCCCTGCAACAGGACTATTAGGAACCAGAACATACTGGAGACCATATCCACTGTTAGCATGACAAAAAATAAATGTATCAAATGGAGTGAGTGCCCTTGTGGCTCCGTCTGCACCCTTGGGCTCATGGCACAGTGTCTGACTTGAAGATATCTCTTTCCCTCCAGCAACTCATACTCCTCTTTGCCCAAATATCTGTTTAATCAAAATCCTGCTGAATATCTCTCCTACTGAACTTGTTGCTGACAGTAAAAAAGCTTCCTCCTCTCCCATACTTCAAAGGCTCCACCCTCCATACCTAGGGTAAAATCAATGTTCCACCATAACAGGGGGAACAGGAAGTTACAAGATATCAATCAGCAGTGTTGTCCTGCATAACAACAGGTCCTGTGCACACACATAGGAGTAAATACAGCATAGAGGTAAACGTTATTTAGAAATGACGACAAAGTGTTCTTGCTTGGAGTGTCGATTTAATGGTGTGTTGCTTCACAGGCCAGCCAACACGTGTTTCGTCATTGGGTGTGTAACCCTTGACTTCTTCAGGGCTTAGGTAAAGTATGGCAAGTCTTCGGACCTTTCGGCTGGTGATACTTCCGAGCCAGCGGGTCCTAACACGCACTCCGATGCGTAAGTTCTCTTTTTCAGTGCTTCAGTGAATCTCTTGCAGAAGGTAATAATAATAAACTTCTGTCGCTGAAACTGGCTTTGTATGCCCCAATTGTATCCTTGTATATCAGTACGCCTCTTTTAGGCAAAACAAGAGTAATGCAGCGCCATCCGCTGTCGGTAAAGCTCTGGCGAGTACGCCCTGTAGCTCCTTACTCCGACACTGTGTTATGCCGGAATGTCCTGCATCATCACAGCCCCTGTTACAGAGGAAGTGTTGATACGTTCTCTGGGGGTATCCTGCGAGAGTCGCAGGGTTTGGCTTTCCGACCACCGGCACCAAGGATTTAGTTATTATGCCAACCCAAATAAGAAATCCAGTTGGACTTCAACACATACACCACACACTGAGCAGTGTTGAGCAGGAAATAATTACTGGTAATTTTCAGTCCCATTAGATAAATTCATGCACAATCATGAAACTCCCAACTCCCTTTCATAAACGAGTAGCACACCCAAAACAGCACCAAGAAACAGGATTTGTATTTTAAAACATTTATTTTAAAATTATAGTCTAATGCATAGAATATGAATGGTAACAGAGAATATGCACAGTAAGGCAGCAAAGCAAGATATGAATAACGAGAATTGCAAAAATAATTCTAACCTGTTTATAGAACTCTACATTACTTCCACCCTCATACTGCTACTTCTTGGCTCTATGCTAGCTTTAGCTAAATCTGTAAATAATAAGACTTCTTCTGAGCTTCTTAGCAAGAGGACAAACAGTCATGGAAGGAAATGTGTCGGCTCAATTATCACCTTTATCTGATATATACTAGTTACAACTGGCAAACCTAGAAAGTGGGTGCACATGATGCAAGCATTTCTGCTCATATCTATTCACATGTACTGTAAAGGAAAGTGAAGAGTTTAAACTATAGAAATACAAGAGTTTAAATGCATATTTTGAAGAAAATAGAAGAGTCAACTGTTTGTTTTCAACAGTGTATAGCTTACAATATCTGTGGGGCAGTGTGAGCAAAAGTACTTGTCATATTGGTCCCACACTTGGTGTACGATCCAGCAAGCACCATCCCTTCTCTGTCTCTATTTGTGTGTATTCAAGGAAGTAGTATACATGTGCATCTTGGTAGTATTTAGTCAGTTTGGAGAATTCCAGACTCCAGTTCCTAGACCAAAGTATACATTGTATTCTTCTATCCTAGCCTTCTTGCCCTGCCATATAAACTCAGAGCAGCAGCCCTGCAGTTGGGTTAAGTAGTCCTGTTTCACAGAGAGGGAGATCTCCTGGAAAATATAAAGGGGTTGAGTTATTACAGTGCATTTCACCTCACCCACTAAAGTGATTTGTTCTTCCAGTTAGCCAGGGGTGCCCAAGCTATTTTCTGCAAAGCCATAAAGTTAATTTATTGTTTTGATAGTGAAGCAGCTAGTATACTTCCTGTGTATTTGACAGAGGTGGTCAACCATCTAAATGGGTGTAGAATGACACAGGAACTGTAGTGTACTTAGGCCTAGAGAGAGAATGAGCACCTCTGATTTGCTGAGATTAATCTTAAAACCTGAGGCTTGCTGGTAACTCTTTAGTGAGATTGGGAGTGAGGCAGTTGAGTCTGTGATTGGAAACATTGTTAGTTTAAACTTATCCCCTCGCCCCCAGTTCACTACCCCTTATTATTGCATTTGTTCTTATCTGCTGGAAAGCAGGTATCCTTACCCTAATTCCCCTTAATAAGCTGACCCATTTTGAAAGCTGACCGTTTAAATGGGTTTGAACCTTTGGACTTCAGTAGGTGGCCAATATCCAGTCCAAAAAAGACAACCCACAGCCCATTGCTGTCAGCACATCCTTCATGAAATCCCAGTCGACTATTGAATGCTTTCCCAATGTCAAGTGATGGCAGTACTGACTTCCAGTTGCTCCGGCTTCCTATATCATTAAGCTGTAATTATTTTTTGGCATTGTTCACTTCTTTTCTTTCAGGAATTAACCCTGCTTGGTGTACCAGTAAGCACACCATTTTTAAATGTATTTATTATTTAATTGTTACCAGTGAATGCATCATTGCCCACACTTAGGTGCACACAGGTGACAAGAATCTTTGTCAGTATTTAGGCTTAAAAATTGAGCAATGAAATGGGCCTGTAGGAGGTGCTCTGTATACGCAGCTTACCTGGCTTAAGAATATGCAAAGTCCCTGTCTCCAGCATTCTCTGAGCAACTGGTGTGTCTTGGGTGGCTACCTGAAAGACCTTTAGCAGGACTGACATCAACTGAGTGCTTAGAGAAGGCTCCAGAGAACGTGCATGGTCCCTGTGCCCTTGCAGTCTTAAGATCCCAGATGACTCTCAATATGTCTTCCTTAGTTTTCCGAGGTTACAAGTTCTCTTTGTCCTTCAAGTTCAACTGCAATAGACCCTCTTTGGCTAAGTAGTCCCACTTACTGTTCAGGTCTCTAGTGTGGAGACCTAATAAACCCCTATACTGTGCACTGGAACAGTCTGCTTTTTCTGAGTCATCAGGAAATGTAATCTTTGCTGTATAGCTGCTTGATTGTTTCACGCAGAGTAGACTGGCTAGTACTTTGCTTGGTTTGCACCCCCCTCCCCCAAAAGAAGCATTTGTTTTGTCTTACTATGATGTACTTCACTTTGTCCACTATGTTTTAATTTGGGCCCATAATCCTATCACTTTCCTCTTTGGGTGTTGTGACTGGGTCTGCAGATGGTCTTTCTCTGCATTTGGTAGGTCACATCTCAACGTTCGCTATAGGTGTTTATCTCATTTAGAGAGGCTGCCTCCGCAATCAAGTACTCTTGTATGACTGACTCAAGGGCATCCAATAGTGTTGCAGCACTAATTTCCCCATTGGCTTTAATGGAAAGATATTGTTCTAACATTTATTTTGCAAGACTACACATTATTTGACAAAATGAAATAGCAAAGAAAGTTATAAAATTGAAAAAACTAATGGGTTCCACAGTAGTGGTTCTGTAGGAAAACGCCTCATATTGTAATTGTTTTGACCCCCATATCTTGAGTGTGTTTTTTATGCATGAGAGTGTATGAATGATGATTATTTTTAACTGTAGATTTGTTATTGGGGAGTAAGCTATTGGAGGTTTTTCTTAAATGTGTTTTATGTATGTTAATGATATATATGTATCAGCATTTTGTATTATATGGATTTAATATGTGTAAACTATATTAAGAGCTTGATATAACTATGATATTTGCAATAAATGATATTTATATGATTTATGAACTATTGATTTTCCTGGCTTTGTATTGATATTAAGGGTCGATGAATATTCGTGTATCTGTTGAACTGTGGAAAATAATGAAGGGTAGGTCGGTTTCTCTGTGTATATTTTGCTTTGTTCCCATGTCTTGAAGCCCATATTAGCCTTTTTCAGGGGTCCCTTATTCTCTTGATTTGATATTCACCTAAACTTTCGCAGTAGGACCTCTCTCTCATTTAGAGAAGCTGCCTCAGCAATTAAGTACTCCCATATGACTGACTCTGGCGCATCCATTCGTGGTGAATCACCAACTTCCCCATTGCCTTTAATGGAAAGATATTTTCTAACATGCTGGCATTTATTTTGTAAGACTACAGGGTTTTTCAGCAGGGTGTTATTCACCTGTCATCCTTTACCCTTATCCCCTTGTGGGGGATCCGTATTACCAACTGAGTACTTATTACTGGGCCACGATCTGATAAGGTCATTGGGCTTTGAATGCCTTCCCTAACCCCTCACACAGACCACTTATCCATCAGAACATAATCTAAGCGGCATGCCTTTGGTGATTCACTGAGTAATATTGAAACAGGTGTCTATGTTGCCAACTACAACTACATATCTTCCAACCAGGACCTCCCCTCTTAGGAGGAAAGTGCTATGGTTCCTTCATAAAGGTTCTTGGTTTTATTGAGGGTGCCATCTTTCACTATATTGGGATCTCCCTTAATTATAAGTAGTCCAGATGCCCAAGCTGTGATCTTATTCAGCATGTCCCTCAAGAAAGGTGTTCTGGCCCTAATTAGGGACATATACTGATGCCATCATTAGTGGCTAAGCCTATAGTCAAAATATTGGCTCTGGACAAAGATATCCCAGGGGCTGCATTATTTGCAGAACTGGCACCCACTTAGCATGTCATGTTCTCCATCAAACAGCCATCACCAGATCACTCCAGGATGGCATTAAATAGGTCCTGGTCATACTTCTTTATGTCTTTGCCTTCAGATCCTTCAGAAGCACCTTGGATGTGTATATTATTCTCCTGAAGGATATGATTTGCTCATCCAAACGTAGCAAAAAGGCTCAATATATTTTGAGGTCCGTAATTTTTCATCCATAGTCTCTTTGAGGGCATGCACATGGCTGCCCAACTTCACACTCTTTATGCTCACATCCTTCGCTCTCTGTTTCAGATCATCTCTCAATGAGATTATTTCTGCTTTAATGTAGTTAAAGAATTGCTACATAAAACGTTTGGCAAATATTCTTTCATCCTTCTGGGAAGGCTTTATTGGCAACAGACTAACCCTCTTTTCTGTCGATGTTGGGGAGGGGGCCTGCAGTAGTATGTCTTTAATAATAGGGTCTTTTTCTTGAAACATCAGACAATACACTGTGACAATGGAACACTAAGTCAGCACAGAAAGTAAAGTTGACAGATACATTGGCATACATTACTCTTGAATCAACACACAAGTCCCCGTCGACCCTCAATTTCTCTTCCAGACTCTGGCCTAATGTGGGTTATTGTTCATGTGATCTCCTTTCCTCTTCCCTCCCAATAGTGAGTCCTCTAGCTACCCCACACCTTTTCACACTTTCTGAGACAGCCCCTCGCTTCATAGACCACCCTTTCCGCCTCCATACCGACATTCAAGCTAGCAAGGCACATTGCCGTAGTTGGAGCTGCCTGGATACCCCACATCTTTGCAATGTCTCATTTCGCAACACAAACCCTAACATGCACAACAGCAATTTCACTCTGGGCAAATGTTTATCACATGGAGTGCCTAATATGGCATATTGGTTCCAATCCGGGATGCGAGCAGCAGACAGTTCGACAATTATCTTCCTCCAGCATTTCTGTGTTTTGGGCCACTCCCATATTGTGTGGAAGTAAAAGCCCACTGAGGCATTACACTTTCTGCATGTGGGGGATTGCGCTCTACCCATTTTGTATAACCTGCTTCTATTATAGTACACTGTGCAGTACTTATACCTGCATCAACATTAATCTTGTCTTCATTGGCAGCTCTTGTGAATTCATCAAGACAGCTTCCACATCAGTGTCCTCTAATTAGCCCAAATCAGCCTCCTACCTAGCTTTGAGTTTTTGTTGATTGTCTGGTTTGTTGTTGATCAAGATTCAGTATGTCTATGAGACTGCTTTGCTGGTTAATTCATCCAAAAGCACTCTATTTTCCAGTGGTTTACTGTAGGAAAGTAGGATCTCACCTTCGGCGAACCCAGGACCATCTCTCCTTCAGGAAGCAGCTCAAGACCTGGCTGTTCGAGCAGTAACTTACCCCCTCCCCCAGCGCCTTGAGACCCTCCCGGGTGAGTAGCGCGCTCTATAAATGCCGTGATTGATTGATTGATTGATTGATCTGCTTTCATGGTTACCCCCACTTGTTGCTCGATGTAATGCTGTTTCTGACTAGTCTGACTGGGATCCTGCTAATCAGGACCCCATTCTCTGTGCTTTCTCCCCTAAATTGGTTTGGTAAGTATTTATTTATTATTTATTTATTTATTATGAAGTTTTATATAGCGCTGGCCAGACCCGAGGGTATCGGAGCGCTTTACAACAGTCGTAATGCGAAAGTAACAGAATACAGTAATAGAGTAGAACGTGGGAAGAAAATCCCAGCAGGTTGTGTAACCTAGAGGCACTGAAGTCTTGTAGTGTCTTATAAGAGTGCCGTTGCTTGGGCGGAGCTCCTCTTTCGGGGAGGAGGGAACGAGGTAGGGGTCCGGGAGGTGTAGGAAGTCGAGGTCACAGGACACAGAGTCAAAGTCATGCAATGTGCTGGCTAAAGCACTTCGGCGGTACTTGGGTAAATCACAGATTGGACACTGGTGTACACTTATCATTCCCTAGTCTATGGTACGAATTTACCCAGGGCATAGGTACACCAGGGGTCTTCCATGGGCTGAAGCATGTATTATGCCACGCATGGGAGACCACTCAATTTGCAACTACAGGCCTTCCATTGCAGCCTGTGTTAGCTGGTACTAGCACCACTTATGAAAGATATAGGTTTCCCTATATCTAGGGTCACTACACTTAAAACCTACAAGTCTCCCCTAAGGCAAGCCTTACAATCCTGAAGGCAGTGTGCTTGGTTCTAAGTGGGTGGGTGCCCCTGCATAAGCAGGACAACCCTACAGCCCATGGAGTCCATTCTCCCGGTTTGTAAGTGAGACAGCCGTATGACATATAGAGGGGCACCGTGTCATTACGCGATGACCATCTAAAAACTGGCTGTAATGAACCCTATCATGTTTGGTATCAAACATGTTGGAATCATACCCCCCACTGTAAACGGTGTGGAACGTAGGATTCCATGCACCATAAAGCTCCTTTGGCAGTCCACGGTGCTCCCGGTACCAGTCTTCCAGACCCGGACAGCCAGCCAGGGCTGGTGCCGGCCAGAGACACGTTTCTGCCCTCCTGCTGCTGAGCCAAGCTCGGGCAGGGGAAGGCAGAACAATAGGTATCCTGTCACAGGGAGGTGAGACCACCTCCCAGACAGGATTTAGTGTATTGGGGCAGGGTGGGAGCACTTGCCAGCGCCACATAGTCTGTGTGCAGGTCACACTTGGTGCTCTTCATGCATAGTCCAGTTTAAACCAGTTCAGGGAACCGTTGGCTCCCGCTCTGTGCGAACCTGGACAAAGGACAGGGGAGTATCCTCCCCCTTGTCCAGCCCCTCCTTAGCGAGGGACCCCTGTATCATCCCAACCCTTTCCTTAGGGTACTTAAGGGCTTACCTGAGGGTGGGTCCCTAGATTCGTCGTGGGACAAGATACATTTCCAACACCACTTCTTCTTCAACCGTCTGGGCACTCTGGACTTCGCTCTGGGCATCAAGGCTGCAACCGGGTAGACTCCTGCTGCTCCTGATCTCGCCGCCCTGCTCGTCTGTTGCAACGTCCGTGCCTGTGCACCATACAGGAACCTTCCAAGGCCTGTGGGCATCCAAGACACCTGAAGGAATCTCCCTTGAAATGAAGGAGTCACTTCCCTGCATCTGCAGGCACCGCACCTAAGATGACCGGTCTGATGATCCTGAGCTCCCACGGACTCCGAAAGGCCCAGCAACACAGGAGGTGGTTCTTTACATCCCTCGAGGCCTGCCCTGTCCTCTCACCAAGTTTGAGGCCAGTATTCCTCGTTGGAGCCGCAGGAAATGAACCCCTGGGCACTGTGTCGACTTACAGTTGCAAGGGCTTGTTGGCTTCCTTCCACCAAGATCTTCGGGCTCCAAGTAACCCCAACCTCAAGCATCTCCAGTGACCAAGATCTTCATCCTCACCGCATCTTCTTGCATCGTGGGCTTGCATCTTTGGTGAGCTGCTCGAGGTCCACTTGCGACTCCAGTGCCTCCGGCCTGTGGGTCCTCTTGAGGGTCATCTTCGTATTCTTTGGGCTCCCCTGATTGCTCGAGGCTTGCCCTGACTCCCCTGCTTGTGGTGAGTCTCCTGGACCTTGCTGGTCCCGACATTGCACCTTCTTCAGCTTCCACGCTGGTTGCAGTTGCTAAGGCTTGTTGGTGCTCCTGCTGGACACCGACCCCTCAACTCTCGCCATCCGACGTGGGACAGCTCATATCCAGCTCCTGGTCGTCCTCAGTGTCACCTGGTCCGCACAGCTGCAGTTTAAAGGTCACCGTCCGCTTCCCTGCAACACCCGACATCGGTGGGCATTCGTCTTCCATGCCTCCTGGTCACTCCTGAGTGGCATAGACTCTGTCCCCTCTGCTTACAGATTCTTCACATCTTGAATCCACCTTTGGGTTCCACCGGACACTTTCACCTTCTGCAGCAGCGGCATCTTTCTGAAGTCCTCCATTGGGTTCGACGGCGGTTTCCGACGCCACTTCACACCTATGCACCCGGCTTCCCTGGGGCAGGTATCCTGGTTCCAAAGGTATCCACGGGTGGGGTGGCTCTCCAAACTTCTGTCTTCCACTGGGTTTCTTCAGGGTCCGCTGGGAAGGTTCCTTCTAATTTAAAATTGCAACCGCGACTTACTCATTGACTATTATTGCTCACACGGTCGTGTTCCCACTTAGCACACAACCTCTGTGTGGCTCTTAGTTACTTACCTCGGGTGGCTCCTGGGGTCTCCGACACTTCTACGTCTCCTGGGTACAGTCTTGACTCGAGTCGTGGTTCGCATTCCACTTATTTAGTATATGGTTTGGTCCCCCCCTGGAGACCGCTGTGTATTAAGTGCTACTTACCTGTTTCTATCGTAAAGTATTGTGTGCATTGTGTATATCTCCAGGTAGGAGATCTCTGTATATGTTAGTGAGTGTCTTATAATAAATACATATTTTTATAAATACACTGTGTAGTTCTTTTTCACTTAATCTATACTTATAAGATTATGTTCTGGTAAAACAAGCTGCTTTACACTCCTTCTGGACTAAGCCTGAAGGCTGCTCTCCACAGCTACCACTTAGAGAGCTTTCTAAGGTTGTCTAAGACCACTACAATCACCATATGGGTTGTCTGGATTAGTGCAAGGTGCCCACTTACATAAGTGTACACCATATACCAATCCAGCTTCTGACAGTTACTGTCTGGCAGGTCCTCCCAGTCTCTTGCTTTTACCCCAGAGCATGTCTAATGTGTGGGTATTTATATTTCTTTGTGGGAGCTAGGTCATATTATTTTTGTAATTCTTCAAACCCCTTCAGCTCCCCTCCCTTAATCATGTGCCTCAATGTGAAGGTACTAATTGGGATCCATTTTTGAAACCATGGCAAGTTCCTCATCTCTGGTAGTATGTTCTCTTTCCACCCAAGTGTTTCGCCAGAGAATGATGGGGGTCTCTCTCTTTGTATGTTACTTACCATATTCTCAAAGTGGACCTCCTGCACTCACACAACTCTGTGCTCATTATTGCCCCGGGAAGAGTGCTGTCCGATTGTAGCAAGCTGATTCTTGCCTGGTACCCCCAGTGTCTTTGTGTTGGCCAATGTCTCTCAAAGCCCCTCTCAACCCTAGCAAACAGATGTCCTAGAGTGCCCTGTTCTCTTCGCCTCTTCTGTTCTCCGTGTTAATGGCTATTGTTTCATCAGACCCACTAGTGTTAGTCCACTCAGGCAGTGAAGGGGCCAAACCCCACTCTACTCATGACGCTTTCTACTCCAACTGCTGGCACACTGCTTCACCTGGGTAAGAGCATAATGAGACCCCTCCCAGCTCTTAATGGCCTCCATTCCTATAGTACATTCCTATAGAATATGTTATTGCTCTGCCCATGCTCAAACCCCCTAAGGGTGGTGCTTCTCTAGTTGGTTGTCATAGAGGTAAACCGACCTGCCAGCCTGCCTCAATACACCATTTCTTGGAGCAGCGCTACCTCAGGCCCACTGTAGAGATAGGCCACCCTGCCTTCAGGTACTCGCAGCAAGTATTTTGTTGGGTTTTCTTAGGTCTCACCACTCTCTGTTATTTCATTGTTTATGCTGGTCTGAATTCCAGGGTCCATGGTGAGGCTCGCCTTTTGTCTATGCTCAGAGACTGCCTCGGACCTAGGGATCTCCCTTTATGGTCAGAATTATGGGGGGTGGGCCCAAGCGGCAACTGTCCTCCTGATCCCCCTATGATAGAAGGTGAGAGGCCAGGTCTGGTGCCTGCTTTTATCATGCACCAAGCCGGTGTGGCTGGGCTCTGCTCAGCCAATAACAAGTTGTCTCAGAATCTCAGGGGCTACAGCCAGTCTATGTGTTATGACACTGTAAGGGTGAGCTGGGGCCAGGTGAGGATGGTGCATTTCCCCTGCAGTGGTTTTGGAGAAAGCAGATCAAGCATCCACTGCCTCCTGGGGCAGGCTAAGGTCATGCTGTGAACATCATAATAATTTTTCTTGCTATGTTGATTCAAGCTCTAAGCATTTAACATGACAAACCTAATGCCCTCATGTCTATGTAATATTGCATTGTTTTTACTACAAAGTTGTACACCTGCGAGAACTACCCCTCCCGCCATCAGTACAATGAGTACATTAAAAGCTGTATTTCATATTTCTACTCCCAGCAATTGCTGTTATTTTATCTTTTCTACAAAGATCATGTTGTTTTACCATTTTTTAATTTTCTCCATAACTTAGAAACTATCCTTGCATCTTAATAATCAGTAATACTATGGAAAGGACAACACTTGCAATATCTTTCTCTTTGAATAACTTTATTCGGTTGTTTACTTACAACCGTCAAAGTATACAAATAAATCCAAGATTTTTACAATTTAGAGCAAGAGTAAGATTCTTGAATTGCATATAAAATGTACAGTAAAAAGGAACATGAGTAAAACGTTAAAACATGTAGGCATCCAGTTAGCAGCCTTACAATTAAGAGACACGCCACTTGAAAGGTATTGGAGTGAAATCTTATATACAGTAGACAATTCATTTGCTCCAGTAGCCAACATTTCACAGTCACAAAATTGAATTCTAATAGTAACAGCCAACGCAGCCTAGGATAAAAATTTCTGTCGATTGATCCAAAAGGAGAATAAAAAACGACTGATTGCAAAAACTATTGGCCCGGAAGTATCTGTTTTTAGAATTCTGTAGGCAACCTGATGTTGCCTGGCTCCAATGTTTAGACAGATCGGTCATATCCACCTCCTGCGGATCAGTTGGTATTTAATGCAGAAAAAGAGTACGTGTTCTTCTGTCTCTTGTACGCTAGCACAGGCAGGGCATAGTTCTAGTAATAGTCCAGCAGCCTGATTGCTAGGGAACCTTAATAAGAGGTTGCCGTACCTGAATCTAACATATAGACTTTCAGCAAGTAGGGGTGTGATTTGATCCAGGAAAGGTTCAAAACTGGGGCATGACTTGGCACTTAAAAATTGTGCTGTTAATTGGCCATTTGCTGATCTGGTGATGTAGCGCTCTCCCACAGCCACCCAGTACCTAGTCTTGAGCCTCAGTAGATCTCCTCTGGTTGCCCTCTCTGGGTGCTCCCATAGTTCCGACATACCAAGTGATTTTTTTTTTTTGAAAAATCTTTTTATCGAAAATAAAACAAACCACACAAATCAAGACAGTACATTACTATAATCTCACCATGCAAAAGGCTCAAGACACGGCGAATATATACATTTAGGTGTTGGGGAACATTACAAAAGAGCATACATTGTCGTTCCATATTCAAAGCACTTAAATATCTTCATCATCTACCACTAGGGAGGGAGGGAGGACAACAAGGGTGCACAACCGACCTCTACTTTAGTTTCATGGATCCCATATTCTGGACCATTTTTGTGGGCACCCCTACTTTCATAAACCACCTTCTCAGCCTGCATGCACCAATCCATATCTAACTCCCAATCTTTATAACACAGCTGAACTCCACCCCTCCATGTTCTAGCAATGTTACGCTTCGCCACCATACATCCCAGCGTAACCCACAACTTCTCGGTACGTGACAAATCCGTGGCGTCCCAAATATTAAGGAGACACATCCGGGGGGAGTCGTCTATTTTAGAATTACAAACGCGAGTCATACCAGCAATAACTTTTTCCCAATACTCTCGTAGGACAGGGCAGTACCACCATTGGTGCATATAAGTACCATCTAGGCCACAACCACGTGGGAAAGCAGGGGATCCCAGCACACCCATCTTAACCAATACAGAGCTGGTGTAATACGTCCGATGCAACAATTTAAGTTGTATAAGTCTGAATTGTGATCGGATCGCTACCTCGCGAGGGGATGCCAGCGCCTCTCTCCAATCGTCGTCACCCAGATCTCCAACATCGTCAGCCCATTTAGCCCGCAGTTTATCCTGAGCGTCTGGAATATGATTGAGGATTTTCCGGTAAGTCAGAGAGATAGCTTTCTCCGGGAGATAGTCATCCAACAACCTATCCTCCAGAGGCGAGGAAACCGGTACCTCCGAGTTCTTAGGAATGGCTTTATACAATGCATTTCTGGCCTGCAGATAACGGAACGTTTCTCGATCATGCAATTGATAATCTCTCTGTAGATCGGCAAAAGGAATCACTCTACCACTCGCCCACAGATCCCCGACCGTAGAAAGACCGATCAAATCCCATTTAACGAATCCTGGCTGCTGGGAGAGCATACCCAAGCGGTCAGATTCCAGCAGGGGGGTAACTTGTGTTATTTTGTCTCTCCACCCCAAAGCCCGCGTTGCTTTATTCCATATATCCACAGTAGATGACGTGGAAGTGAACCTGGGTACATAGCGAGTACCCCCATAAAGTGCTCTGAGATAGGAGCCAGGTAGCATATTGTGTCGGTCCATTCTATAAGCGGGGTCCGAAACAGGTCGATGAACCCATTGATTTAGAACAACTAGTTGGGAGGCCCAGTAATAAGACCTGATGTCAGGCAGGGCGATACCACCATCGTATCAGCTCTTTGTCAATTTAGTACGAGAGATACGGGGGGCACCTCGATCCCAGAGGAAAGCCCTAACTTCGGAGTCGCTTAATTGGAAATACCGCGGAGGAACTGGGTATGGCGCGTTCTGTAAAGCGTACAAAAAACGGGGGAGGGCCATCATCTTGTAAAGAGCCGCTCTACCTAACAATGTAAGGGGTAATGTTTTCCAATGACGGATATCTGCTTTGAGACGAAGTAGGGGGCGTAGCAAGTTATGTTCGTAAAAGACAGAGGAATCTGGCGTAACGTAGATTCCTAAATATTGAAAGCCGTCAGTCACTATGTGGGCCTCACAACCCATCGGTAAAACCGGAGGAACCCCACTCAACACATACACCACGGACTTGTCCCAGTTGATAGTATACCCGGAATATTTTTGAAATAAAGCGAAGATATGGAGGACACGCCGTAGTGAGAAAAAAGGTCTGGCCAGGTACAACAGAATGTCGTCGGCGTAAAGGGAAATCCTATCGGACCAATCAGGCAACCAGTTCAAACCCCTAATAAGCGGGTCCCCCCTTATCCAAATCGCCAGGGGCTCCAGGGCTAGAGCAAAGAGCAGGGGCGACAGCGGGCAACCCTGTCTCGTACCCCTCCCCAGGACAAAGGATACGGAACAGGCACCATTCACGGAAATCCGTGCCAAGGGGTCAGCGTAAAGAAGACGCACCCAAGACAGGAATCGGCCCCCGAAACCATACCGCTCGAGTGCGGCGAAAAGAAACAACCACTCTATCATATCAAAGGCCATTTTGGCGTCAAGGGACATAATAATGGAATCTTCTTGTATAGTGGCGGCCCTACCCAACACTCCAAACAACCTTCGGAGATTCAATGCTGTATTTCTGGTGGGCATAAAGCCCGATTGGTCGGGGTGTATTAGTTTAAGAAGGCATGGAGAGAGGCGTTGTGCCAAGAGCTTGGCGAGGATCTTGACTTCAGGGTCCAATAATGAGATGGGACGGTAGGAGCTACATTCCTCCGGGGGTTTATCCTTTTTATAGATCACTACAATAGAAGCTAGTCGTTGCGTAGCAGGCAAAACACCCTGAACTCGGCTCTCTTCATACATTTTTACTAAGAAAGGGGCAATAGTATTAGCATTGGGTTTATATAATTCTATTGGAAGACCACTCGGGCCCATAGCTTTACCTGACTGCAGAGAGCCATTGGCCTTTGTAACCTCTTCGACTGTAAAATCTGCCTCCAGGCTCCCCACATCTTGGGCGTCTAGAGTAGGTAGCGGCAGGGTGGCCAGCAATTCTGCTGATTCAAACTGAGTGGATGACTGCCTGGATGTATATACTTGCTCAAAGTGTCTGGCGAAGGCACCGGCTATTTCGGCTCTGTCCCTTATCACCTCTCCCTCGTGTCCCACTATCTGGGCCACCCATCTGTTCGCCAACTCCCTTTTATCCAGCCACGCCAGCAATTTACTAGCTTTATCCCCCACATCATAAATACGATGCTGGGTGGCACGATACTGAGTCTTAGCAGCCTCTTCAGCAACATCCCTGTATTCTTTTTGCTTAATTAATAACTTATGTGCAGTCTCTGGAGTATGGGAGGCCACCAATTCGGCTTCAAGCGCGGATACCCCTGCTTCCAATTCCTCCAACTGTTTGCGCCTCTCCCTCCTGTGACCCGCAATTGCCTCCACTCCCTCCCCCCGGACAACTACTTTATAAGCCTCCCAGATTGTGACGTCGGACGCCACTGATCCATCGTTTTCCGAAAAATAATTTCGAGTAGTTTTAATCAATTGTTCTCTAATGGTTGGTCCCCTGAGGTACCATGGATTAAGTACCATTTCATGCCTGGTAGGGGGGGGGAACGCCGCCATAATATGTTACTTTCGGGGAGTGATCAGAGATGCTTCTAGGGAGGAAGGATATTCCATCAAACATGGGAAGCTGGGGGGCTCCACAGAAGATGTAATCAATACGGAACAGGCTCCCATGTACCCCAGAATGAAAGGTGTATTGCAAAGAGGTGGGGTTACAGGTCCTCCACACATCTATAAGGCCCAGTGCCTCTAGAAAGTCCGCCAATAACCTCCCAGCTGACTCTCCCACTCTGGGCGGCAGACGATCCATTTCCCCATTGAGTGCAGCATTACAATCGCCCCCCACCAGTACATCACCGTCCGGTAAACTTAACATATGTGGCCCTAGGTCGGCCAGTGTAGTGGAATGTAGCCGGGGTGGCACATAAAGAAAAGTTACATTAAGGGGTCTCCCCTCCCACCGCCCAGAGACCGTCACAAATCTGCCCAATGAGTCACGGGAAACTGATTGTATTTGAAAGGGGAGTGACTTTCGCATCATAATACCCACTCCCCTGGACCCTCTAGCAAACCCAGCATGCGCCACCAGTTTATATCCCCATCTATTAAGGGCACAGTAGGAGGTACCCTGAATGTGTGTTTCCTGCAACAAGACCAGATCAGGAGCCTGTCGTTTCAAATATTGCAGTACAATCCCCCGTTTGATTCGGTCACCCAATCCATTAACGTTCCAAGAAAGTAATTTAAGGCGCCCCAATCGCGGGGTAGAACCCTGAATCGTACTCATTTAACCTACAATAAAGGACACATATACACATTGGATCACCGAAAGACAGCACTGACAAATCTTCACACCCCTCCCCCCCAGTGGCCGAACAAAACAATGGATACAACAGCAGTGCAGTTTGGAAAGCAATGATAAAAATATCCCCAAGCGCCAAGGAAGAAGTCTCATTTGTAAACTTGTACTGAGCACACATACGAAACCTATAAAAAAAACAATAACATACCCTGGAATTCCCCCCCACCCTGCCTCCCTGCAACGTGGACTTCGAACTGCCCACCCCCCAATTTTGCAGAGCGCCTGTAAACCCCAAACGACTATTCTATGAAGGGAGTGTCACTCAACCGAACAACCCAAGTGATAACCTGCTAGCCCCCGTGAAGCCAATGGAGAAGTCCCTGGAAAACAATGTTGTCGAAGCTTGGCACTTTAACAATACAAGCTAAATACAAATATCCCGACCCCCGGCCCATCATAAGTCCACAGTACGACAGAGGACGCCAACAGCAGCCGCGACCGCTTTCAAGCTCATGGAGCCATTCAAAACAAATAGAGCAGCACCCCCACCCCCCCCCAAAACCACAAAAACTGGACCGCCTCCCCAAAAAAGCCGATCAATACTCATCATGGCTGAGTCGCACCAACATAGTTCCTACGATCACTCACTCCCACTTCGTTCAGTTCGTTCTTGTTGACTGTCCCTTCCCTGTTCATGACTCGAAGATGATCGCTGGCGAGCTTTGGAGGCGCGCCAGCCTTCGAGCCAGTCCCAAGTCTCATCAGGGGTCTGAAAAAACAACGATTTACCATCGGCAAGGATCCTCAATATAGCCGGAAAAAGCATAGCGTACTTGAGGCCATGATCTCGGAGGGCTCGTTTGACTTCAAGGAAAGACCTGCGCCTCTGCTGCACTTTGTAGGTAAAGTCCGGAAAAAAGGTGATAGTGGCGTTCTCGAACTTGAGTGGCGGGGCAGTCCTAGCTGTCTGGAGGATAACATCTCTATCACGAAAATTAAATATCCTCGCCAACAGGGGTCTTGGAGGTGCGCCAGGTTTTGGGGGGCCCCCTGGTACACGGTGCGCCCGTTCCACAGAGAAGTTCTTTGAAAGGGACCGGGGTTGTAGATGTTTCAGTATTAATTCCTCAACGAACAAGTCAGCGGCCTGCCCCTCCAATTTTTCTGGAACCCCCAAAATGCGCACGTTGTTTCTCCTCGCGCGCCCCTCGTAATCCTCCAACCTCGCCTCAAAGTCCGATGCTTGCAGACGTTTGACTGAGATTTCGAGGGACTTTGTGGAAGTCTGGAGGGTTTTCACTGAATCTTCCGTTTCTTTAACCCTGTCCCCCATTTTACGAAGGTCAGCACGGATGAGAGTGATCTCCGTCATGGCAGTATCAATCTTCTGTTCCAACGCCGTGCGCACTCCCTGGATAGCTTCCATCACATCGACAAGGGACGGGCCCTCAGTAGGCACCGGCTGTTGTGCCACCATCTCAGATGATTTGTCGTCCGGTGCGTCAGCCTTGGAATGGGCGAATTTTGATAATTTAAGCACGCTGGATTGTCTAGGTCCCTTATTAGTGGCCATAGTGCCAGAAACACAATTAGCAATACTAATTCAGTGCAATGGTTGTGAGGCGTAGAAACGGGGGGGGGGGGTTTCCCACATCCACCGCAATTCGGACCCAAACAGCACCACTGCAAACACCCAACTCACAATGGGCCCGGCCGTGGAATCTGTGACGATGGAATGCAGTCTGGAAGTAAATCCGGGCTTACACCATGCCTGCGTGCTTTGGGTGCAAAGAGATGTCAGGCCAACCACACCCCACTATACCAGATGTCACAGTAAATCAAGGGCTTGATCTGCAGATCACCAATCCATAAAAGTCTCCTGCCGCAGTAATAAAGGTCCAACAGACAAATGCCCCTACACTCTGTAGCAATGATGGGGGAGGGGCACCTTACCACGACGCGATGGCAGCCCCACTCGGGGGAAGCGGTCCAAATTAATTTCCTCACCAAGCGTTGCTGGTATGTATGCCCGGGGGGAAGGGGAAGGGCCCCGGCGTCTTCTCCGGCCCCGGGGATTAAGGTAATGGCCTGGGTAATGGCGTCCTCTTCACCGATATACACGCTCGCACCGGAGCCCACCCGGCGCCACGCCCAGCAATCAGCACAGCCACCAGATAGCACCGGGGACACCGCTCACGTCGCGGCAACTCCCCCGGCGCCAAAGAACAGCCCCACCGAAGGCCGAGCGCCGCCCCGCACTGAAGGCCCAGCTGCTTCAGCGGCCCCTGTGGTGATCAGCTCCGGACCCCTTCATGGCCAGCGCGTCCTCGCGGCCGCGGTCCGGAGCCGCGATGTTGTAACTCCGGGCCGGATGATCAGATTTGTGGCAGCAAGGGACCGGGGGACTCCGCAGGACAGCAGCTACACAGCGCCGGCGTCCAAACGGGCTATACCGATCATTGTACGGATTGTAGGGGGGAATTAAATCTCAGAGACTCGGAGCTTCAGCGCAATGCGGCCATTTTGGGTGTTGGCTAGCCACGCCCCCTCCGACATACCAAGTGATTTATACCAGCTTGCGACATGTTTAAACCAGGGTAGACTTTTGGTACCACTGATCGACAGAACCTCCCTCCGAGAATTACAGTAATCAGAGAGCTGGGGTGTTATCCACAAGCGTAGCCAGTACATTAGGGGTTTCAGTGAGGCCATATCACCTATTCTTTTTTGTCCCTAGATCAAAGAACAGTGGGATCAGAGGGGGAGTGATAGGTACTGATATAAGGGATCTAGCGAAGATGTTTTCAGATATCGTCAGTTTGTGTTAATGTACCCCCATATCTCTGCTCCATACAAAGCTCCACTCGGGCTTTTGCGCGATACACTTGTAATGCTGGAGTTAGTGATCGGCTGTGAGACTGCCTTTGGTATTTCAGTATTGATTTTGACCTGTGACAAAGGTTAAGATAACTCTTATCTAGTTGTTCCCAACCAAGTGTGTCGCTTAGTCTTATCCCAAGGTAGTCAAAGTTTTTCACCCTTTCCAGTGATTCGCATGCGATCCTAACCTCAAGTGATTTTCCCTTCGCTTTCCCGAACACCATAAATTTGTTTTTTGCAACGTTAAGTTCCAAACTCTTGTCCTTACAGAAGTCTAGAAACTTGTCCACTAACCTTTGTAGGCCCATTGATTTGTGGAAATAAGTAAAACATCATCTGCAAAGAGCAGGATTGGGACTTTCGTGCCATTTATTACGAGAGAGTCCTACTGTCCAATAATCTATTAGCCACATTGTTAATAAACAGGGAGAATAGTGTGGGAGCGAGCACGCACCCCAGGCGCACCCCACGCTGTATGGGTATCCTGTCAGTTAGTTCACCATTTGCTCCCCTTCTAATCTGGGCATAGTTGTCCTCGTGAAGTCTAGCTATTAGGATCACCAAGTCTATGGGGTCCCTAGGTCGAGTATTATTCTCCATAATATTTTGCGTGGCACTAAGTCGAACGCAGCTCTTAGGTCGACAAATGCTACGTAGAGTTTTTGTTTTTTCAGTAGCACATATTTCCAAGTTAACAGACTAAATCTAAAAGCCTGATCGCATGTACTGATTTTGTAGCGAAAGCCTGCTTGGTACGAGGACAATATCGCCTTCTCTTCTAACCAAATTTCGAGTTTATCCAGAACTTGTCGTGCAAAGATCTTTTGCAGGTTATCAATCAGGCTGATGGGCCTATAATTGGAGGGGATGGAAACATCTCCCTTTTTCTGTGTATTGTGATTATCTCAGCTCCCCTCCAAGTTGACGGAATAGCCCCACCAGCCGATATGCAATTTGTCAAGAGATTTATATACGGAGCCCATATCATGGGTTCCGATTTATATAAGTCACCCGGTATCTGGTCAGGGCCAGGGGCCTTTCCTACCTTAAGTCTGTTAATTGCTGACAGAGTATCATCCTGGCTAAAAACTAGTGCTATGCCAGTCGTAAGCATAGCAGGAAGGGTGTTAGAAATGTTTTGATCAGCTCTGGGGTTGTGTATACAGCTAGCGTCCACGTTCCTTGAGTATAATGTAGAGAAATGCTCAACCCAAACCTCCGGCTGGATGTGATAGCTAAGAATATTTGTATTTTCTGTATTTCCCTTTGCAAGGATATGCCAGAACAAGCGATTGTCCTTGCATCTGGCAGCTAGTACCAGGTCCTGCCAATTTTTGTCTGCAAAATCACGCTTAGCTTTCGCAAGTGCAGTTTTGTATCTATTTCGTGCCAGGGCTACCCCAGTCTGGCTATGCACCCTGTTTGAAGGTGGCCTGCCTATTTATATCTAATACAGTCCTCCCGTTGCATGCCCTCAAGCTCCTTCCCGCAACCAGTGATGCAATCTGCAGGGAAACAGCCGTTGAACGATGGCAATGTTTGGTCGTAGCCAGGTTAGGTATGCCCCATATCTCATTCTCCTCCTCTAGTAAGATACTTAGTAGGGGAGAGGGTTCAAAGGCGGCATTGAAGTCCCCAGCAACTAAAATTTTAGAGTTGCTTTGGTATGCTCCCACCAAATCATCTAACAATGATAATACTGGGGACTCTCTGCTGTAAGGTTCAGTTGACTGGGGGTGAGTGCTTGTATTGTCAACACTCCGTCCATCATCCCCTTTGGTTTTGCTTTGTTTGCCCTAAGTTGGCAGGGTATGACCAGACGTGGGTCCCTTGCTCACTTTGCCACTGGATTCAAGATAGCCTGGCTGATGAGGGCTGTGAGCCCGAAACCGGTCCCAGGATGCTTGTTTCCGGTCCAGGGAAGACATGGCTTGGCAGTTCGGGCTGGACTGTTCCCATGAGGCGCAGGGTCAGACTGATTTGCATATGGCCATGTCTGAACTGGGGTGGCGGAGTGAGCTAAAGAATGATGATGGATTAAACCCAGATCAGTTGACTGGGGGTGAGTGCTTGTATTGTCAACACTCCGTCCATCATCCCCTTTGGTTTTGCTTTGTTCGCCCTAAGTTGGTAGGGTATGACCAGACGTGGGTCCCTTGCTCACTTTGCCACTTGATTCAAGATTGCCTGGCTGTTGAGGGCTGTGAGCCCGAAACCGGTCCCAGGATGCTTGTTTCCGGTCCAGGGAAGACATGGCTTGGCAGTTCGGGCTGGACTGTTCCCATGAGGCACAGGGTCAGACTGATTTGCATATGGCCATGTCTGAACTGGGGTGGCGGAGTGAGCTAAAGAATGATGGATTAAACCCAGATCAGTTGACTGGGGGTGAGTGCTTGTATTGTCAACACTCCGTCCATCATCCCCTTTGGTTTTGTAAGGTTCAGACCTAGCATAAATATTGAGCACACTTAAATTTAGCCCTGTTGGAAAACTAAGCTGGATCCCCAGTATATCTTATGATTTTATTGTCAACTGTTTATACTTACAAGCTAGGGTATTCCTCACAAGAATTATCTGTCCCCCACTGGCTCTACTCGATTTTTTTGGCGCATTAGCTTCCAGACTGTAAGTCGTGTAGCCATTTATATGTACCCTGTCCACTGCCCAAGTCTCTTGAAAAATGCAGATATCATTTTTGCCTATAAAGGAATGCCATTCAGGATCTTGTAATTTTAGGTGTATCCCTGCCAGGTTCCAGGAGAGTAGGGTTAATCTGTTATTTGCCTCATTACTGGATATGGGCAGGCGTCTACAGGTCTCTACGTCAGTAGACAACGTGTTATCAGTGGTGTGATCAATTGATCGGGTACATAAAGTAATTGGCAATGATCGCGCAGCCTTAACTGCGCCAGTAATGCTGTTGGGTAATACATCAATTTTCGCTTCAAGATGCAAGCTAGTGGTGGGTGGCTCGACAGTATGGCTGACTTCTAGAGGTTTTACGTGTAGAGGTGCAGGAGTGGGAAGGGAAGAGTTATTAATGTTGCTAAGTCAATCCACATCTCGCAATGGGGATAAGGGCCCCTTCCTTAATATAGAACCCTGCAAAAAGTCTGTTCCTGGTCTGCAGTACTTAAGTCTGATGTGGGAGTTATTTAAAGGATTTGTCCTATTATCTAGTGCCACTAAATCATTCACCATTCTTGCGTCTTTTAAGGTTAATTCTATTGCATCGAACATTGAATTCTTAGGGGAGCTCCTTCGGGCACAGAGGATGTCTTCTCTAATAATCGAGCGGCAGCCTCTAGTATGCCTGATCCAATGGGTGGTCTTATTTATAAGGGAATCTTCGGATTCAAACTTTACGTGGGGCTGCAGTTTGGGTACCTTTGTCATGACAACTTTGTTTTTTAAATCAATAGGCCTGCTTCTAGAACAAGGGGCGGGCATATAATTCCACCATCTACTAGTAGAAGTGTGCAGAGGATTAACAATCCTTAGAGGATTTGGTGCCTGCATCTGATGGAGGTCAGGCAAACTAAGGTTGCTCTGGGAACTATTACTCCGTTGTTGCAAGAGGTTAACTCTAGTATTATACTGGGAGTACAGGGGATACTGGGAGCTTGGCTGGCAATTTAGGGACCAACTATTCCTACTTTCTGCCTCTTTTACTCTATTGATACCCTGTGAGTAGGAATCAAAGGGTGGGGATACAAGCTGCTGTGCATCAAACTGTCGGGTAGTCTCGATGGTCTGGGTAGACTGGGTTTTCCAAATAATAAATGTATCAATATCTTTTACACACTTTAGTTTACTTATTGTAAGGACCAAACTAGATATGGCAGTTTTTAACTCTCGCACTTCGGTTCTTAATTCATTAATCAAAGCAATGTATTCCTTCCTTGTTTGAGTCGGAGGTTCAGATAACATAATCTCCAGGGCGGGGTTAAGAGGTGGAACAGGAGTTATTAGACCATCTGTAAAACCATCCGTTATGTTAGATAATGGAGAGAATCGATTGCTACAGTGGACAATGTCAGTTGTAGTTGATGAATGAGAAAGTTCCGACACTTCCGGGCTAAAGGATTTTCTCAGTGTTGCAACCGTGTTAGTAGGCGGTTTTGCTGCCTTTCCGAACATGCTGGGTACACATGGTTGTAAGATGGGAGTACCCAATAAAGTAGGATCCGGAGTAGTTGTAGTGTCCTGCAATACCGGTGATTCTGAGTGTAGCAGGTCCTCACATTCAACAATAAGGTTGTCGATTCGGTCAATTACACAATTCCCATCAGCAGATTTGACTATTCTTTTATTTATTTTTATTTTTGTAGTGACAGAGGACTCCTCAGTTGCCTTCCCCTTTCCCATGGTTGTGATAGTGGTAATTAAGACAAAACAAAATACTACTGGGGTATGCTAGTACAATAAGCAAAGAACCCAAAGAATGCACAACAGGTGATTAAACAATAATGCCAATGGTACCCCCCTATACGCAGTCCCTAGATCTCAGTCAATAAAACAGTCAAAGTGGGCTCTGATATGACACCCAACAACAGTAGAGGGTAGATAAAATAAAAATGCAAAACAGAGTCTTGCTCACATACCTCCTGGAAGTCGAATGTTAGGGAGATGGCCCAGCCTCCTCCGGGCTCCGACAGACGTGGATGGGCCCGCCCGCACGCGTCCTGCGCTGCGGGAGCCCTGTGTGAATTTTTAAAGCGCCTCCTGGCGAACCAGAGATGACGGTGGCGGCATGCAAGCCGCTGGGCAGGCTGGGTCTTGTGGTCCTGACACTCCCTTCCCCCCCCCCCACCTGCTGCTGGAATCCGGTGTAAGCGGCAAAACGGGCGTCCTGCGCTGCGGGAGCCCTGCGTGAATTTTTAAAGCGCCTCGTTGCACACTAAAGATTACGGTGGCGGCGGCAAGCCGCTGGGCAGGCTGGGTCTTGGGGTCCTGACACTCCCTCCCCCCCCACCTGCTGCTGGAATCCGGCGTCAGCGGCAAAACGGGCGTCACCAGTCAATTAACGCCTCATTGCAATATCATTACGAAGCCCAAAAACCTTTCAGCTGTGAAGCTAAAAGTTATTAAAGACCAAAGGCTATTACTTTCCAGCACCAACACCAACCAGGCAACTATATAATCAGACGTCTGACGTTAACAACAACTGAAGGCCTGTTATTTGATCTCTTCTACTGAGACCATGTCATTTGACCATTTTCAAATTTTCTCCATAACTTAGAAAACGACCTTGCTTAGAAAACCTGGTAGCCATTTGGTGATCTAGCAGGGTCTATGAATGTCAGGACAGACAAGCTAAACAGAGGTCGGCAGGCAGATCACAAGCTGCATCTACATAACGAGGTAGCAAGGAACATTTCTAGCTATGAGGTATGCCCTGCTTAGACCAGTTCACAACTGACATGTGCTATCAAAAATACTGTGCAGTGGAGTTTTCTGTGGGAAAGTCACTGGGAGATACATTCTGATTGCGATGATACGAGGGTCTCCTGTATACATTCCTCCCTCTGCCTTAAGTGCTGAGGAAAGTCAGGACAGGCTGGATCTAGGTCATCGAAATAGCTCCAGACTTATAAACGATGTAAAAAAGATTTTTATTAGTACAAATTATCTAAAAATGTATGATGCATCATGCCTGTAATATTACATGGCAACAGTTAAAAACATAAAGAAAGACATGACATATGCTCTATTTGAATACATGTCTCTCAATGAACAATTTCAATCAAACACTCATTTTCTGTATATTGCTTCAAAGATAGAATTGATGTAAAAATAATATTACAGAATTAGTTAAATTAGAGAAATATTTTCAAATACAGTCATAATGGAAACCATGAATGTCTAAATATTTATCAAAAATCAATGATATGTAAAAAAGCAAGAAGAAAATGATGAAATAACACGTGTTCAAAGTGAGAGACAAAGGAGTGGCTTTGATCATGGATGTATCCTGTTGTGTCGTTAGAGAGACATGCATTCAAATGGAGCATATGTCATGTCTTTCTTTATGTTTTTAACTGTTGCCATGTAATATTACAGGCATGATGCATCATACATTTTTAGATAATTTGTACTAATACAAATCTTTTTTATATCGTTTATAAGTGATCACTTAGCCTTTTTCAGTATCATGTTGCAATTATGTCATATAATGCAAATTAGAACATTAGTTGCCTAGGGATTTGTTATTTACAATCCTACCAGAAAGAACTCCACCGAAAGTAAGTAACTTGTTTATTTATGCCATGGTAGTGAAAATAAAAGTGGCCTAACAATACAATTTATTTATACGGCAACTGTACTAATAAACACACATTCACACGTTTATTGCTGCTTTGCAAAGGTAAAAATTCAAGTTTATTACCTTAGTACTTTACCTCCTAACAGATTGCATGTAACAATTACTTTGCACAGTGAAAGAAGTCTTCTAATAGCCACATGATCTGCAGTAGACCTTTAACCCCGTGCATCCTGGTTTGGGTTAAACACCTTTTGTTAAAACAGATTCATATAGAAAATACTGTCATACACCATTTAAAAAGAAGCACAGAATAGAATATGCTATTAATTACCGTTGTTGAGGGAGGGGAGGGGCATAATGACTCACTCTTGGCTTTGTCTTGCGTGACTCATCCACCTTTGATCCTTCATGGAAAGTTTTGTGCTGACCCATCAAGTGGGGGCCAAGAAAAACAGGAGAACGTCTGCTGTCTCGTATAGTAATAGCGACTGAATGGAATTACACCAAATGTGGCACAACATGAAAACTTTACTCAGAAAACATGTCTTTTGATATTTGTTGTTAATCTCTTCAGTGGTTTAGTGTTTAAAAGTTGCTTGGGTGTGCATGAAAGTGTTAGCAGTTAAAGATATATAATGCAGTGGTCCCAAAACCCAAAATACTTGTTTCCGAGTGGTTGGTACCGCGGTCCAGAGAAGGATCAACAGTACTGTAACAATCGCATTAGCTGGCCGCAACATGAAAGAAATGTTGTGACTGTCATACAGGACTCTGGGACTCCGTTCCTGAAGTCCTGAAAAAAGAAGATAAAAAGCATAAGGCACAGAGTGAGCCCTGTGTCCAACCCACTGCTGTTCTCGGCTAATTCTTGTGTGCTGTTGAGGAGTTGGTTGCAAGCAGATCGTTAGGCGTATGCTCAGCTTAGAATATGATTGAAAAAAACAGACATTCTCAGGAAAAAAACAAATGTTATAAGTAAGTTTGGTAATAACATGTTAACATAAGTTAAAAAAAAGAAAAGAAATTTGCTGGAAAAAAACGAAGGGTAAAGTGACGTTATAATAAGGTGTTGAAATGGGATGAGAAATGTCATTTAAAACCGGAAATCCGTGGAGGGAGCAAGGAACCCAAGATGGCGGCTGTACTTTAGGCAAGCTCCACTCCAGCCTAAGAAATCGCACGGAATCCGACCCAGTGGCGAGTTGATCGGGGCTGCAACCTCCTAGAGCTTGTGCCTATCACTCCCTCGGACCCCCCGTCCATCTGGGAGTGGGAGTCAGACATGGCAACCTGCGAGCCAATGGCCTGAGAGCGCAGATAGGGGCCTGCCGGTGACGGGAGCGACCACGAGCGGCGACATCTGTGCCTCCTCTCTCTCCTCACAGGGGACAGGTGGTGGAGTGCAGCCCCAAAACTTCTTCACCTGTCCGCAAGAGAGACCCGGAACAGAGCTAGTGAGGGGCAGCGGCTCCACTCACCCGTGAGCAGCAGTGACACCGGAATCACTGGCCCAGGCTGTTGGGTGTGGTGGTCTGCGACTGGGTGCCACAAGAGAATGGAATGGGCTGGGGGGGGGGGGGAGGTGGAGTGTCTGTATCTGGCTCAAACAGAGCACACTGAAGATAGGCACGAGCATGGCGCGCACTGGCATGTAACCACAACGGGAGCCACCCTGCCTCATTGCCGTGGGAACCGTCCAGGCCTGCAAGTGATGGGGGCCCCTTAGGACGATCTCTGAGGACGCCCCCCTGCACTGGGGCTGGTGTGGGTTGTCTGCACTGGCCCCAAGGGGTGTCTGACACCCGGTCGGGATGTGAAGGAGAAGGCGGTCCTGGGACAGGGGCAAATAGACAAATTTACGAATCCAGTAGCCCCACCTGAGGATGAGAGAGCACAGGGAAAGACAGGGTAGTTAAGATAGGTGGAGGCATTGCTGTAATTTATAACAAGTCTTTAGATTGTAAATTCGAAGATGTACCTGCCGTAGGCTGCGAGGCCTCCCTATTCAAACTTATATTGACAACTCAGTTCACCTTGTCAGGTATACTAGTATAACGTCCCCCTGGGCCTTCGGGCCCATGGGCTTTGTTGTTTCCCAATCTGGTTGCCCTTCATCTTCTTAATGCGGCTAATTTTACCATTTTGGGTGATCTTAGCTTACATCTTGATGACCCCGCTTGTGTAAAAAGTGCTGCACTTATTTCTGATTTGGCAGCTATGAACATGCAGCTTTGTAACTCAGGATCTACTCATGTGGCTGGTCACTTATTGTATCCTATTTTTTCCACTTTAGCTAATATCTACTGCCCTCCGGCCCTCCCACTGTGCTGGTCGGATCACTTTGCGATTGGTTTTTCAATAAAAGTTGCTTCCAGCTCGCACACAGCCGCACCGGGTTGTAAACCCAAATCTAGAAACTGGGCTAAACTTGACATTGGAGTTTTAAACAACCTTCTATCTGACAATGCTCCGGTCATCAAACAAATAACAACTGCCGATTGTGGGGCAATTCATAATTGGATTTTAACCCCTTCGATGCTCATGACTAGCTCAGCTCATCATGCTGCGCGCTTGTGCGCATGACGAGCTGAGCTCGTCACGACCACGCCCGCGATCGGAATGTCCAGCACCTGAGCGGAATTCCGATCGCGGCGAAGGTGTTAAACTCTATAAATGTTTGTCTCCCTCTTTCTAAGAAGAGGGTAAACAATCACCGCCCTCCTGCCCCTTCGTTTATGGAGAGCCTAAAAAAGGAAAAAACCAGATGTAAAGCTCTAGAGAGACAGTGGAGGAAAAACTATGCGTCTGATGTCAAATTTGCCTATAAAAAAGCTATCAAAGACTATCAATCCCTTTGCAAAACAGCCCGGGCTGAATATGTCTCTCTCACTATCTCCAATGCCCAGAACTGCTCTAGAACTCTGTTCAAGGTGGACAAAGATCTATCTGGTTCAGAATGCCAGACCTCCCCCCCTTATCCTCAATGAATCGCAATGTGAGGATCTTGCCAATTTTTTTCTGAAGAAAGTTGAAAAAATATATTTTGCACTAGAGGGTGATAAGCTTACCAATGCCGCACAGCAGGATAACACTTCCTCTGGTACAGTCAATAGCATAGGTCCGGTGAATCGCAAGAGTACTGAAGCTACCAACAAATTGGAAACCTGGTCCCTTATGGACATGAATTCGTTTAAGAAGCTCATTGACAGCCTAAAATCTGGCTCTCCATGCGATTTACTCCCCATTTCCGTGCTGAAGCAGATTGAGTTGTCATCACTCACGCTAATTAGGGAGCTGCTTAATGCTTCCTTACAGGAAGCTATAGTCCCGTCTGATTGGAAGCATGCAATGGTTCTTCCACTTTTAAAGAAGACTAATGCAGATCCTTCTCAGCTTTCTAATTTTCGGCCAATTTCCCTGCTTCCGGCCTTCTCAAAAATTTTGGAGAAACACATTAACTCGCAGCTGGCTCACTTCGTTGAATCTCACAAACTTTTGCATCCCTCACAATCTGGCTTTAGAGCAGGCTTTTCTACGGAAACAACTCTCTTAGGAGTCACAGAAATGCTACGGCACCGCTTGGACAGTGGGAACACAGTGGCCCTTATTTTACTGGACCTCAGTGCCGCATTTGATATGGTGTCACACCCCGTGTTACTTAAAGCTCTGCAACTTTTGGGCATTGATGGCACTGCACTCAAATGGATTAATTCTTTTTTGAGGAATCATACGTTTCAGGTTTTCTCCTCTACGGCTTGCTAAAAAATTCACTCATCCCCGTATGGAGTACCCCAAGGTTCTGTGTTAAGCCCTTTACTGTTTAACGTTTATGTCCGGCCTCTGGCGGTGATTGCCGAAGAAGCAGGGTTGGCCCTATTCTCTTATGCGGATGACACCCAGATCATCTTCTCTCTCTCCACAGAGAGGGAATCGGAGTCATCTTCTCTTCAGTTTGGTCTGAGGAAAATTGCATCTTGGATGCAGACGAATTCACTGAAACTAAATGGGGAAAAAACCGAGGTCCTGATCCTAGGAAAAAAACAGGACCTCTGGGGTCCTCAGCATTGGCCTTCAGAAATGGGAGACTTACCCCAACCCACTCATCAAGTTCGCAACTTAGGCTTTATCATTGATGATCAGTTATCTATGAAACAGCAAGTCGTGAAGGTGGCCTCGACTTGTTTCACCATCCTCAAATGGCTAAAAAGAATTCTTTGGATGCTGCAGAGTGCCACTCAGAGAACCATAGTCCAGGCCCTTGTCACGTCTAGACTGGACTACGGTAACATCCTGTACCTTGGTGCTAATAAAGTTGTGACACAAAGACTGCAGACAGTGCAGAACGCTGCCGCCAGGCTGCTCTGCCAGGTTCCTAGGGCTGCCTCTATCTCAGGATTTCTTCGGGATCTTCACTGGCTTAAGGTGGAGAACCGCATTAAATTCAAAGCCTTGAGCTACATGTTTAAGATTAAAACTGGTACAGCCCCTCAATACTTACAATCCTTGGTTCAGCCTTACACACCGTCACGCCTTCTTCGCTCTTCTTCTCAATTGAAATTTTCGGTTCCCAGAATTAGACTGTCGCGTATGGGTGGTCGATCTTTTGCCTACCTTGGCCCCGTTCTATGGAACTCTCTTCCTTTATCATTACGTAGCGAAATAGTTGATGGAAACTTTCGCAGATGTTTAAAAACCTGGTTGTTTAACCAGTAATCTTCTGCTCTGCTTTTTCTCGTCTTTCTGGCAGGCACTGGGAAACCCTTTGGGGTAGCTGTGCGCCTTACAAATTCAAATTCAATTCAATTCAGGGTCCCCCACTCCCTCCAGACCCAGGAGGACACAGTTTCGCGGGCCACAATACTTCAGGCCATAAAGGACTTCCACAGGGACCTCAATGATAAAATTAGAGGGGTGGGGGAAGAGGTCTCCCTCCTCCGACAAGACCTACGGAACTTATCCACACGCACCACAGAGGGGTGAATCTCATACCTGGCGGATGTGGCGGGCACCACGTGCAAAGAGATTAAGCAGATGAGACACTTAGTGACATTCGAACACCTTTTGGAAGGCCGATCACGCAGAAATAACTTGTAGATCCCAGATACTGAGCTATCATCCTGCTTCATCTTGGAAAGGGCCCATAGGGCGCTGACCCTGAGGCCACCCTCCAAGGGTGCGTTGCACAGACCCATCATTTTAGGGTGCTTAACTTTGTGGAGAGGGACACCAGGCAAGCGTCTTCAAGACGTTGAATGTGCATACTCCAAGGTTATGCTTTTCCCTGATGATACGGCTCCTTCTCAAGTCCTTTCTGGTGATCAAAAAGAAACTTGGGGCTATGGATGTTTAAAATTTGCTGATGTACCCAGCCAAATTGAAAGTGCTCTTTCAGGAGAGATCTATCTTATCGGAGAGTAAGCAGTTGCTCAAATTAACAGGAGCTCCAAAGCCATCTCAGGAGCCGGTAGTGGGGAGACCACACCGCTCTAAGAGACATAGTAGATGAAAAGGACTCTGTCAGCTGGACTGAAGTGTACAAGGGCCAGCGCATGAACATAGGCTAAGGAAATCCTCAGAAAGCTCTAGCGACCCTATGGGAGACTGATCAGTATTTATGATTTCGGGGTGTGCTCCTACATGGCCCCTCGGGTTGTGCTACAGTGTCCATCTCCTGACACTGCAGGAAGGACATTTTTATCCCTGGAAAGAGAGGCTGAAGTGGGACAGAATATCCCCACTGCATAAGACTTTGATGATCGTTTCTAATTATATTTTATTTTGATATTGGTTGCACATTGGGTGTGCTTGTTTTCTGGGTGACAGATGCTTCCATTTTTGAAGTATTGGGTGAGGAGCTGTTGGGGGGGGGGGTGGGGGGACAGTTGGGAAGACTTAAATTAGTTCTAAAGACCACACTACGCCACATGCAGGACATATCTTCTGAGGTCCAGACACACACATTAGATAACCCACTATGACCACAGTCGACACCGCCACACGGTATAGGATAGTGTCCTGAAACATCAGTGGGTTGTTGAATAAAATTAAACAGACAACAATCCTTCGACAAGAACACAAGCTGGTCCTGGCATACCTATTGTTACAAGCGATGCACTTGCTTGGGAATAGATGCACTTTTCTGGCCCTATATGGTTTCAACCGGGTATACCATGCTGGGTTTACAAGAGGTTCTAGAGAGGTGGCCATCCTCCTACACAAACAAATCCCCATGGAGGTTACAGAGTACTTCCCAGATACAATGGGATGATACTTTGTGGTCCCGGGCTCACTGCACAAGCTGCCATGGGCGTTGGTGTTGGTGTACGTTCCCCTAACTCTACAGGCGACTATAATGACAGACCTGACGAAAGCCATAGCCTCAGCCCCGGATGGGGATCTCATAGTAGTGGGGAAATCAACGATGTAATGCACCCACAGACTGATGTAAAGGGTAGGGCTGGTGCGAGGCGACATGCTACCCTTGCGTCATGGGCTCAGTCACTTGGGCTTAGCGACTAGTGGAGGGTGTGGCTCCCAGTGGCGCAGGAGTTCATGTTCTAATCCCACTCACACAGGTCCCAATCACGTCTGGATTATTTCTTCCTTCCATCTGCCGTGATCCAAAAGGTAATGGGGAGCAAAATTCACCCGAGGGTGCTGTCCAATCATTCACCAATTGAGCTCACGACGGGGCCAGGGACAAGAAGGTCCAATATGCAGCAGGGCCTACATGGGGGGTGGGTAAAGGATACTGGGTTTCAGGAACACCCGAAGAACAAGATAGAGTTTTACTTTAAATGCCACTCCAGAAACCTCCTCAACTATACTGCTGGAGGCGAAGAAAGCGGTCCTTACGGGGCAAATAATATACAACTAGGAGGAAAAAAGAACACAAGATAGAAATAACGGCTTTCAAAAGGCGGGTCTGGGAACTGGAACATCATCCGGCTGCAGCAGGGCACGATGAAGTGGCTCGTCGCCTGGAGGCCGCCCAGGAAGTCCTTAAGCAGAAATTGCTGGGGAAAGCCAGAGCAACCCTGTTGCCATCCCAGCACAGAGCATACAAATTTGGGGATAAGACTGGGAAACTGATCCATAGGCTAGCATCTAGATCAGTGGAGGGCAGGTTTGTCCCATAGGTGTGTGGGCAAGATGGCGAGGTGCACTACAACGCAATTGAAATCGCCAGCACCTTTGCAGGAGGCTGAACATGGTATTAGCTCGTCTGGGCCCCATATCAAAACAAATGGCCATTATGCAGCTGAACTTTGATACGGCCTTCGACTTTGTTGAATGGCCCTTCGTACATGCCATCCTGGAAAGGGTAAACTTCGGCCCTAGATTCCATAACTGCGTGAAATTATTGTACATGAAACTGTGGGCCACTGTCAGAGTAAACCGCGTCTTTTCACGGTGTTTCCCCCATCGATAGAGGCACCAGACAGGCTGTTCTTTATCCCCTCTCTTTTTCCCTCTTATGATTGAAACTGTGGCCGAATGGATACGAAGGGTTGTGCAGATGTGCAGTCTCAGGTGGGAGCCGAACATGGAATCATTTTACGTGCAGCCACCAAGCCAATCGATCCTACGGTTGTTGTGCATGTTGGATGCCTACGGGGGGTGTCCGGTTTGAGGGTAAATTGGGGAAAGTCAGCTATAGTCCTGGTGGTGGGTGACCTCCCTGTAGCTGTCTACGGGTTTCCCGATGGTAAGGTTCTTAACTGGAGCATTTAAATATCTGGGTATGTATATTTCTAGAGATCCGATAGAATGTTGGGACAACAGTATCCCCCCCTTAATAAGCAATATTAAAGGACATATGACATGATGGAGCTCCCTCCCTCTGAGTATTATGGGGCGAATAGCCTCTTTAAAATGGTAGTGCTAGCACAAATGTTATATGTTCTGCCACACTACCCTCACAAGATCCCTACTCAATGGTTTGCAACCTTGCAGGCAAGCATCAACAGTTACATATGAGGAAGGTTGGACCCGAGAGTCTAGAATAAGAAATGTTTACAGTCCCTCTACGATGGCGGGCTTGGGGAGATTGATATTAGACTGTACTACTGGGCAGCCCAGCTGTTCCTGATCAACGACTGTATATTTGGGTACCGGGAGGACCTGGCCATGAGGCTGGAAAGATCTTTGTTCACCGTGCAAGCATCGTGGTCCTTCCCGTTCGATCTTCCAGCCCTCACAGCTGTACCCATCAAGAGCTGGAGAGAGGCACTGCAGTGGATGGGGTGGTGCAGAGTGCTCACCAGGGAGACACCGTTATGGATGGGCCCATTGCTGTCCGAAAGTGCAAGGCGAAAACAACAGTTGATGGACAGAATGCAGAACAATGTCATACATTCACCCCAGTACAGAGATCTGGGCCTAAATCCATCGTTTTTTTGCTCTCCATGCCATTCCAGTTTGAACCCAGCCATATGCAAATCAGTCTTGACCCTGTGCCTCATGGGAACAGTCCAGCCCGAACTGCCAAGCCAGGTCCTCCCTGGACTGGAAACAAGCATCCTAGGACCAGTTTCGGGGTTTCACCCCTCTTCAGCCAGGATAGCTTGATTCCAGTGGCATGGAGAGCACGGGACCCACGTCTGGGCATACCCGTCCCACTCGGGGTGACAAATGCAAAAACAACAGTTGATGGACAGAATGCAGAACAATGTCATACATTCACCCCAGTACAGAGATCTGGGCCTAAATCCATCGTTTTTTGCTCTCCATGCCATTCCAGTTTGAACCCAGCCATATGCAAATCAGTCTTGACCCTGTGCCTCATGGGAACAGTCCAGCCCGAACTGCCAAGCCAGGTCCTCCCTGGACTGGAAACAAGCATCCTAGGACCGGTTTCGGGGTTTCACCCCTCTTCAGCCAGGATAGCTTGATTCCAGTGGCATGGAGAGCACGGGACCCACGTCTGGGCATACCCGTCCCACTCGGGGTGACAAATGCAAAAACAACAGTTGATGGACAGAATGCAGAACAACGTCATACATTCACCCCAGTACAGAGATCTGGGCCTAAATCCATCGTTTTTTTGCAAGGCTTCAGGAATTGGGACCGGTTGGGCATCTCTAAATTAGGAGATGTTTGGCAGACTCACTATGTGATGTCCTTGGAACAACTAACTCATGAATATGATCTCCATAGGTCACAGTTCTTCCTCTACTTACAACTCCATGCGCTGGAAGGATACACAACCCGTGCTAAGGTGCTACCAGAACACAGCCCATTAAAAGTCCAACTTACGATGCCTGCTATTGGCAGGAAAGGCATATCCAACCTCTACAGGACATGTGATTAATGTCCCAAACCCATTTTTCAAATTTCGGGAACAGTGGGAGTCCGATTTAGGGCGCTTTAAGAAAGAGGAGTGGATGGCGGCTAAAATGTAGCCTGTGAATTGGTAATTCCGACCCGCCTGCGGCTAATCCTGTTTAAATATTTCCATAGCATGTATTATAACCCTGATAGGTTATGGAAGATGGGATGGGGCAATGGCCCGAGTGCCACCGTTGTGGCCCTGGCAGAGGCTCTTCTATACACATGGTCTCGGCGTCCTGGGTGATACAACGGTATTGGATATCTGTATTTAGTCACTTAGAAAGGGTACTTGGCTTCCCAATAACATGCAACCCTAAACTGGCAATTAATGGAGATTTCCCAGGATGGGAGGGGAACAGAGGACAGAAATTTCTGGTAGGGTTCAGCTACATGTTGACCAAATGAGACCTAGCAGGACCCTGGTGGTCTGGGATGGGTCCACCATCTCATAGTGACTAAAGGGGAAGGATTATTGTTCACTATCTGAGGAAGCAGTAGACCGGGCCAGAGGTTTCACACAAAATTACAACAAAATCTTGGTAAAGTGGAAAGGATACAACGAAAATCCCATGACCGGGCCACCAATACGGTGGTTCTTGTGGGAAGATATGCTGGGCACTTCGCCTGATGTGCGTCGTGGAGAACTGGTGGGCGTCCTGAAAACCGTATGTGGTTTACAATGTTGGTTACTGGGCATGAAAGGAGATTTCAAAGGAAAGGGATGTGGCATGGGTCGTGGTACATTGCTCATGTATCGTTCAGATATGTTGTCGTAAAATCAAAAAAAAAAAAAAGAATTGTACAATCGAAAACCCACTGAAATTTAGTAGATATAGTTTAGTAGACTGACTATAACTTTCTCCCCTGTCATGAATTGCTTATAACCTCACATGTTGCATCACTCATGACATGTTAAATGACATCTCAAATGGCATTATTGATTACATTTTCCATGCTGCTCTTATTTATATTTCTCCATAAACCCTTACATCATGTTAAAGAATGCAATTGTTAGTAAGGGGTCTAAAGTCCTGTGTATGCAGAAATTGCTGTATTGACATTTGTCGATGCATATAATAGACATACTGTAATCCCTGGAGGCAAATGTGGCTGTGCATGTCTGAGGTCAGATGGTGCACGGTATACCTACCACTAAAGATTTCGGTGCAAGCAGAACTACTGCTTTAACAAGGCAGAGACTGAAAGCACCTGAAGTGGGATACAGAGAAACGCCTGAAAAAGGGTTCTGCCTTAATGGTAAATGCCCTTGCAGAAAGTCAAATATTCTGTTCACAAAAGATTATCCAGCTGTATGTTTGGCCACAAGATCCTGTGAGGTTGTCATACTGAGCTATAGAATAATTTCATGTTATGGGAAGATTTAGTAGGTGTGCATGTTCAGATGTGGATCTTACCTGATGTTTTTGAGTAATTTCACATTTTTTATGAATGTACAATGTGAAAAGGTGACCACATACGCATGCTTTAAATCATAGTGTGATTTTTAATCATGACTGTAAACATTGTCATTCTCTTTATCTAGTCAAGGTGTGTAGTGTATTTTACAAAACAACGGAGGGTTGTCCATTTCAGCTTATGGAAAATGGCTTATCGTTGACTTATGCATACAGTTCAACCTTTTGATAGTAAATTGTTAGTCTAAATAAGGTGGATAAATAACAAATAAAATGTTGTTGGTGGTCAAGCTTCAAAAAGCATTTGAACCCGTCAAAATCTATAGATGCTATTTGCTTCTTAGGTGAGTGACTACAATGAAAAAGAGGGCAACGTACACTAGATGTGGGTGAGTTGACATGTGTGATCTCTGTAGCACAATAGACAAAATATCCATTATCTTTTAATTATTATTACAGGATCTGTCTCATTTCTAACTTGTTGAATTACTCCCAGACTACAAGGCATGTACCATGCTGACACAATTATTGAATTATGTCATCATTGATGTCATTGTACGTCATGAGTGATGTACTATGTGAGATCTTAAGCAGTGTGTGGCAGGTGTATGCAAGCTATAGTTAGTTTACTAAACGGAAAAAAATATATATGTATATATTTATTACCCAGCGGCGATTGCTACTGGGTAGTTAGGTCAGCATTTCCATAGGAAATGATAATATCGCTCTTCAAAACTCCCCTTGGAAACCCTCCACTAAACATATGTGGGATAGTCTAGATACATATTTCAATACACATAAACCTCCATGATTGACCTTGTGAAGCTTCTCTACCATAGGTCCTTTTCTCTGACACACTTTTTGGGACAATTATCTAGTATTAACAGATGTAAGCTTCTTAATTGCTTTGACCGCAATATTTTCTCTTCTCCTAGCCTTCTCTCTGGCTCTTATTAGTTTTCTCTATTTTTCATCTCTTATCTTTTCTTCTTTCTTATTTCTTGATTGTATGAAAATTAGCTATTAATGTACAGCTTGTTGCATCAATATGCTTCATATTTGTCTCGCGACCCATATAGTAATGAGGTTAATAATCACTGTTTATTAGACAAACTAGAAATGCTAAGTATCTCCTCAAATGATGTATCAAGATAATGTTATCTTGCTGTACACCATATATCACTCCCGTTTTCTCTTTTTCTGTCTCTTTATTGAAAATAACTAATAAAAAATATTTGAAATAGGAAATGCTATTTTTGTTTTACTAATAACTTTGATGCCATTTGATAAATCTCCACGAAGATTTCCAAAAAAGGTGCTGCTTTTTGACTAGTTTGTGCATGTAAAGTTTTAGGGTGATCTGTCAAGCGAGGGCTGAGAAAAGAGGGGGACTCAAACCGTAAAATCCTCATGCTTTTTACATAGACTTATTTAGGAAAGGCTACAGCTAGAACTGCTTAACGGAATTACACCAAATTTGTCAGGAAGCTAGATCTTGGTACACAGATTGTGATTTTTGTGATTAGGTGTAAATCCGTTCAGTAGTTTTTGAAAAATTAAGGTTTAAAAATATTTGTGTATCTGGACGGTTGGGTCTGTGAGCGGCTCGCAGGAGTGCCAATTTATAAACAGAGCGTTTTCATTGCCATTGGGAGCTTTTTTGCCCTTGGGCCATCTCTATTCCACTGAAGTCAGACTCCCGCCGGAGTGAACGCTCTGATTGGCTACCAGCAACATGACAAAAATGCTGCTGGCATCCATTACAGGATTTGGGGACTTAGTCCCCTGTCCTGAAGTTTAAGGAAAAAAAAGATATAAGGGGGCAGGGTAGGGATACCCTGCCCCCCGAGGCCCCATGGGAGGCACCCAGAGAAAACTCCTCCCCCCGGGACAAAATGAAAAAAAAACATTTGGAGGTTTATGCCACCATCCCGTGGGGATCATGGCAAAAAAACTAAAATCAAAACGGCAGCCGCCATTTATATAGATATATATCTATATCTATATATATCTTTATATATATATATATATATATATATATATATATATATATATATATATATATATTCACTGAAAAGAACAAAGGTAACAGGGATGTTATAGTTGGGAAATGAAACTAAAAAACCTATAGAAATTCACAGAAAAAAACAAAGGTTACAAGGACGTTCTAGTTAGGCTCAGATTTCACTTGTATAAAACCATAGAAATTCAGCAGTTCTAGTTACCTGAGCTAACTATAACTTATGTCCCCGCAATGCACTGCTTATGACCTCACATATTACATCACTCATGACATGCTCAGTAACAACACTGATGACATCTCAAATGACATCACTGATGACATCACAACTCAAAAATTGGCATGATACCCTTGGCTAGTGTTTCAAATAATTATTTCAACATACCTAACATATTGTAAATCTCATCACCTACTGATACACTCCCTCCAGGGAAACATGGGCAATTCCAAGAATTGGACGAGGTAGGCTCACTCATGTAACGTGATATGCTTCATTATTTGCCACCTCTGCCCACCCTGGTATGGTGGTACTACCAGGGTGGACTCAACCTCAGGGTGGGACTGACATGAGGGAGTTCTTTGCAATTCTTACTTTTTTCTGGATCCAGTTCAATAATTACAAAAAGCATTAGGATAAACCACAAAGTATCCTTTATTCAGGTTCATTATAAAAAAAACAAAAGGTATTATCAGAGGACATATATGGCTACAGTGACCATCACGTACCACGTTTACCATTGTGGGTTGCTTTGTGAATGTCTCTCCTGCTGCTACAGATATATTTGTATGTTATTTCTCCCCTCAACTAGGTTAATGCTCCTGATGAAAATATTTAAATAAAGAGAGGTATGTCCTCTCTTCACATGTCCTAGGGTTCTCTGCACTATTAATATATTGGTGTAGGTTCACTGGGACTTGACCCTGATGAATGCCAGAGACCGTGTGGTTCATAAGAAATAGGGCAGAAACATGTTGACAAGATAATTCAGCGGAGCGTGATGGTCACTGTAACATATACATCCTCTGAAAATACCTTTTTTTTAAAAATAAGCCTAGGATACCACCTGAATAAAGGATACTTTGTGGTTTATTCTTTGTAATTATTGTACTGGATCCAACTTTTTATCCAGAAATAAATAAGTAATTTCTAAGAACTCCCCCCAGGTCAGCCCCACCCTGAGGTTGAGTCCGCCCTGGTAGTACCACTTTACCAGGGTGGGACGAGGTGGCAAACTATGAAGCTTGTCACATTATGTGAGTGAGTCTGCCACTTCCAATTGTTGAAATTGCCTGTTTTCCTGGAACGAGTGTAGCAGTAGGTGATGAGATTTACAATATTATAGGTGTGTTAAAAAAATTATGTGAAACACTAGCCAAGGGTATCACGTCAATTTTTTGAGTTGTGATGTCATCAGTGATGTCATTTGAGATGTCATCAGTGATGTTACTGAGCATGTCATGAGTGATGTAATTGTGTTGTGATGGTTCAGTGAGGGCAGGTGTGAACCCAGTAGAGCCCTCTTCTCTGTGTGTGTGTTGTATATCACTGATGACATCAATGATAACATCATCCTGTGAGTGTAAGTGTTTCATAAATGTTTCTGAGACTTAAAGATATATACTAAGCTACAACATACGTTACGTTTCTATTTCTGTACTAGTAATTAGTCATAATATTTCTAACATATCTCATCTGAGTGGCTGTTTGACTATCAGTGTGTGAGTGGATGTCTGAGCGGCTGTATAGGTGTGTGAGTGGCTGTATGGATGTGTTAGTTTGTATGTCGGGAGCTGTATGAGTGAGTGGCTGTATTGAAGTGTGAGTAGGTGTGTGGGTGAGTTAGTGGATGTCTGAGTGGCTGCATAGGTGTGTGAGTGACTGTGAGAGCGGCTGTATGGGTGAGGGGATGGGTGTGTGAGTGGCTGTATGGGTGAATGACTAGCTGTTTGAGTGTGTGTATAGGTACGTGAGTGGCTGTATTGGAGATTGAATGTGAGTGGCTGTAAGGGTGAGTGAGTCGGTGTGTGTGGTTTTATGGATGTGTATGTAAGTGGTTCTGTGGGTGTGTGAGTGGTTGTATGGGTGAGTGAGTGGCTGTATGGGTAAGTGAGTGGGTGTGTGAGTAGCTGTATTGGTGAGTGAGTGGCTGTATGGGTGAGCCAGTGGCTGTGAGATTTTATGTATGGGTGATTGAGTGCATGTGTGAGTGACTGTAAGGATGTATGAGTGGGTGTGTAAAGTGTCTATGTCTGTTTAACTGGATGTGTGAGTGGCTGTATTGGTGAGTTAGTGGATGTGTAAGTAGCAGAATGAGTGAGTGGCTGTGAGTTTCTGTATGGGTGATTGAGTGGGTGTGTAAAGTGTCTTTATGCCTGTTTGACTGGATGTGTGAGTGGCTGTATTGGTGAGTGAGTGGATGCATGAGTTGGCTGTATAGGTGAGTTAGTGGGTGTGTGAGTAGCAGTATGAGTGAGTGAATGTGAGAGGGGCTCTATGGATGAGTGATTGGTTGTGGGAGCACTGGTATGGGTCTGTGAATGGGTATGTGAGGGGTTGTGTGGGAGTGGGTGTATCAGAGGTACTATGGGGAAATGAGTGGGTGTGTGAGTGGTTCTGTGGATAATGTCATCAGTGATGTCACTGACCATGTCATCAGCGTTGTAATATGTGAGGTCATAAGCAATGCATTGCGGGGGCATAAGTTATAGTTTAGGTAACTATAACTGATGAATTTCTATGGTTTTGTAGGAGTGAAAACTGAGCCCAACTATAATGTCCTTGTAACCATTTGTTTTCAGTGATTTTCTCAACTTTTTTAAATTTTATTTCCTAACTATAACTTCCAAGGAACCTTTGTGTTTTTTTCAGTGAATTTCTAATGTTTTTTGTCATTCTATTTCCTAACTATATCGTCCCTGTAACCTTTGGTTGTTTTAGTCAATTTTAAGTTTTTTAAAAACTTTTCTTTTTGTAACTATAATCTGTAACTTTAGGGGGTGTTTTAGTGCTTCTATCTGTTGTTACATGAGTGGGTCTATCAGTGGGTGCATCAGTGTCTGAGTGGGTCTGTGAGTGGGTGTGTGAGAGTCTGAGTGGGTCTATGAGTGGGTGTGTGAGAGTCTTAGAGGGTCTGAGTGGGTGTGTGAGTGTCTAAGTGGGTCAGCGAGTGGGTGTGACAGCATCTGAGTTGGTACGTGAGGGTGTGAGAGTGTGAGTGGGTCTGTGAGTTAGTTTATAACTGTATGAGTGGGTCTCTGAGTGACTGTCGGAGTGTCAGATTGGGTCTGTGAGTGGGTGTGAGAGTGTCTGAGTGGGTCTATGAGTGGGTGTAACCTTTGTTTTTTTTCCCAGTGAATTTCTATGTTTAAAAAAAATTCTGTTTCGTATCTATCACGTCCATGCAACCTTTGTTTTTTTTAAAAGTGAATTTCTAGGGTTTTTAAATTTTATTTCCTAACTATAACCTGTAACTTTGATAGTGAGTGTGTGAGTGAGTGCATGAGTGTGTCAGTGGGTGACTTTAATGCTCGTTTTTCTCCCCTCTGTTTTGCCCTTTTCTGCTCTGTTTTGCCTTTCCTGCTTATTTTTCTACCCTCTGTTTTGTCTTTACTGCTCGTTTTCTGCCCTCTGTTTTGTCTTTCCTGCTCGTTTTTCTGCCCTCTGTTTTCCCTCTTATGAGCACCGAGGACCACCACGTCCCCTGGGATGTACTGATATAAAGGAGGGGGTCCCCCCCTCCATTGAGCTCCAAGAGCCCCGGAGGACTGCCACCTCCCGGGGCTTAATTGTAACCAAACGAGGGGGGCCCCCGCTCCTGGGGCTTTCATTTGCCCCGGGACCACCACCTCCCCAGGGCTAACTTAAAAATGATGCGGGCCGTGAAGACCCACTGAGCTACGGGGACCTTCACCTCCCCGGGGCCAAAGACATTCTTTAAAGTGAGAGGGGGGGCCGCGCGGCCCCGGTGACCCCTTACCCCGGGGCCCAGCCTTAACTCAATGGAGAAGGGAGCCACGTGGCCTCCCTCTGCCCAGCGGAACCAATCCACCGGTGTCCGCCATGTCTCCTGGGTGCCCCATAGGGCATCTCTTGTACAGCTTGGGTACCATGAGGTGAGCCTCAAGGCCGCTGCGGTCCCAGCTGGCTCCCTGCCTCCTGCCACTATCAACTAGGGACCCGTAACTGCAGACACCTGAGCCGGGGCAGGAGACCACAGCCCCAGGCTCCACCGCTTTCCCGCGCCAGAAGGCGCATTTAAAGCATCGCAAGGTCCCGCTGCGCGGGACGCGTGCCGGCTGCACCCGGGCCAAGAGTGGACCCGTCCTTGCCAGGAAGAGGCAGGGCCACCCCCCTTGCGCCTTGCTTTTGGAAGACCACGGATTGCAGTATCCGCTACAAGTGGTACTGTAATTTTGCCTTTTTTGCTTAGTTTTGGGCTTGGGCTGCTACTCTTTGTAGACCGCTTAATTACTGAAGTAGCCATGCAACCTGGTAGCCTACACGGTGCAAGGACAGTTGGACATTCTCTTCTGGATGTTTGGCTTAATGCTCCTGATTATTAGTTTCTTTTCTTTTCACCTTACGTAGCGAATGTCACACAGCCCAGGTGGTCTAAGTGGACTGCTCCTATGACCTATTACATAAGATCTTAGGAGGACGCATACCTGCTCCATCGCCGAGGTTGAACAGATCCTCAATAGGTCAAGATCTCCAGGGCTGTCCTGCGCATTGCGATGCATACGTGCAGACTAATATCTACCCATCGTTTATTTTCAAACTGGTTAACAAATAGTGATGGAAAAAAGGAAAGCAGTGGGGGCGGAGTGGTGGGCAATGGGGGATAAAAGTCAAGAAATCGGCGAAATATGCAGATGATAACTGTGTTTTAGACCGCATTGATTCCCTGCTAGAGGAATGCGAGGGCATCCTAGGTAATGAACCAGCAACTTCCCCATGTATTGTGGTTAATCAGACTTCTATCAGTAACACTAGCCCTAGCCCTATAAGTTTGCTGGTCGTTCTGGATATGTTCAAAAGATGTAGTAATAAGAGTAAGAGTGCCCCTCATGGTGAACAGGAAGATGCAACATATATTGCGAGAGTCCAGCCGCCCCCATCCGAACCCTATTCTGCGAGCCAGCCTGTCCCAGCACTTTTATGTAGCAATAGATTCACCCCCTTTTAGATATAACAGATGACCCGGGGATTGACAACAATAACCAGCCATTAGTGACAGCGAATAAACCTGCACCAAACTCTCACCGCTGGGACGAGAGCACCCAACAGCTTATTAAAGAGTTAAGGGCAGAAGTGGGGGCAATGAGATCTATGATCGAAGACCTAACAGGGCTATTGAAGCAATTCATGGAGAGCAACCAACGACCATCCCCCTCTATCGAGTCCGCCTTGAGAGCAGATAATCAACTATGCCATACCCCCTCAAATGCTCATCCGATCACCATGCCTATAAGGGCTCCTCCTTCACATAGGCGCCTGCAATCTCAGTCCTCCGCCAACCCCCACACCCAAGCGCTACTAGAAAACAACATCCCTAAAACTAACCCTAATACTAACCCCCACCCCAATATTATGGTAGGGAGGGGTTGGCACACCACTTTGGGGTATCAAGTAACAACACGCACCGGGGGATAACCCGCAGACGACAAGGCAGGCCGCAGACACCATCATTAGCCCCCCATTCAATGTTGCCTGTCCAGAAAATCTACATGGTAAACGTCCCCAAACTTCATGGGAGTAAGGGGTTTGAGGGAGAAGATTCACTAACCAACAAAGCGATCCACTGGATTTGCCATGTTAGGGGATGTCGCTCTGTGAAACGTGATGTCATTGTAAGGGCAAGAAGAAGTACAGCTTATGACCAGCCTACCGATTGCATTGAATTAACCCTTAAAGGAGACAAGCTAGCTGAAAATCTACTTTCCCTAGAATTTCGAAGTCCCCCCCCCCGACCCATCCCTTATCCAATTCAAACATGACATCCCCCTAGCACAGTCCAGTACTAATTTTCCCCTACTATCGATGGGACAACTTGTAGCTCACATTTGAGGGCCATTGATTGACTTTTGGGGAAGGATCACCAGCAGGAGAGGTACACTTCCATTTATCTTACAAATTCCATCGCTAATCCCAGACAAGAGGGCACTCAGCCCTTAAACCATAAGGGGGAGCTAGGCAGGGCACATGAAATAGAAGGGCAAGGTTTAGCGAATACCCACAGGGGGGCAGATTCTGGTACAAACACAAGTCTAACAGCAACGATCCAGGCCCCTATTACCTCCCCTAAAGCCACTTTGAGTAACATACTGCATCCTAGCCCCAAACCCAATTGCCAGCTCAATATAGTATCCTGGAATGTGGCAGGGTTAAACAGTAAATTGTCCTTTCCCCATTGGAACAACTTTACGGAAGGATTCGACATATGCTGCTTCCAGGAGACCTGGAGCCTTGTCCCCTTATATAAGCCAGGGTATGTTTGTTATTGCTCCCCAGCAACAACCAGGACGACAGACCGACTAGCAGGGGGTTTGATAATATGGGCTAAGATCGCATTGGGAGGCCTAATCACCCCCCTTGTCACCGGCAGCTCAGACATTTTGGGGATCCGCATCGAGGGCCCCCCGGGGAAATTTGTTGAGTTTTACAACATATACGTGAGGTGAACAAAATGGGGCAGACCTTCCACTACACTCACACAACTGGAGAGGCTACTGGATAAGAGCTCTGGTCATTCTGCATTAATAATAGCGGGTGACTTTAACACCACATTCGAACCTTTAGATAAAGACGACATAGTGAGTACAAGTGAAGACGATCTGAAGTGGGCTGTTCCTCCCCTAGACCTTCCCCCAGTCAAGAAATGGACGCAGTTGGCGCTTCAGATAAACGCCCTAAACCTAGAGTATGGACTAAGGGCTGTGAATGGAAGAACGCCATCAAATAGTCAGGGTGCGAACACTTTCAACAGGATAAGTAGCTCATCTCGCATAGACTACATCCTTTTAGACCTGAGGCTCTGGAGAAGTGTGGTCGATATATGAATGTGGGTTTTACAACGGATAGTGATCATAACACACTCTGCCTAAGCATGAAGCATTTTCTGGGTGGCCAATCAACTGGAAACCTTTTCTCGAGTATTTCCATGGAAGTTTTCCCGTTCTAATGATCGTCGCAGGCTGAAATGGCGGAAGGTAGCCTTACAAGAAGATATGATTAAGGCCATACAGCAAGATTTGATGGCTGGCACGTCTGAATTACAGCATCTTGTCCAAAGTACAGGGGAAATGGCATAGGTTGATTTGGCCCACTCCCGTCTTTTTGATAGAATAAGTGCTTACTTTGTTGCAACCCGAAGCATCTCAAGGGTCAGCAAACCAAAAAGGGGGCCAGCTTCCTAGTACACAAGGGACTGTAGAATTGAACGTCATAACCTAGCCCTGGCCATTAAATCCAAAGACATGGATCAAATTAGAGTCTCTAGAAGGAAGTATAAGGCAACTTTACATTATGCAAAAAGGGCGTGGGATGAGTCCCGTTGGCAACAACTTAAGGAAGCTTGTGCTGATAAAGACTTAAGATCATTCTGGTCCCTATTTACTTGGGGCGAACAATTTGGGGCTCAACCTCCCCCCAATTATATCGCAGCCCATGCCTGGTATGACCACTTCAAAAAGCTCTACTCTGAAACTGTCAATCTGCTTTCGCTGGAGAAAGCTGTCTGCCCCACTCCGCTTTCGGGAGGCAACTTCTTCACCTTGAGTGAGATCGAGGGCTCTCTCGGCTGAATAGTACAGTCCAAAGCCCCAGGGCCTGATGGTATCCCGGGGGATCTCTTCCTTTCCGATATCAGAAACTGGGCCCGCTATATTCTTCTCCTTTCTAATGCTATAGTGAGCGGTGCCCCAGTTCCAGGGTCTTGGAAGGGGGCAGAGGTGGTCCTAATTTTCAAAAAAGGGGACAGAGGTGAGCCCTGCAATTACAGGCCAATTAGCCTGATAGATGCGCTTCAAAAGGTTTTTTGCTGACCCCTGCTTTTTAAGATCCAGGCCTGAGTGGAAGATAATGCAATTCTATTGCAATACGAAGGAGGGTTCAGAGAAAAGACTGGGACGATCGACCAGGTATTCCGTCTTCTGCTCCTCTACTCGAAAGTTGTAGTGATTGGTCAGGGCAGCCTCTATCTAGCCTTTGTCGATCTAAAGACCGCCTTCGACTTAGTTCCCAGACAGAGGTTGTGGCATGTTTTTAAAGAAATGGGAATCCCGATATCCATCCTTAATCTGGTCGTCCGTCTGCGTGAAGACAACTTTGCCCGGATAAGATGGGGCTCGCAGGGCCAGCTCACGGACCGTATCCCAGTCAATAGGGGAGTCCATGAAGGCTGTGTCCTGGCCCCTACATTCTTTTCCCTGTACATGAATGGAGTCGTAGCTTTTCTATCACAGGAACCTGCTGATGCTCCATCCCTGTGCGGGGAAAGGGTAGTAACCCTTTTATCTGCAGATGACACCTTGTTGGTGTCTAAAACCCCAGCGGGGCTCCAGACATTACTAAACAGATTCAAATTATTTTGTGACACCAGAGACCTGGTAATAAATACCTCAAAAACAAAATATATGCCTTTTAATCCGTATAAGTCATACAAAGGCAGACCAACCATGGGTGGGGCCCCCCTGGAAAGAGTCAATACTTTTGACTACCTGGGAGTTAGACTCTCCGAGAGAATGTCCTGGAAGCCCCATCGTATAAAGATGATTTTGAGCCACAAACGTGTCACTGGGGTTCTAGCGAAAGAACAACGCTCCTCTCACAGTAGACCTGTTGCTGCTGCTCTACAGGTTTATGATCTTAAAGCTGTTAGCTCTGCCCTGTATGGGGCAGAGCTATGGGGTTTTGACAACACCTCCAAGCTGAGTAGAGCAGAGCACAAATTTCTGAGGTGCTTAGTGATATTGCCCCAAAGTACCCCATCAGTCCCTCTTTTGTTAGATATGGGACATCGTCCCATAAATGATATTGCCAAACTCCGCCCATTATTGTTTTGGGCAAGAATCCGGAGGACTCCTGAACTACTATCTTATGCCAGAGCCCTGTCAGAGGTCATTCGCTTGGACACCTGCAATAAGGTGGGATGGATAAGAAACATGAAAAAGCTTGTGTCCGAAGTAGGGCTTTGTGAGGCGTGGGAAAAAGAAGACTCACCCCTACTTCAAAAAGATATAGTAAAGCGACACTACCTTGAGTGGGCTGCGCAACAATATTTTATTAGATCTGATCAGGGGAATCTCACCGTAGAATTCTTAATGCATAAGCAGACCAGACTCCTGGAACCCTATCTCGACCTAATCCAGGTTCCCCAGGATAGGAAACTTTATATACAATTCATGTTCGGCACTTTGCCTGTTAACGAGATAACAGCTTAATGGCATACTAGCGAACCGAGGCTTAGCAACTGCCCGGGATGCAGGGCACCCGTAGAATCTGTCGCCCACATGCTGTTCGCATGTCCAGCTTATGCGTGTCTAAGATCTAAATGGATAAAACCCATCAGTCAGCAAGTGGGCTCGCGGAACTACCGGGACGTCTTGTGCATCCTTAGGACAGACACTAGACCCCTGTTCGTTGTTGCAGTAGCTAAGTTCCTGGGTTGTATGTGGGCAACCAGGAGAAAGGCTCACCCCAGTATTTAATTGGCCACGGGCACTAGGTACCATTCCCCTCTGAACTAACATTATTTGTTGAGACGATGCATGAGCACTTTATTGCTCACTGTAGCTAGGCTGTACCTATTATTAATTTATAACGGATCCATAGGGTGAAATATCCTGATATATCACAGCTAGACATTTTTTTCTTGTAATATATTTTTTAACAATTATAATCTCTTGAACCCAATACATAATTGCAAAATACAAAGGGTTTATAAGGTGAATATTTCGACAAAATATTGTTAGGTATTTTATCTTTGTAACGTTTTAACAACTGTAATATTTTGATTGCTGTTTTTATGCATCCAATTCTTTTAATCAATTAATGTTCCTATAAGTAAATTTGGTCTTAATTTGATCGTGATGAATAAGTTCTCTTAAGATGTAAACGCTGGACTCACTTTTATCTCTCGCCAGTTTTGGCGCTGGTTGCGGACAACCTGAGTGGCCACTGTACGAGGGATCGTATCTAGAATAACATATAAACAGTCTCTATGCTGTAAAGATTTAGCTTCCGCATCAGGGAGAAGCTATGTGGATCCTGAGATATGTGTCCCAAGAACCCCATATTTTTATCTTTTTATTCCCTCAATAATATTGTATATTTGTTTGTATGTCTACTTTTATGACACAAATTGTCGAAATAAAGCATATTATTGATTGATCAACTAAGGACGTATTTGCCTCAGTTGTTTTTATGGCATCCTCTCTCTACTGCTAACTTCTGACCAACTCGCCCCCCTTACTGGACTCATTCTCGATCTGTAAAGATCAGATCTTATCTAGGCTGCATCAATCAAGGGGTCGAACTTAAAATACCCTGCCTCTATTATTAGGCCTTACATATGAATGCTACGGATAACTTGCCATACTACTTTTCCCTAATTTCCCTGCTACTCTCCAGATATTCTTTGTTTTTCCCTCGCCGCCACGAGCCTGGTTTTACAATATTCTGCATAATCTAACATCTTCCTTTTCCATCAATCGTTCGTACATTAATTGTTTGTGTTCTTCCTCTCGTTCCTCTTCCGCTACGTTTGAGTCGCAGCTCTGAAGCATCATTTGATGGTACTACAGCTTTATAACAAACGTAACTCAATTTAACAAAAACATGATGCGTGAAAGCTAAGTGCACAATAAAATGGAAATCCAATACAAAGCAGCATTCTAATGAGACAAATTATCGGCGAGCTAGATTGTGAGAAAAATACATGCGGATGTGAAAAATCCAGTGGTGTAATAAACTAAAGCTAAAGGATGTGAGTTAAAAAGATGCACAAAAATGGAAAATAGCTGTCATGTAAACTAGTTTTCAGTATAAGACGATTGAAATAGCCTTTGCTGCAATACAGCTTCAGATCTAATTTATTTAACACATTTTTGAAGTTGCTGCTTCTCATTAATCTCCGTAGACTCGGGTTTCCCTCATAATAAGAGCGTACATGTATAAAGTTGGATACCAGCGATGCTTCTCAGATGTTGTTTAGTTACACCTATAAACAACACCCTGGGAGAATTTTGCCCATTGCTTTACACAACAACGTGAACTAGATTGATTAATTTATATTATTTGATTTTGGAATAGTTCTCTTTGACTGATATAGGTATTCATACGTTATGTTCCACTACAGTGTGATTTAATAACATACGTTTGAGTCTTTCGCTGTTTAACGTGTGGATTGTAAATCCCTTCAATTGCTCCCTATCTTTGTTTCAGGCTTACTGAAGATGGTCAAAGAGGAAGCCTCCTTGGAGGACATCTTGGCATACTTGGATCACACATATTGTGGACATGTCTCTATAGAAACTAGCCAGTTACAGAATGCAGAGGAAAAGCACTGGTTTGCTGAAAGATTTGAGGAATTAAAACAGGAAACATTTACCACAGAAGAGAGAATCTGTCTTGCTAAACTAATGTTGGAATGTCAGGTAAATCAAGGCTTCCGATGCACGGGAGCAGATATTCATGTCAATATCAATTTAGTATGATGGACAAAAACCTCTGAATAACGACGTGTAGCTTGTTTCTTAACTATTGTTGCTTTATTGCTGCTTGTTCATTTCTGTTTTATTTGCAATGCCTTCCGTTTAAGTTGTACCACCTTTAGGAATGTCCTCAAAACTGACAGTCATCACTGTAATAGAAGTTCAGGCACATTGTTTATCTGTGAGTAAAGGACTGGTCTGGGTCTTTGTGTGGTTATGCTACTGAGATCCAAGCCAAAAGTTCTGTTGATGGGCTTTTGTGTTGCAGTAAAGAGGTTCTGATGGTTTACTGCGCAAAGGCATTCATTGCAGTAATCTGTAATTAACCTCATGATCACAGGTGTGAATCAAGCCAGGCCCACTCAACTTTTTATCCTCTTTAGGTCAATAAAATGAGTACTAAAGAGTTGGGTAACAAGCATGTGTTATCCAATGCCAGGATACCACTTGAGGTGAACATGCACTTTACAATTACATATTATGCTAATTGTAAACAGAGAAAGTTACAGAATCCTTCCTATTGGATATGCCTAAGGTTAAACTAAATACATGTTGTTGCATGTTTGTCTTATCATACCACGTTTGATGATTCATAGGCCATGGGCCCTTCTGTACTTTACAGCACTGCTCAGGTTACTTTCAAGATCGTTTCAGGGTAGATTTTGGTTGTGCAGCAATGTAACTTGTATTAGTGCTTCCTCCCCTGGTGCTGTTGCTTGATTCCACTGGTACTAGTAGTCCTGGTACTAATTTAAACATTGATCCGTCAACTTGTTACCATCATTGTGAGAGCCTTCCACCCTGGAAGCCGACTCTGCTGCTAACTCACTTCCTTGTAACCCACTTCCTTGTAAAAGGCACTTTGGTCCCACCGCAAAGCCTTTGTTCACCCGGAAGTTGCATATCCTCATGCACTTGTAGGAACTTTAAATACGGGGCTTCTGGGTACAACAGTGTGTGTGGCATGTAGCTCAGATCCAGCCATAAGGTAGCAAAGGGCTTTACTGGGTTAAATGCAAGTATGTAGACAAAAATTATTGAAATGAACGATGAGTTCTAAAAGTTGAAGTAGACTGTTAATTTATTTTGATGTAGTGCCCTTTAAAGAGATGTGCTATTACAACTTTCCTAAATTGGAACAGGGTTGTGACAGTCCTCACTGATACAGGGATGTAGTAACCGGTCCTAGGTACATAAATGGAGAAGATCCGTGGCATTGTTTTATCTTTTTTACACATCTTCGTCTCCAGTCTGATGTCTCTTGGCTGTGGGTGTGCCAAGAGGCACTGGAGGTGATGAGCTTGTCAGTCAGATAGGCCTGGGTTGCCTGTCGTGAAGGCTTTGCAAATTATACTGCTGATTTTGAAGATATTGGAGGCATCACTAAGACATCTCTTCGGTCAGTCTTTCGTGTTAATGGCAGCTTATCAGAAGTAAATTGATCTGTCCTTATTTACTTGCATGGAAGCCAAATTGCTCTAATTTTGAGGACAAAATGTCTCAAATCATGTGGTCTGTCAATCAAACAGATTAGTACCATTGCGTTCATAGTTAGGATGTTAGTATACAATGCTGATTTGAGCGCTATAACTCCTTCATACCCAAGTGTGTCCAGGAAGTGCATAGATTTATACTTTGCCTTAGAAACAGTGCGCCTGACACACATCCCACAGCTGTGTTCTGTCAGGTTCGAACTTTTGCATCAGGACTTTCGCTCTGCTACATTGTTGTGAACATCGATCTCCAAAGATGATTTAAGTACTCACACTTGAAATTGACCCAACTCAAAGGCTTCATTTTACTAGTTTGGTGAATAATCTCTAATTTATTCTCAACAGTGTAAAACTGACACAGTCATGACCCAATTCTGTGTTCCATATAGGTAGTAACAGACAGGTTCCATTTCTACTTCCTGTCAGCCAAGTGCATTAAAGGTGGGGGATCCTTTATCACCTCGAGTTTGACCATCATTTCCTGTTCTCTTGCCTTAACCTCATAATGCATAGGCCACATGCACTTCACCAGAGGCTGCTGCAACCCTGTGAATAAAAAAAGCTTCACTTTTACTACTCTCAATCACATATAAGTGGCTTAAATGGTCATGACTGTTTCAAATTTTGATCAGAACTAGACTCTTCAGTTTTCCAGTTAGGATACATGAGTCTCCAGGTCAGTCCATTTTCCTTGAACTATTCTAACGAAGGTGGCAATGTGAGCTATTATTTCACCTCTGATTACTACCATAGCAGGATCATAGATCATGCCCCATTATACATCGCCCATAAAGTTTTCTTTGGAATAATGTGCCACTGCATATCTTATGGAAGCCCAAAGGGCTTTATCTTTAAATGTTACTGTATTCAACTTCCATTTAGAGGTGTGTTTAACAACATAAGGACAGTGATTAAGAACCATCAGTACTTGGGTACAGCCGGGCAATAGCTGAATGCCAACTGTTGTATATAAAACCAATTCTTTTAAAGTCCTGCTAACAAAACAATCTTGTGTTGGCTCTACCTGCGTTTTAGAAAAATGTGTAATTGCCTTTTGCATGAGAGGTTGCCCACATATCTTTTTTTTAAAATTATTTATATTGTCATTTATTGCGAAAAACACATGACAATTGTCACAAATGTAAAACATGGGGTGGGGGAAGGAGTGGAAGGAGAAGGGGAGGGGAGAGGGAGAGAATGAAAGAAAGGGATGGAGTGGGATAAGCACTGTGCCATTATGGTGTATAGCAATAGGCAGCATCAAAACAGTTCCTCCTTCACATGTGGCTCCAAGCAACCAATATCAAACATGTGGGCCCATCCCTCAGCCAGAGACATGAAAGCAGTGGTAAGGGAGAAGGGCGACAAATCCCAGCTGTTAGGGTGAAATGTCTGAGACCTTCTATCCTGTGGTTGGGGGAGCATGGTGAGGCAGGGGGCAGAGGGCTAACCTCGAGTACAGGTCCTTGTGGCGACGTGCAGGTGAGTCCCTGCACCGCATGTATGCCAGAAACGGTTCCCAAATATCCTAGGAGCAACATCGCAAGGGCATTATATCCCAGAAATTGGACAGTTTCTCCTGGCAGTATGCCACGTCTCGTAGCTAAACAGACACATTGGGGGCAGGTCGCCGGCCCAAATGAATGACCAATCTGCGCTTAGCCAAGAGGAGAAGCATTGCAATAAGGCGGCAGTAGCCTGCAGGGGCATCCTTAACGTAGCACAAGAGGGCCACCAGAGGGGTGTAAGGTAGGGCATGACCAGTGAGATTGCATATAATGAAAAATACACCCTCCCAGAACTCAGCCACACCGGGGCACCCCCACACCAAGTGCAGGAAGGTGGCCTGTGAAGAGGCGCATCACGTGCAGCGCACATCAGCAATTAGCCCTATATTGAAAAGGTGTGTTGGACCGCGGTTTTAGGCAGTGTAGGAACTTAAAATGTATGAGCCGCAACCTGTAGTTGAGAGATAGTAATGCAGTCTGGCTTCAGCAATAAGTCCACTGGACATAGGTGAGAGGGGGTCTTTGTCTGTTATCTGTTATGAATTTGTTAGTATATGCTCCAGGGCTGGAAGTGTTGGAGGGTGTGCTGGAAACATGTTGTGTAGAGCACGGCAGGCGGCCCGGATTTGGTGGTAGAGAAGCACCGCCAAGGCCGTGGGGTGTGATGTAGCGGATGTTTTAAATGGGGAAGAAATTGGTCTTCTGGATACAGATTGGAGATAGTTATGAGGTCTTGCTCTCAGGGGCGCCCTCTGTCGCCCCCGTCCATCATTGGTGGCAGCCCAGGAATACCCCAAGTGGAATAGATGGGGCATATAGGTAAGGTAATTTAGTACGTTTCCGCAAACCATCCCATGCCCATCTCACACATCCACCAGTGTGCACCTCCCCTCTGGGAGCCCTGGAGGGTTAAAAAAAAGGCAGTGTTGAGTGGGCATGGCGCCTCCCGATCTGCCTCAACCACCACATGTGACTGAAAGGGCGTCGGGTAGAGCCAGTAATGTAGATATTGCACCTGGGCACATAGTGCATATAGCGCCATGTGAGGCGCGCAAAGGCAGCCCTGGATGAGTGGTAGAGTTAGAATCTCCCATTTAATGTGGGGCTGTTTGCCCGCCCAGGTGAGTGGGATTAAGTTAGATCGTAGGCGGCACAGATAATAGGCATTTAGGGGGATGGGTAAAGATATAAGAACGTTCATCTGCGCTATCGCTATTCGACCAGCCATCCATAGTGCCAGGCGGGACCGGATTGGAATTCTGTCTTTGAACCAGGACATGGCGCGGCCTTAGGTGGCTTTCCAGAGCTCATCCAGATCGCGACTGAGCCAGATCCCTAAGTAGCGCACTGGTTTAAAAAACCACTTTAACGGATATTCCATGGGGAAATTCTGTGTACCATCAGTAAGGGCAAATAATATAGATTTTGACCTGGTAATCAAAATACCTGAGAAGCCACCAAAGCAAATTATCTCGTAAGTCAGTGGGGCCAGGTTCACTTGTGGATTATGAATGTAAAGGCGGGATGTCTGCACACATGAAGATCACCAGCCCCCTGGAGGTAAAACCGAGGCAACTGTGGCATGATGTTGCCTGAGCTGTGCCGCCAATTACTCCAACGGTAAGTCAAACAGGAGGGTTGAGAGTGGGCATCCCTGTCGTGTTTCACAGGTTACCGGGAATGGGTCAGACAACATTCGGTTAAGCCACACATGGACAGTGGGCGAGGTGTATAGGAGCTGAATCTGACAGAGAAATCTGGAGCTTAGGCCCAGTCGTGGTAGAAGCGCGAATAGGTAAGGTCATTTGAGGGAATCAGAGGTTGTCCAGATATCTAGAAGATCCAAAACATTCAGGCTGCCTTTCAAAGACAGGGGTTGTGCAGAATAGGAAGTAGTTGAAGAGCAGATTTACCTTGAGTTTGAGGTTAAGTTGATAGCCCCAGCAAGCATACGGTCCTCTGTAGTGAAATCACTTAACACAGGGAACAGTCATGTGTCAAAATAATCTGTGTTTTCGTTCGGACAATAAATAGAAAAGTGTCACCATCATATCTTCCGGAATATCTCTGATGCCATAAATCTGTCCCTGAGCGTGAGTTTGCCTAGTATGACTTTCTCATCTCAAATCTTGCTTTGTTTCACCAATTAGGTCAAAGAATTGATTCTGGTCACTGCCCCTCATTTTTAAGACATACTATTTCCTTGTGTTTTACAATTCCTCTCATCCAGAAGTGCTGCATTACTAAAAACAACACATATCAACATGGCACCTTTTCTGCCAGACCCAGTTCCAGTGCCTCATCTGTTTTCCTCTAGCACACTATTTCAGTGTCACACCATCATCACCAGCTGCAATCTTTGTGAACTCTGAAGAGTGACCTCTATCATAACAAGATTGGGGGACAGACAGCGAGGTCTTACTCTTAGGAATAATACACTGCAATAGTATCATAACTACTTGCATTGTAGCTTAATGACTACTGCAAAGCAGCCTACTAAATCGAAGAGAAGTAAAATAGATGACTACTTTCTGGGAGACACATACATATATAGAGAAGTTGCACAGATGGAGCTGTTGTAGTGCAGGTTGTCATTTTTCTTATTTGTAGAGTTAAGAGAGAACTTGGAATAGGGAATATGAATCAATATGATTTCGCAATTTTGTGTAATTGCTGACAATGTGCACATGGAAACACTGCATGCCAATCATATGGAGAACATGTTATCTGTAAAAACCTAATAAAATATATATTAAAAAATCACGCCTACACTATCCAACTCTCACCAACGCTTCAAACACCTAAAGAGGTCAGTACTGGCTCAGTCCTTAATCCTTTCAATTTTTTCTTTCCCTTTATGGCATTATAGTCTCCTTTTGCACATCTCGACCAAATGTTAGTCTAAATGTTAACCTATAAGTGGCATTACATATCTGAAAGAAACACATAGTGATAGATTCCTTACCTTAGAATATCCCCAGGCGTCAGACTGGATCCGGAAAGTTTTCGTCAGCAGTACCCCTGCGCGTCGGTAGGGGCGTCGTGCGGCTCCGCGTCCGTCGTTGGCGTCGTGGTCGCCGAGATGACGTCGCGGGCGCTACTTGGACGCCGCCCACGCGCGCTGACGTCAGTTCTTTCTTTTTCCGCGCCAGCAAGCGCAGATCCGGAGAGAGCGGTACCCCTAGTCTTTTTTGACTAAGTTTTTTTAGATCTTTTTCTCACCTTTTTCGAGTCGATTCGACTCCTGGTGCAGTTAGGGATGCCCGGGTTTAAGTCCTGCGAGGACTGTCATCGGATGATGTCGGTGACGGACCCGCACCGCGTGTGTCTCTTCTGCCTGGGGCGCGACCACGACCCCAAGTCGTGCCCCGACTGCCGGTCCATGGCGCCGAAGTCTTTGCGGGAGCGGTCCCGAAAGCTGCTTGAAGCCCGGCAGTCGGCTCCGCGCCGTGAGAGGTCCCGGTCCAGAGGGAGGTCGAGGGACCGTGCGCGGAGTCACCATCGGCGATCGTCGGGATCGAAGTCTTCGCACTCGGGGTCAGGTAAGGCGAAGCACAAGAAGTCGAAGAAACGACATAGTTCTCCGACTTCCGGTCGCGCGACGCGGCTGAGGGTACAGGTGGTGCCACCCCCGCGGCTCCGGCGGAGTCCATGGAGTCGCCGCCCGACTACCCGCCTTACCCGGGGTCGTCGGCGACTCCGGCCCAGATACAGGACTTCCTGTCGACCATGGCTCGCCTCTTTGGGCCGTCGGGTCCCGCCGGTGCGCCTTCAGGCCCCGCGGTCCCGCCTGGGTGTCCTCGCGTTTCCTCGCCGGCGGCTCCGGCGTCGATGTCTGCTCCGGCGCCGCAGGACACCCTTGGATCCAGGCCTGGATCCCGGTCGACGCCGGTTGACCTTGTTACGCCTCCACCGACGTCGACTCCACCGGCACCGATCCTGACGCCGCCCGCTCCTCGGGACGACGTCGACCTCAGATTCAGCCCCGAAGTGGACGCGCGTCGGTCCGCGTCGTCGATGCCGTTCTCGACGCCGTTTGGGGATTTCTATCCCCATGTCCCTACTCCTTATTTTAGGCCTGTTGAACAGCCTGAGGAGCAAGGGGAGGACTGGGAGGGGTCGGACGACCCTCTCGCTGCAGCCTGCGAGTCTGAACAGGACTGGGCTGAGGAATTGGGGGACGCCAGTGGTCTGGATACCTCACCAGACCTTGGCATGCTGTCTCCTCCTACCGTGGCTACGGAGGAGGGAGCCAGTTATGCAGTGGTGTTGCGTAGGGCGGCGGAGGCCCTACACCTCCAGCTCCCTACTGTGGCCGTCAGGACTAACCTCCTGACAGAGGTGCTTCAGCCAGCAGCTACTTCTGCGGAGCCGCTGCTGCCCTTTAATGAAGCCCTTTCGGACGTTCTTTTGGGCACTTGGTCCAGGCCCACCACAGGGGCTCCTGTGGATAGGAACGTGGCCCGATGCCATCGCCCGGCTCCGGGTGACCCCATTTTCCTCTCCCAACACCCCACTCCCGAGAGCTTGGTTGTCCAAGCCTCTGCTTCCCCAACCGCCTTCCCTTCCGCACCACCGGATAGGGAATCCAAGAAGCTGGATCAGTTTGGGAAGAAGATTTTCTCTTCCACCAGCTCTGCGGTCCGTGAACACCGCATGCCTCTTGGGCCGTTATTCCCACTGCCTGTGGGATACGGTGGCGAACGTGCTGTCTCAGTGTCCGGAGGAGGCCCGGCCTGCTCTCGCCCAGGCTGTTGCAGAGGGGAGAGACGCAGCCAAGTTCATGATCCGTTGTGGTCTAGACACCGCCGACTCACTGGGCAGATCCATTGCAACGACGGTGGCGGTTCGCCGCCACGCCTGGTTGAGAACCACTGGATTTTCAGGGGATGTCCAAAACACCCTTATGGACATGCCCTTTGATGGCCGTCGCCTCTTCGGCGACAAAGCGGACAGCGCATTGGAGCGGTTTAAGGACTCACGGGCTACGGCCAAGTCCTTGGGACTCTCGGCAGTCCGCCCTCCTCCGCCTTCCGCTCCTTTCGTGGCACAGGAAGGGGCGCCCCGCAGCGTTCGCAACAGAGCCACAGGCCGGCGCAACAGTCATCCCAGCGCTGCCGCGGACGCGGTTTCCGCCGTGGCGGACAAAGGGACCAGCGGGCGGGTAAGACCACCACCACCACCCCCGCCACCTCTGCCTCCAAACCTTCCTAGTCCGAACTTTCAGGCCCATCAAACGCCAGTGGGCGGCAGGCTCCGCCATCACCTCCCACACTGGCGCACCATCACTTCGGATAGGTGGGTTTTAGAGATAGTCCGAAGGGGCTACTCCCTCCCCTTCGAGACTACCCCCCCAGCCATGCCACCTCAATACCACCGCATGTCGGGGGATCACTTGGTGCTTCTTCAGCAGGAAGTTGCGGCCCTCTTGGCCAAGGGGGCCATCGAGCGTGTTCCGACGCACGAAGTAGGTCGTGGTTGTTATTCCCACTACTTTGTGGTGCCCAAGAAGGACAAAGGCCTGCGTCCTATCTTGGACCTCCGGAACGTCAATCGCTTCCTCCGCAAAGAGAAGTTCAAGATGCTCACTCTAGCTCAGGTCTTGTCTGCTCTCGACCCACAAGACTGGATGGTGGCGCTGGACTTGCAGGACGCCTATTTCCACATCCCCGTCCTGCCAGCCCACAGGCGTTACCTGCGGTTCATGGTAGGCCACGAGCACTTTCAGTTTACCGTGCTCCCCTTTGGCCTTACCAGCGCCCCTCGGGTGTTCACCAAGGTGATGGCGGTGGTCGCAGCTCATCTGCGCTGATCAGGGGTCTCAGTCTTCCCCTATCTCGACGACTGGTTGTTGAAGGCGGGCTCGCCCCAGACAGTCGTCTCCCACCTCCAGACTACGGCCGACCTCCTGCACTTGCTGGGGTTCTCCATCAATGTGCCGAAGTCGCACCTGATTCCCTCCCAGAAGCTCCTCTTTATCGGAGCGGTTCTGGACACGGCGCAGTTTCGGGTCTATCCTCCCGAACAGCGAGTCCGGGACATTCGGGCTCTGATTCCCATCTTTCAGCCCTTGTCCTGGGTTTCGGTCAGAGTGACTCTGAGGCTGCTGGGCCTCATGGCCTCCTGCATCCTGCTGGTCAATCATGCCAGGTGGCGTATGCGGGCTCTGCAGTGGGACCTGAAGTTCCAGTGGGCGCAGCATCAGGGAAACCTGTCCGATCACGTCCAGATCTCGGAGGGCACTGCACAACAATTGCAGTGGTGGCTCACGAACCGGCATTGGGTCGACGGCAGATCCCTCTCCCTTCCCCAACCGGAGTTCACAGTGGTGACAGATGCGTCCCTCCTGGGATGGGGCGGCCACATGGGAGAGGCGGAGATCAGAGGCCTCTGGTCTCCGGCGGAGTCCCGGCTCCATATCAACCTTTTGGAGCTGCGGGCGATCAGGCTTGCACTGAAGGCATTCCTTCCCTCTGTCAAGGGGAGAGTAGTGCAGGTGTTCACAGACAACACCACCGCCATGTGGTACTGCAACAAGCAAGGCGGGGTGGGGTCGTGGACCCTCTGTCAAGAGGCTCTGCGTCTCTGGACATGGCTGGAACATCAGGGCATGTCCCTGGTGGTTCAACACCTGACAAGTTCTCTGAACGCCAGGGCAGACGAACTCAGCCGCAGGTGCACTTTTGGATCACAAATGGCGTCTTCACTCGGAGGTGGTGCAAGGTCTCTTTCAGCAGTGGGGAGAGCCTTGGTTAGATCTATTCGCCACCGAAGAGAACGCGCAATGTCATCAGTTCTGCGCGTTGGAATTTCCAAGGCGGCACTCGCTCGGCGACGCTTTTCGTCACGAGTGGAGTTGCGGTCTGTTGTACGCCTTTCCGCCTATACCACTTCTGCCCAGAGTGCTGAAGAAGATCAGGCACGACCGGGCCCAAGTCATTCTTGTGGCCCCGGACTGGGCTCGAAGAGTATGGTATCCCGAGCTACTCAGTATGAGCATGGATCCCCCGATCAGACTGCCTCTTCGGGAGGATCTTCTGTCGCAGCAGCAGGGGACGGTCCTCCACCCGAACCTGTCCAGTCTCCACCTCTTTGCGTGGAGATTGAGCGGTGGCAGTTGATTCCCTTCGACTTGCCTCCTGAAGTTTGTGACGTTATTCTGGCAGCCAGGCGTCCCTCTACTAAAGTGGTATACGCCTGCAGGTGGAACAAATTTGTGGCATGGTGCACAGCAAAGGCTGTGGATCCCCTTTCTGCCCCTCTTTCTGAGGTTCTACTGTTCCTTCTTTCTTTGGCCCAGCAGGGCTCTGCTCTGGGCACTATCAAGGGCTACCTTTCTGCTATTTCAGCCTTTCTCAGGCTCCCTGATCAGCCCTCTCTTTTCAAGTCCGCTGTTGTAAATAGGTTTCTTAAAGGCATTACTTACCTTTTGTAGGTCTCGCCTAGCGATGCAGCGCATGCGCTGCACGCCTTGGCGAGACCTATTGTCGTCGGTTTCTCTGCCGAAGGGGGACAGGAGATGTGCACGCGTACGGACAGGAGATGTGCACTCCATACGGGTGCACATCTCCTGTCCCCGGAGGCTGGCGTTTGAACACAGCGCGCGCATGGCGAGCTTTCACTTTCGTGGTCTGTTGTTTTCACGTTGGTGGCACAGGGCAGTCATTTCTCGAAGCGGGCGCAGCGACAGCTTGTTTTTTTTTGTTGCAGTTTTTATACAGCGCGAACTCGACCCGAAGCTATTGGAGCGCTTTACGTGAGAGCCAGTTGCGTTACACAAGGACACATACATTTTGTTAGGCACAGGGAGATTAACTGATTTGCCAGAGCCGACGCCGAGGTACGATCATTGTTCCCCAGCTCCGGCCGTTAGGTCACATCTTCAAATTCTGGGAGTTGTAGACAATGTTAATTTCAGAAGAAACAAATGGGCATCTTAAAACAATGCAAGAGTGAGGAACATGACGTTATCCGGTGACCATAATTACAACTGCCCCGTTTTGACCGCCCAGCCTTAGATTGTCTGAAATGCACATTTAGCTTTACCGTTGCCTTTGATTGACTGACAGACAGGCATTACTAATCAATCAATCGATTGATCGATAATCTAATTAATACAGTAAACAAAACAGCAAACGCTCACCTCTGTTGGTCGGAGGGGATACCTCGTCCTCTGAGGGAACACTTCTTACAACGTCGGGGGTGGCCATGCTGCACTGAGAACCATGCACTACTCAAAAGAGCCAGCCAGCTGGAAAGGCCAAGTCACCCGCAGGGGGGGGGTGTAAGACAGCCCCTTGATGTGTCCCTCACTGTCCAGGAAGAAGTGTCTTTTTTCAGTGGCCATTTGGCCAATCAGGCAAGCCACAGTCAGCGCGAGATCGCTTCCCTCGTCCCCCCGGGGCGATATCTAGTCCTGGATAAAGTTGGGTGAAATTCAGGAGGGCTCACTCGCCTGCTCGTCCTTGTTTTCTGGCTAGTTTTGATTTCACCTGATATCTATTTACAGAACAGTGCTGTGCAAAACATTCTCGGTGCACGCTTCTTGAGCTTTGAACCTGGGGCGAGTATGCACATGAATAAAAGTCACTGTGGTTTATTTATGAGGACTGACACAAATTCTGGTTTGCCATAAAGGTGTCATAGTGTCATGTGCAGTCAGTGGTGTATTATGAAAGTCATAAATGTTTTTCTTTGCTTTGCTTTTCATTAAGAGGACAAAATACAGCAAAGTACAATATACATTTTATTTCATTTGCACATTCAGAGTTAGGACGAGCTCTGAAGCACGAAAGGATGCGGTAAACACTAGACTGCCTGCCAACCAGAAGATTGATGAAGGGGCGGAGAAAACGGGCCCCAGAAAAGTGAGAGGAGTCAGAGGAGGCATGAGTTTGAAAACAAGCATTTGCAAACCATTTGAAAACCAAAACATAAATAAAGGGCATTGTCATTTTCAATGCCAATAGCTCAAACTGCATAAATGCGAGACCTATTGCATTGCAAATGCTTGTCTTCCTATTCCTTTCGTGATGCCTCAGTGGGACTTGAATCTGGTTCTGACATACTTGATGTGCGCTCCCTTTGAGCCACTTCACAACTGTCCTCTTCATCTTTTAACGTTAAAGACTGCCTTCCTGGTGGCCATCACTTCCACCAGGCGGGTGAGTGAGCTCCAGGCTCTTTCCTGTAAGCCTCCTTTCCTTTCAGTCCATCCGGACAAGGTTGTGCTCAGGCCCCGTCCTTCCTTTTTGCCAAAAGGGGTTACGGCCTTTCACATTGGGCAGACTATTACCTTGCCCACCTTTTTTCCGCCTCCGCATCCTTCCAGAGAGGAAGAGCGGCTCCACCGTCTGGACCCAAAACGTGCGCTTTCTTTTTATCTTAACCGCACACAGCAGTTCCGGGTGGATGACCAGCTTTTGTTGGCTACGTTGGCACCAAGAAAGGTCGGGCGGTCCATAAGAGAACCATCTCCCGCTGGGTTGTCTTGTGTATCAAAGCCTGTTACTCTTTGGCTAAAAAGAACCTCCGGTGGGGCTGCGTGCTCATTCCACCAGAGCTACTGCAGCCACTACTGCATTGGGACGTGGTGTCCCCCTGCAAGACATATGTCAGGCAGCCACGTGGGCCTCGCTGCACACGTTTACCAAACATTACTGCCCCGACAGCCAAGTCCGGAGAGACGGCTTCTTTGGCCGTTCTGTTCTCCGTGACTTTCTGGTGTGATCTTAGTTCGCAGACCCACCACCGGGGTTGGTATTGCTGGGGTATCTATTCTAAGGTAAGGAATCTATCTTTGTGTTTCTTTCAGATGAACAAGTTACTTACCTTCGGTAACAATATATCTGTAAGAAACATTAGTAGTGATAGATTCCTTACCGCCTCACCCATCCTCCCCATTGTGCGAACTGATTTCTAGGGTTAAGGTCATCCCTTTCAGGGCCCTAGTTTCAATGCACCAGTGGTCAGTATCTTGCATGGCTCTGCGTTCCTGGTGCGGAAAGTCGTGTACAGAACTGACGTCCGCGCGCGTGGGCGGTGTCCAAGTAGCGCCCGCGACGTCATCTCGGCGACCACAACGCCAACGACGGATGTGGAGCCGCACGACGCCCGTACCGACGCGCAGGGGTACTGCTGACGAAAACTTTCCGGATCCAGTCTGAATCCTGGGGATATTCTAAGGTAAGGAATCTATCACTACTAATGTTTCTTACAGATATATCGCTACCGAAGGTAAGTAACTTGTTCTTTAGTGATGCATGCTTTTATTTACTTAATTATTGAACACATCCTACCACCACCATTTACAGGCATAACACACGTTTAATGACCATCATTAATGGTACACAAGTTCTCTCGCAAGGGATTTCCATGTATAGTCATAAGCGCTGTATGGTCCCGTCCACGTGCGGGGACCCCGGAGCAGTTGTTATATATATCTTCTTAAGTGTAGATTTTCCCTTTCTTGAGGAAGGTCTGCAGAGACACTTAAGAAAAAGAGACAGATTATGCAGCCTATATACCTAGGCTACAACGGCCAGATTCTTCATCTTGAAGAGAAAAAAGGGGGCCAGAATAAAACAATTTTCAGATGATTTTAGTGTCAACCAGTATAAATATCTCTCACAAACCCTTTTTTATGATAGAGATGAAAGAAGCAGGACAGAGTAGCCTCATAGGCTGTCATTATATGTCTAAAAAAGAACACTGTGCCTTTAAAAATCCAGGCACTACCAGTATCCCATGATGCACAGCAGGTGACAGTTACTTCAGTTCTTTTTTCCGGCTCCTGCTGTCAGGATCCTGGAGCATTGAGCTCGACCAAAATTGTTTTTTCTTCAAAATTCTTTACTGAATTTGGCTAATTGCTGTTTCACTCATCGTTTTTTGTCTCTCCCTGCCCTTTTCTTGGTTTTTCTGACTGACAATACAAGTATTTTGTTAAAAAAAAAATGCAATCTCTTTTTGTCCAGTGCTGAGCCTGTGGGAGAAAAAAGGCCAAGACCGTTCCTCATGATGTCTGTATAATCTGTCTTCCAGAGGACCACATTCCTGAGTCTTGCCAGCACTGCAGGAACTTTTCCAGACGCACCCTGAAAGACCGGGAGAAGATTCGCCTTCATGGAACAGAGGAGCGAAAAAGGCTGCAATCTCAGTCTGAAGGTGGGACCTCAGGGCATGGAGAGGGTAGAACCTCTATCAGGTCTCTGTTACCAGCCTCAAGTGGATGTGCCAAGAAGAAAGCGGCTCAAAAACGACACCCGTCCCGGTCGACGTCGAAGACATCGACGTCGAGGAGAGGTACGGCGCCGACCTGTTAACCGTCGATTCAAGGTTTGACGTCAAGGAAGCACCGAAGATCAGCTTCGAGGCCAGATCTATCGTGGTCGTCCATTGCTTCATTGACCGGCAGGCCCTGTTCGACGTCGAAGTCTCCATTGAGATTGTCACTGGGGTCCATTTCGGCATCGAGGCACTGCCTGAGATCGACGTCGAGGCATATCTGTAGATCGACGTCGAGGCACTCTCCGACGTCGAGACGCCGTCGGCATTCACCGTTGACAAGTAGGTCGACGTCAAGGCATCGAGGTTTGTCAACGTTGAGAACTCTGTCAACGTCATCCAGGCTTGAGGAGGCTAGAAAGAAGAGAAGGCACATTTATTCCTCACCTGACTTGGAGTATTCCAGAACATACTCCCCGTCATCTGGGCTTCATCCAGCTTCTGCACCGTCTTCTCCTCCTCCACCACCTGCTCCTTCGCTACGTCCTCCACCACCTCCTCCACCACCACCACCACCAAAGTCTTCTCCACCACAAGTTCCAGTAACACCACAGAGATCAAGGTCTAGATTGCGTCACCATTCTAAGCGTCATCATCGTCACAGCTCTCGGCATACTTCGGTTTCTTCTAGACGATCCCATCATCGTCGTCATCATCAATCAAGCTCAAGATCCCCCACGTCTACTGGTCGTTACTCGCCAACATTAACTGACTCTCCTCCACCATGTATTTCACCGGTGGAAGATGTCTCCACTGTTCAAGAAGTTCTGGTGAGGGGAGCGACAAAACTCAATATTCCTTTATCGACTCCAGCACTGACGACATCGATAATTTCTGAGAACCTAGAACAAAGATCAATAGCTAGACCCATGATACCGCTGGTGCCAGACCTCCTTGAACAGGCCATGGAGCTTTTTCTGACTCCAGCCGCTGTTAAGACGGCACCTTCCAGGCTTCACAAGAAATGCCATCCTCCGGAGCAGGATCCAGTTTTCCTCCGCAATGACCCGGCACTTGATTCTGTGATTGTTGTGGCGGCAAGAAAACATTTCACTACTCCTTCTTCTACGGTTCCTCTGGACAAAGAAAGTTGGAAGTTGGATACGATGGGCGCATTGGGAATCCATGAACCAGTTTGTTGAACATCTGCCCAGGGATAAAAGGGAGATTTTTAACGAAGGTCTAATGGTCTCAAATCGCGTAATCAGTGCTGCAGCAGACTCTTCATTATTAGCTGCTGACGAATACTGCCACAGAATACTTCTTAGGCGACACTCTTGGCTTCATTTAACATCTCTCAAGCCAGAGGCGCAACAGAGAATTCTGAATCTGCCTTTTTCTGGAACAACTCTTTTTGGAGCTCATGTGGACAAGGAAATGTCAAGAATGAAGGCAGAAATGGAAACTCTCAAGGCAGCCGGCCTAGCGAGGCCCAGAGAGCAGAGGAAATCTTTTCAGCCATACCAACACTGTTTATCTTCTTACAGAGGCCAGTCTTCCCCATGGTATCAAAGCCGCCAGCAAGGTGGTGCTCAGCAACAGAACCAGCGTCCCTACCAGTCTATTTAACGATGACAGCCTAGAGGTTGATCTACCCAACAGTCTACTGAAGGGGGAAAACATCCATCTGGGCCGAAACCCTGAATCATTACTTCCCCCTGTTCTTTTCCCCACTCCGGCGGGGGGAAGCATACGTCATTACCTGGCAGAGCGGCAAAACATAATGCAAGATTCCTGGGTGCTGAATATTATTCGCAATGGATATTGTTTACTGTTCCTCAGTCCTCCACCGTCCGTTCCTCCAAAGCCATCCAACTACCATCTTCCACTGTTACAAGCAGAGGTCAACATCCTTTTACGGAAGTTGGCGGTGGAACCGGTTCCTCTTCAACAGCAAGGAACAGGCATTTATTCCAGATATTTTCTCGGCATGAAGAAAGACAGAAACAAATTCAGACCCATTCTAGACCTCAAAACACCCAACAAGTGGATTTGACGAGAAAAGTTCAGGATGCTGGCATTACACCAAATTTACCCCCAATTGCACCAGGGGGATTGGCTCTGCTCTATCGACCTGCAAGACGCATACTTTCACATTCCATTTGCCAGAAAGCATCGCAAGTTCTTGAGGTTTGTGGTAGGACATGACCATTACCATTACCAATACCAATACCAATACCTAGTCCTCCCATTTGGTCTGAAAACAGCACCCAGAACATTCTCCAAGTGCATGGCAGTGGTGGCTGCCCATCTCCGGAGACACCGAATATTCGTCTATCCGTTTCTAGATGGTTAGCTAATCAAGGTGTCCTCTTCTCAGGAAGCCCAGCTCCATTACGACTGGACTTGCAATCTCTTACAGAGGCTGGGCCTTCAAATCAATCCCAACAAGTCCATCTCTACCCCAGTACAGACCTTGCACTATCTGGGAGCCTTCATCGACACGGTAAGGGCAAAAGTGTGTCCTTCGGAGGAGAGAAGCCTATTGATCCATCGGAAATGTCAGGCTCTCATGAAAGCTTCCCATCCAACAGTGAAAACAGTATTCTCCCTTCTCGGATCAATGGCTTCCTGCATTTTTCTCACACCGAATGCCTGTCTCCACATGAGGCCTCTACAGGAATGTCTTGAAGATCAGTGGGACCAACTGACAGGAAACTGGGAAGACAAGATACAGCTTTCCTTCCATGCGAAGTTGTCCCTCAAATGGTGGTGCTCTCCATCCAATCCCCTCCAAGGCACTCCGTTCCATCAGGAGATTTCACCTCAAACCATAGTCACGGACGCTTCATTGCTGGGTTGGGGAGCCCATATGGACCATCTCCAGATCCAGGGAAAATGGTCAGAGAAGGAATCAACGTACCATTTCATCTCTTCGAGCTCCGTGCAGTCCTTCTTGCGTTGAAAGATTTCTACCCGTCGTTCACCTCTCGCTCCCTGCTTGTTCAGACGGACAACACCACAATGATGTACTACCTCTATAAGTAGGAAGGGACAAGGTCCAGGCCCTTCGTTCACGAGTCCCAGACAATCTGGAAAAGGCTTCTAGCCAGGGGCCTGACAATCACAGCAGCGCACCTACCAGGTGTCCAAAATGCACAAGCAGACTCACTCAGCAAACTCCTACAAGAAACCCACGAGTGGGTCTTAAACGACGACATGGTACAAGACAACTTTCAGCAATGGGGTACTCCCACCGTCGATTTGTTCGCCATCGCAGAAAACAGCAAATGCCAAAGCTTCGCATCGCGGTTCTTCCAGACAGGGACTCTGGGGAATGCACTTGGTCCGGCAGATATCTCTACGCTTTTCCACCGATTCCCATGATCCCGGAGTTTCTCATCAAGTTAGCTCAGTTCTCAACAAGGATGATCCTCATAGCTCCGGAGTGGCCACATCACTTGTGGTTCACGGACCTCCTTCACCGGTCCATCCGTCCACATCTGAGGCTGCCATGCAGACCAGATCTGCTGTCGAAATTCAGAGGCCAGTTAGTTCATTTCAGTCTCTTCTCTTTGAATTTGGCAGCATGGCTCCTGAGCTAATACAATATGGTCATCTAAATCTGCCTCAGGACTGCATGGAGATTTTCAAAGAAGCTAAGCGGCCTTCTACACGTTCTGCATATGCTTTCAAATGGAAGAGATTCTGCATATGGTGCTCATCCACGAACAAGGATTCTACCACTTGCCAGGAAGATGTTATCAATCAATCAATCAATCATTTGTATAGCGCGCTACTCACCCAGAGGGTCTCAAGGCGCTTGGGGGAGGGGGGTCCGCTACTGTTCGAACAGCCAGGTCTTGAGTTGCTTCCTGAAGGAGAGGTGGTCCTGGGTAAGGCGGAGGTGGATGGGTAGGGAGTTCCACGTCTTGGCAGCCAGGTAGGAGAAGGATCTTCCTCCCGTTGTGGCTCTTCGGATGCGGGGGACGGCGGCGAGGGCGTGGTTGGTCGATCGTAGCTGGCGGGTGGGAGTGTAGAAGGTCAGACGGTCGTTGAGGTATCTGGGGCCTTGGTTGTGGAGAGCTTTGTGTGCGTGGGTGAGGAGTCGGAACGTGATTCTCTTGCTGACGGGGAGCCAGTGCAGGTCTCTCAGGTGTCCGGCGATGTGGCTGTGTCGGGGGATGTCCAGGATGAGTCGAGCTGAGGCGTTCTGGATGCGTTGGAGTCTTTTTTGAAGTTTGGCTGTGGTTCCCGCGTAGAGGGAGTTGCCGTAGTCCAGTCGGCTGGTGACGAGGGCCTGGGTGACCGTCTTCCTGGTATCGGTGGGGATCCACCGGAAGATCTTGCGCAGCATGCGTAGGATGTTGAAGCAAGACGAGGAGACGGTGTTGACTTGTCGGGTCATTGAGAGGGAGGAGTCCAGGATGAAGCCCAGGTTGCGTGCGTGGTCCGTTGGTTTGGGTGCGTTGCCCAGGGCAGGGGGCCACCAGGAGTCGTCCCAGGCGGAGGGTGATGATCCTAGGATGAGGACTTCCGTCTTATCTGAGTTCAGTTTCAGGCGGCTGTTCCTCATCCATTCGGCTACGTCCTTCATCCCTTCATGTAGGTTGGTTCTGGTGGTTGTGGGGTCGATGGTGAGGGAGAGGATCAGCTGGGTGTCGTCGGCGTAGGAGATGATGTTGAGGTTGTGTTGGCGTGCGATGGCTGCGAGGGGGCTCATGTAGACGTTGAAGAGGGTGGGGCTGAGTGATGATCCTTGTGGTACGCCGCAGATGACTTCGGTGGCCTCGGAACTGAACGGGGGAGGCGGACTCTCTGGGTTCTTCCGGTGAGGAAGGAGATGATCCACTCCAGTGCCTTCTCTTGGATTCCGACGTTGTTCAGGCGTTGCACTAGGGTGCGGTGGCAGACTGTGTCGAACGCTGCGGAGAGGTCCAGGAGGATGAGGGCCGCAGTTTCCCCGTTGTCGAGCAGGGCTCGGATGTCGTCAGTGGCTGCGATTAGGGCGGTCTCGGTGCTGTGGTTGGCCCGGAAGCCGGACTGCGAGTGGTCGAGGGATCCATTCGTCTCGAGGAAGGCGGCCAGTTGTCTGTTGATGGTCTTCTCGATGACTTTGGCAGGAAAAGGAAGGAGCGAGATGGGGCGGTAGTTTTTGAGGTCGGTGGGGTCCGCTGACGGTTTCTTCAGTAGGGCGCTGAGTTCGGCGTGCTTCCAGCTCTCTGGGAAGGTGGCGGTGTCGAAGGAGGTGTTGATGATGTCCCGGAGGTGGGGTGCGATGACGGCGTCGGCCTTGTTGAAGACGTGGTGAGGGCAGGGGTCGGTTGGTGATCCGGAGTGGATGGAGTTCATCGTGCGGATAGTGTCTTCGGTGTTGATCGGGGTCCAGGCTCGGAGGGTGGAGGTGGGGGACGTTGGAACGGTCGTAGGGTACGTCGGCTGTGTGCTGAAACTGTTGTGTATGTCTGCGATCTTGCTGTGGAAGAACGAGGCGAGCGAGTTGCAGAGGTCTTGCGAGGGAGTGATGTCGTTGTTTCCGGCTCTGGGGTTCGAGAGCTCTTTGACGATGATGAAGAGTTCCTTGCTGTTGTGGGCGTTGTTGTCCAGTCGTTCCTTGAATGCGGTTTTCTTGGTGGTGTGGATCAGCTGGTGGTGTTTTCGGGTGGCGTGCTTGAGGGTGGTCATGTTGTCTGCAGTCGGGTCTCTGCGCCATGCTTTCTCGAGGGCCCGGCAGTTCTTCTTGGATTTCTTGAGTTCGTCGGTGAACCAGGATGCTTTCTTGTTGCCGGGTCTGACTGGGGGTCTTCAATGGGGCGAGGTCGTCTGCGCAGTTGGTGATCCAACTTGTGAGGTTGCTGGCGGCTTGGTTGGGGTTCGTTGAGCTGGCGGGAGGGTTCTGGCTCAGGGATGTGGTGAGTTGGTCGGTGGTGATCTTGTTCCAGCTTCTGCGCGGAAACTGTTGCGGGTGGTGGTGCGTGGTGGTCCTGCTGAAGCTGAAGTGGACGCAGCTGTGGTCTGTCCAGTGGAGTCCGGTGGTGTGGCTGAAGGAGATGTCCTTGCTGGAAGAGAAGACGGGGTCAAGCGTGTGGCCGGCGTGGTGTGTGGGGGTGGTCACCAGTTGCTTGAGTCCGAGGTTGGCGAGGTTGTCCAGCAGGGTGGTGGTGTTGCGATCGTTGTTGTTATACTTCCATACTTATTCCATTTGGCAAAAATCTGGTTTACAAATTTCTTCAATAAACGTTCAGCTGGCAGCTTTGACCGCCTGAAGGAAATGTCCCTCATAAACCTCCTTTTTTAGAATCCCTGTAATTAAGGATTTCTTAGAGGGTTTAAAGAAGGTTTTTCCTCCCATCAGATGCCCTTCCCCTCCAGCTTAGTATTGTGCTTTCACGCCTTATGCAGGATCCTTTCGAACCCATACACAAGGCATCGCTCCAACATTTGTCTTGGAAAACGTCTTTCCTTGTGATGATCACATCGGCCCGCAGGGTTAGTGAGATCCAGGCTCTCTCTTCTCATGAACCATATACTGCTTTCCATTCGAGCAAAGTGGTTATGAGAACTCACCCTAAGTTCCTCCCCAAGGTGGTATCGGACTTTCATGTCAATCAGACAATATCTCTACAAACATTCTTTTACAATCCCTCTACTCCAGCGGAGAGAACCCTTTATTCCATGGATGTAAAGAGGGTCCTGAAATTTTATCTAGATAAAAACCAAGTCCATTCGCCAGTCAGAACAATTATTTATCAACTATGGTCCAGTCCGTACAGAGATAGCTACTTCCAAACAATCCATTTCGCGATAGATAGTATCTTGCATTTTATTATGCTATCAAAAAGCTAACGAGTCTCACAGCCAAACCTAAGGCTCATTCCACTAGAGGGAAGGCATTCACTGCTGCTTTATTGCGCATTATTCCCATTCCAGAGATCTATAAAGCAGCTACCTGGAAATCAGTACATACATTTACCAAACATTACTGCCTAGATTCTGACGTTAGAGCAGACGCTCAAGTAGAGCAGGCTTCACTCAGAAATCTCTTTGCTTAAGTTCTCTGCATTATCCTCTGGCTCTTCCACCGCGTTATTTGGGGATGGGCTTGCTACTCTATTCAGCGCTTATGACTATACATGGAAATCCCCTGCGAGAGAAGGAATGGTTTCTTACCTGTAACTCCTTTTCTCTCGCAGGGTATTTCCATGATAGTCATGAGCGACCCTCCCTCCTCCCCAGTGGATTGAACAGAGGAATTGCTTTATTACATATCTATTTAAAAAAAAAAAAAAATTTGTCCTCATGTCACCACCGATTAGCACTAGTTGATGCGCCCTTCGTGAGTGCCAAAAAGAAATCGGGTATAAATCAATCAGAATTACTGGGTTATTTCGATCCTTAAACTGCCCTCCCAGTTACTGAAATGAGAGGGGTATAATCATTGGACAAGGCGGTCTTCAAATTTTAACAGATTCCAAAACCCAAGACTACTTTTATCAGTTTCCTTAAAAAACAACACAGAGTTCTTCCAACTCATCAAGGACGGGGCCTCCGGATGGACCCAAAGTTTACAGATTTCTCTTCTTGCCAATAATATTAAGTAGAAAATCAGATAGTGGCAGTTTACTTGCAAGTCGTGCTTGTCTTTAATCTCCTGGGATGTCCCAAACATGATTAACTCAGGACTTACCTCTATGTTGACACCCACGGAGCGCGAAATGGTCTTACCCACTGCTGACCAGAATCCTCCCAATTTGGAGCAGTTAGCAAACATATGCACGTCGTCAGCATCTCCGCTACCACATCGCTTGCACCACAGATCTGTGCCTCCTTTTATCCTTCCCAGCCTTTTTGGGGTCCAGTAGATTCTATACAAAGTAAAGAAGTGGTTTTTCTTTAAAGCAGCAGGTTTAACCACCAAATAAAGTGTAGCGCAAGATACTTGCCATAAATCTGCCAGCTCCGTGTTCGGCAAGCATCCATCCCATACGCTATGTGGTGATTTCATTTCTGCCAGATCTGCGTCCAGAAGAAATTGGTACCATAGTGCCACCTCTTTTTCCTTGCCGTTGCAATCTGGAGTTCCATCTCCATTTGTTTTGAAACTCTTTCCAGTCCTGCCTGACTCTTGAGCCAGGAGTTGATCTGATAAATTTTAAACTTGGATATTGCCCCATTTGTCTTGGCAGACCAATAGCTCCAAGTTAACTTTTGTCCATCATTTATCAGTTGACCCCACTGCCTAACCTCTAGCTTATTCAGTGGTTTTGCTAAGCTATCTAATAGACATTCCGGAGTACCTGGAGAATCCCATATAGGGGACAGACTGCTGTAATAAGGTACCCCTAGGACCGATCTTATCTCGTACCATGTTCTTGCGGCTGACTGGAGACATTTTAATCTTATTTTTTTAAATATTTTGGAACCCGTATTTATAAGAGAAACCCTCTTCAGGAAGGCCCACCAGCATAGATTTAAACATAACACCTATTAGAGAGTCATCAGGTCTTTGTAAAAGCATTCTGCTGTTTTTAAGCTGAAACGCCCAGCAGTATATCTGAAAGTCAGGAAGACCCAAACCTCCTACCCCCACTTTCCGTCTCAGCTTTTTCCATGAGAGGCGTATTCCTCTACTTGCCCATATGAAGGAAGAAATCTTCCCCTGCAGCTTCAGAAGTGTTTTCTTTTCGAAATGCAGCGGGATATTGTCAAAAAGAAAGGTGAGTTTTGGCAGGATGGACATTTTCACCAAGTTAACCCGACCGTATATCGTGAGTGGGAGGTTCTGCCATCTTTTTAATAATGAGTCTATCTCCTTTCCTACTCTTTCCAGATTAACTGCCGCTATCTTCCCAAGGTCCTTAATTATTTTAATCCCCAAATATCTCATTTCCTCCACGCATTTTATTTCTCCACTGTCCTGATTCCATATCATTACTACTGTTTTTTCTTCATTTGCCGCATATCCCGCCAGTTTACCAAATTCCCTTACTTCCGCCATAAGATGAGGTAAAGTTGATACTACGTCCGAAGTATAAACCATAAGGTCGTCAGCATAAAGCGAAATCTTCCTAGAATATGTCCCAACTTTAAAGGTTTTAATCTCTTCATTTAGCCTCAGACTTTGAGCAAAGGGCTCTATGTACAAATCAAATAGTACAGGAGACAAAGGACATCACTGTCTTGTACCTCTCTCAATTCGCACAGGAGAAGACAGGCAGTCATTAACTAAAATCTTTGCTGTTGGAGCTCCATAGATTTTAAAAATAGTGTCTATCAGATTTCACCAAAACCAAAATGTTCTAATGTGGTCTTTAAATACTTCCAATTGACACGATCAAATGCTTTTGCAGCATCTAGTGTGACAATTGCGAGAGGAACATTATGTGTTATAGCTAAATCTATGGAGCCTATCAGGGAAAGATTAAGCTCATTCATGAACCTCCCAGGTAAAAAGCCTTTTTGATCTTGGTGAATCAGCTGCCCCATTACCTTATTCAAACGTGCAACAAGAACTCCAGAAAATATCTTATAATCATTATTAAGTAATGATATTGGGCGAAATGATTGACAATATATCGGATTCTTGCCTGGCTTCAAGATTAAGGAGATTACTGCCTCGTTCCATGTCGCCGGGATGGGGCCCCCATCTATCAAGATTGAATTAAATAGTTTTACCCACACCGGAATAATCTCTTCCTGTATCACGGAATACATCTCAATAGGGATCCCGTCTGGGCCTGCAGCTTTTCCCTTTTTTTGGTTTTTCAAAATGTCCAGAATTTCACTACCATCTATTTCTCGTCCTAAATAGAGGGCTTGAGCTTCTGTAAGTTTAGGAAGCTGCTTACTTAAGAGCCATCCTTGTATTTCTTGCTCATTTACCTCTAGATCTTCTGTATACAGCTCCTGAAAGAAGTTAGTAAACGCAGCTCTGATTTTTTCACTCTCCTCAACTATAAGTCCAGACTCCTCTTCTTTGATTTTCCCTATATAACTTTGATTCCTATCCAACCTTGATTTCCAGGCCAGCAGCTTTCCGCAACATTCCCCTTGTATAATATCCCTGGATCTGCTCACCTCCCACTGTTGAGTTACTTTCTCCTCCAATTTAGTTCTAAACTTCAACCGTAGCCCTTCAAGCTTATCCACCCATTCCTTTCTTTCTCTTTCCGAACCTTTGTTGTCTTTTAATAGATTTTCCGTTTTGCCTATCTCCTCCTCTATTGTATTAAGGTATTTTTTCTCTTCCCTAACCCAGTATACCGTTAAATTTTTAACAATACCTCTCAACCATGCTTTATATGTATCCCATACTGTGTGCACGGGAGCTGACCCCAAATTCCATAAGAAAAATCCTTTGTATCATTCTGCAACGTCTCTATTATCACGGGCTGTAGCATAATCCTTCTATTCATTGTCCACCTTCTAATTGTTTGAGTATCATTACACTCAATTTTTAATAACAATGCAGCATGATCCGAGAGATGTATGGGCAAATGGTCTATCCCAGCTACCAACTCCACTTCTTTCTTATCCATAAACATGTAATCTATTCTCGAGAAATGCCTGTTCTTTTTACTATGAAAAGAGTACCCCCTAACTTTACCTTTTACTCTGCGAAAAACATCACACAAGTTAAGATTCTCCATCATATCTAATAAATATGCCCTCATCTTAGGGGAACTAATTTGTGTCCTAACTGACGACCTATCAAGATCATTATTCAATAGAACATTAAAATCCCCACCAAGAATAATAGGAGATTGAAAGTCAACCAGATTAGAGAAAAGCTTACTCAAGGGTGATACGTCATCTATATTTGGGCCATAGTAACTCGCTAGTGTATATATCGCGAGAGCTGTTTTAATCTCGGCAATTATCCATCGCCCTCCCTCATCTGCTCTATATCTGAGAAGCTCAATCCCTGAGTTTGCCCTTAATATTATTACTATCCCTTTAGTACACTGAGTTTGGTCCGTAGATACCCACTTTCCAATCCATCTTTGTTTAGACAAAAATTCTCCACATTCTTGCCTCAAAAGATGCGTCTCCTGCAGCATAATTATTTGAGCGTTCTGATCTTTTAAATATTGCGCTATAATTCTCTGCCTTCTTTTGACCCGTAACCCATTCACATTCCAGCATAAGATTGTCAGTTCTTTCTTATTCATGCTTTTCCAATATACTTATTCGATATCCCAGCGGACCTTGTTTTGATGATTTAAAACAGGCACTCATTTTATTGACTAGAGGACAAAACATTTTTTAATTTTTTTTCCCTATGCTCCCCACCACTTGTGCTCCCTCCCGTGAAAACCCTCCCAAAAAATATTTTATAGGCATCCTTGGAGCCTATTGAGCTTATGCTTAGGGTGAACCAATATTACATATATTACTACCATCACCCCCCGCCACCTACCCTCTATCTAGCACTTGCATTCCCTGATTTCACTTCCTGAATAAAGTTATCTACATCAACTGGGTCTGAGAAGTTGTGCATTTTATTCTGCCACATCACTTTTAAAAAAGCCGGAAACCTCAATTGTACGGATGCCCCCAGTTTCTTTAGCTCATCCATTCTGTTGCCCAGTTCCCACTGTCTATCAGCTGTCTCCTTTGAGATATCTGACCTAACTCTGTAGGATGCACCTAGTGCTTGTAAAGATTTTTCTTTTAGCGCTAGCCCCAGAATTTTTCTTTTACCGAGTACGAGAGAAAATTTACCAGGATCTTTCGTGGTTTCTTTCGGCCTGGGTGTAGTTTGAAAGGATCTCTATGCACTCGCTGGATTTCTGCTTCTAGGTTTAACGGAGGGACCTCCTGCGGGAACGAACTACTCAGCAAATTTATCACAAACGATTTTATATCTGATCCTTCCAACCCCTCAGCTACACTCAGGATTCTGATATTATTTCTCCTGGCATTATTTTCCAGCCTTTCAAGCCTTTCCGCTAGTACCCTCTCTCTTTGTTTCAACCGCTCCATCTCTTGTGTATTTGATTGGGTTTTAGCCTGTAGATCTTGATAACCCAACTCCAATTCTTGCGTTCGTATAGCAAAACCTTCTATCTTTCCTTCCAGGCTCAAACATGTTCCCTGAATTTCTTTCTGATTTGCCTCCGAAATATCGAAACGTTCTTTAATTTCCAGGGAAAGGCGGCACAACATCTCCTGCAATGCATCCTTGCTCTCTGAGCTACTGGTACTCTTAGCCACTTCCTCCGAAATAGATGGTCTATCAACTCCCTGACATTGTACTAAGACATTATCTCCTTCATCACAGGCCTCAGATAATAATCCCTCCATACTCAAAGGCGAAAATCTATTGTGCGTTGTAACCACTGAGAGAGCTAGAGAGATATCAGGCTCACTAGGAGGGATGGTCTTTGCGCTGAACTTCTCAGCTCTGTTCTCCTGCTTTTCTCTTCCCGGAGTATTTTTTCCATCCATGCTGTCTGTACCACCCTCTGTACCTTTAGGCTGAGTCCTAAGCTTAAAATAAGATCTAAGTGATGGGGTGATTTTCTGAAAATTTTGAGCTGTGGCTAATTGTTTCCCCTTTAACGGGACAGTGTTCGCTGATTTAGTAGTTACTTTTTTAGGTAGGAGGCGCAGATCTTTATTAAGGCCAGTATTTATTTTACCTTTCCTCCGACTTGCCTGTAATTTTAACGTGGGTTGCGAGGTATTTTTTACAGCCCCTCCAACCTCCTCCAGTACCCACGGGGAATAAATATGTGATCTTAATGTATAGCGTCTATCCAGCGGGGCCTGAGGAATATCTATATTCTCAGGGGTAATTTGCTGGTGTCCCACTAGCGTCTCCTGCTGTGGCTCCACTCTTAGACCAATATAACCGTTTGTACCCATATAACCCTCTCTATTGCTTTCCTTTTCATTGTTCAATTGATTGCCCACATTTAATTTCAGGTCACGTACCGTCTTTCCACTGTTTAACTGTTCAGCCAGATTTACACAATTATTTTCTGAACACCTGCTGCCTACACTGCTTGTGCTGACTCTGCCGGCTCTACAGTCCTCACTTCCTCGTAGCTGCAAAGTAAGGTGAAGCACTCGCAGCGCGCCTGCCGCCGCAACCCAAGCAGGAGATCCTGGCGCCACCATTCGTTCTCAGAGCCTCACGAACCTCCGAAAATCCTCCAGAGCGAGGATTCTTTCCACACACACGCCGGCGCCAACCAAATGAGCCGCACCGGGAAATGCCGTGACCAGAAGGGGAAACAGACGGCGGCGGTAAGCGCAGATTACAAGTTCATGTTCACCCCTCGCTAAGCTCCCAACCGGCGTCTCAGACGGCCGCCATGTTTTCTGACCTCCTACGTCAGTAGGAGTTCACTTTCTTTATTACATATCTATTAACATAAGCCTTCAAAAAGAACTGAAGTAACTGCCACCTGCTGTACATGATGGGATACTGGTGGTGCCTGGATCCTTAAAGGCACAATGTTCTTTTTTAGACATATAATGACAGCCTATGAGGCTACACTGTCCTGCTCCTTTCATCTTGATCATAAAAAAAGGGTTTGTGAGAGATATTTATACTGGTTGACACTAAAATTATCTGAAAATTGTTTTATTCTGGCCCCCTTTTTTCTCTTCAAAATGAAGATTCTGACCATTGTAGCCTAGGTAAATAGGCTGCATAATCTGTCTCTGCAGGCCTTCCTGAAGAAAGGGCAAAATCTAGACTTAAGAAGATATAAGCTCCGGGGTCCCCGCACGTGGGCGGGACTATTCAACGCTTATGACTATCATGGAAATACCCCTGCAAGAGAAAAGGAGTTACAGGTAAGAAACCATTCCTTATTTCATCTTATACAGTATTTTTGCGATATCAACACCAACATAGACTAATCAAGTGTTTCTCTGTAACAAGTCATAATTAGTTTGCAGTCAAATCAACTTCAGCAAATAGACACTCCACACTATACCGCTCTAACTTTATTGCCACATACACCAATGATGGTAACAAGTACCTTTCCATATTTCATCCTTTCTTGCGGCTTATGATAATAGCCTTCTGTCATTTAAACGTTTGTATCACACCAGAGCACTTTATCTGTTTACTATTTTTAGCGTTATCTCAGAATGAATAGATGCAACTATGTACTGTGACTACCATTTTCTAACTTGCATCATTGAGATTAACAACACCTTTCCTCTTTGTGTTCCTATTTGTTCAGGTTCCTCCGCTTTCTTTACCTGATAGTAATTTAATTACCTTCACTATCTATGCAAAACTCAGTTCCTTCCTTACTAACAGTACAGATATTCCATCTATCTTTGAACACACGCTCTCTGACTTTGGATCTTATTACTGCTAGGCCACACTAGTTAGTATCTGCTCCTTCCCACCATTTTGTTATTTACACATCTTTCTTATAACTACATCCTCTCATCACTCATCCATTTTACAGGTTTTCTCTTTATTGAGCCAACATCACAACTTGTGACCAAAAGCACATACCCAACTCCTTTCCTTCTCTTTTTCTCCTTGGCACACAGTATTCACTCTAATATCATCACTATATTTTACTTTAGGACGGTGTCCAGTGGACTCCTCTTTCTGATCATTCTGTAACTATAAAGGGCAACAGTGACTCCGGTGGATTTGACTATTGCACAACCTGTAAAGGCTTTTACTAAATGATTTGGTGGAATGAATTCATCCTATATTAGCCCTTTGAGCAAATCACTTTGATACTTTACCCTACAGTCTTTCTCTTTCCTTTGGTGCCTCTATCTAATCTATAGATATATACCTACTTTGGCACGTCGTTATTGCCAACAAAGGAATAATTCCTTGATATTGTTTTCAATTCACTGCCTTAAAAAACTCTTTTTGATAAAACACCTGTTGGCTGTTTTCGATTCCACAGATATTCCATTCTCTAGTGAGTCCAAGAATGAATAAACCCAACAAAAAATGTATCTCTTGTGTTATGAACATTAATAAAGTATTCCATAATTACTGTACGGGTGTGCTCCCAGCTACTTGATGTATAGCTGTTGTTGACAGCTCTATCCTGTCACGCTCATGACACCCATATGTAGCAGAGAGGTATTTTGGTTAGCACCTTAAGTGTATAATTCAAACATATGTTCTTTCTTACTGTAAGTGCTTTGTACTTTAGCTGTACCCCTTTTTCTGGATGTGCAACTCCTATCCCACTGCTACCACTGTAATAGTTTTCACCTCTGTGCCTGTGTGTTCCGCTTCTAAGTTGACCTGAGTACCCCTAGGGAACAAAGTTGCAACCCCCTTATTTTGTTTGGAGCATTAGTGAGGACATCAAAAATATCAGTGAGAACTCAGATGTAAACTATATCTATATATCTGGCATGGTCCCACTTAAAATATATTTTGTTTTAATGGGCACTTGTGACCATGGACATTGAGATAAAAAATTAAATGTTGTTTATCTAAGGAGCAATTTGCTGATCAAATTTAAATCGAAACATTGTTGAGGGGCATGGCCTGGCACTTCAGAAAAAGGACGCTTTCTAAGGGGGTCCTCATGTGGCACCAGAAATCAACCTTAAATCCTGACCACAGATCTACTGTCTGCCCCGGTTCGAGGCTGGACATAGATGGTGCACCTCATAGGTGGTGAGAGGACAAAGTCCCTATTAATACCAGGAGAAGTCTGAGGAAAAGCACTGCCAGCCTGTTCATTCGAGCAGCGGCTCAGTGCATCAGCCTGGGGAGGAGAGTGGCTATGCTGTGCTGCTCCAGCTGGACATCACAACTGTAATTCATGCCCTCTGCAGTGTCTGGGGTGCGGGACCAGCCTGGCAGAGCCCAAGTGACTGGACTCATGCAGTGGTAGAAGGCATACCAGAAGAAGTTATGGAGTTGGGTCCTAACAAGCCTGACAGTGCGTAGCTCTGAGGCGGAGGTTGGCAGAGTCTACCCAGACTCCGTGGTTCAGCGGCCTGTTAGTTGCAAAGGAGCACAAAAAATCACCAATGGTTTCCAGATTCTCCTGAGGAATTATAGTTGGCACGTTGTGTCGGTTTATGGCTCTCGAGGGCTGCACCACCAGATCAGACAGTATGGATGCAGGGAGGACCCTGGCTGGGTCATGAGGTACATTTATGGCGGCATAACTGCGCTGCTCGGGGTGGGCGCACAGCTGGCTTTGTGGGACTGATAAACCAGACCTGTGTTGAGCAGCGGATACATCAAGATAAGCTCTGGAGGTGAAGCCTGAAATTCTAGGGAGCGCAGAGATCTGACACGAAGAGGAATTAAACCAGTGCCTGACTCAACGAAACAGAGGCCTTCTTGACAAAAAAGGAGAGTTGCTAGAATCATGAACCTGGGCCTGCTGAGGTTAATGGAAGAGACACTTCATAACAGTCTGGTACTGAGAAATTAAATGATCACAAAGCTAAGAAGAACATGCTGCATCTAAAGTGAGCAGGAGGCTGTTCCCATGGATTGACATGCTGTTGTAAGGGGCTCCCAGTGACGTTGGCAGGGAGACAGGAGGCCAAGGCAGTTCATTGAGATGATCCCGGAGAGCACCACAAGTGATGGTGTTGGCTATTAAAGCCATGCCTGCACATAGGAGGGCTTAAGAGTCTGGTGCCAAGGCATCATTAATTCTATTATAAAGCAGGATGGAAGCTGACAGGCCACAGCTGGAGTCTTGCAGGCGGCTCGAGGTGGTAGGTGGTGGACCTACCTGTAACTAACTTGGGTGATATACGGATGCCTCGGATAATACTGGCATTCACAGACATAAATATTAAGTGCAGGACCCAGTACTCTCACCTACCATGTGCCACACACATTCTTTCAAATGGGCTGTGACAGAGACACAAGCAGACGCAGATCAGGCTGGACAAGTATGCCTTCCTGCACAATAAACCCCTAGATAATCCCTGGCTAACTCACTGAAGGGACCAGCGACACAGATCACCTTGGTGAAAAAAAAACACTAATGGAGGTGCTTCATGCAGTTCTTAAGGCAAAGACTATTCTTGAGATCAAGAGGGCGTGTCGAACATTGATCAATACACTTAGAGCTGATCTTTTTAAAATGAACATCAGAAAGTATGGCCAATTGTAGGAACAAATTCAGAAGTGTGCTAAGTGACATTAACAGCATTTCAAATAGAGCAAATAATGATGCAGACAAAGGGCGTTCTAGGAGAAACAACATAAGGCTGGTGCCTATCTCTTTATGGAAGAATAGATCACCAAAGTGCTCCAACACAAGAGACTGTCGCATATTAATACAGCAGAGAGGGCACATAAGGCCCCGGTTTCTCTGCAGAGAAGAAAGTCTTGTTTCTAGGGCCTTCATTGTCCACCTCTTCAACGTTTGTGACTGTGATGCCATCCTGCAGGCATTTAGAAAACAAGGGCTGATGACATAGAAAAACACGATGGTGCATCTATTCCCAGATTTTAACCCAGCCATGCAGAAACAAAGTAAGAGATTTGAAAAAGTAAAAAAGGTTATCCAGTATTGGGGTATCTTTCATAGATTCACATGCCTGAATCATTCCCCGTCGTCGAGATGGGAGTCCCACGGTAAAATATTCAAGCAGTGCCTTAAATCCTTAATAGGCTAAAATGGCCCTAGTCCATCTCATTAGTAGCCTATCCATGTCCTTTTTAAAAAAAGGACCAAATGTTGGCATACAGCCAATCAGCTGTTAGCACCCTCTAGAACACTCCCAGCAGGAGCCAGTTCTCTTCAGATTTTCACTGCACGTCGTGTGGAAGGGAGTCTCCCTGAGTGCTACTCAGTTTTTTCTTCTACTCAACAATTCTAGACATCATGTCAGACAAAAAAGGCCTTTTCCGCCCTTGTAAGACCTGTGGGAGGAAAAGAGTACATGTGGATGAGCCACACAAAGAATGTATTTATTGCCTACATCCCAGGCATGAGGTGAAAGACTAAGATCTGTCACACCTTCTCTAACAAGACCTTCAAGGACAGAGAGGAAAGATTGTTATTGTGGCTCCAAACCACAAACCAACAGTCTCGTTCTTCTGATGAAGAAGACAGAGCTTCAACATCCCACAAGAGGGCTAGATCTCAGGACAGATCCTCAGGTGAGGGGAAGAAACATTTTAAATCTTCCCAGGAAAGGGCTTCAAGTAAGGAGAAGGCTTCCAAACATTCTTCAGAACCGGAGTTGTCTGTGCCCTCTACACCTGTAAGGAAGGATAGAGATTGCCCTAGAGCTTCATCTTCTGATCCTGTAAGTAAAAAATCCCTGAAGAAGCCATTGTCGACTTCAATCTCTCTCTCGTCGATGACGATTTGTGTGACATTGTTGACGCCATCGTCGACGGCTACGGTTACGACGACGGTGATTCAGACTCCTATCCTCTCTACAAGATTCTCCATCTCGACGAAAGCTCCATCGTCGTTGAAGACTGTCGACGCTCCTCCGTCGACTACCATTCCGTCGACGAAGACACCGTCGACGACGAAGACACCGTCGACGACGAAGACACCGTCGACGACAAAGACACCGTCGACGACAAAGGCACCGTCGACGACGAAGGCACCGTCGACGATGAAGGTTCCGTCGTTGACAAAGATACCGTCGACGAAGATACCGTCGACGAAGACCCCGTCGACCTCAACACCGTCGACGATGACACCGTCGACGAAGGAAGCTCCCTTGCCTATGGTTTCTGCAACGTCGACGCCCCTGTCGACGAGAATTACTCAGGTTTCCAGAGTAACAAAGACATTTTTACACCCGTCTATGCAAGATTATAGCAAGGTGTCACCTTTGCTTCCATCGCATCTGTTGGAAGGGTACATTGAGGAAGATGATGATGCCAACGGCCTCTATGGGATAGCTCACAGTCCATCTGAGTTCCATGTAATGTGCCAGGAGGATGATGAGGCGGAGGACGATTATCAAGGTGAGGCGCATTATTACCAACAGGGGTGTATGGCTCCACGGCATAGCTATCAGTTTGACTTCCATCAAGAACCGTGCCCCAGGGATATGGCCCACCTGCCGCCTTCGTTAATCGAGGTCCTGCAAGCCATGTTTGCGGATTATAGGCAAAGGTTCCCTCCTCAACCAAATCAATCTGTAAACCAAGTGAATCTACAGATACACCAGGCCCTCAGTTACCGAGCACTCCTGGGATTTTACCCGCCTCGGGGACAATCGACCCAGGAGCACAAAACACTTCCTCTTCAGAAGAAGAGGTCGAGGAAGGTGAACTGCCAGATCCAACATCTGTTCCCGATCCTTGGGACGATTACGTTATTCCGACACCATCTCCTCCTCCGCACCTTCCTTCAGACTCTCCTCCGGAGGATATAGGGGGGTTACACAACTTGATGCAAAGAGCAGCCAACAGGTTCCATCTACCTATGACAGTAAAGCAGACAGAATGTTTCCTTTACGATTTCAAAGAGGACACAAGAAAAGTGGTGCGCTCAATTCCTATCATTGACCATATTTGGCAGGAGGGCATCAGAATCATGAAAACGCCAGCATCCATACCACCGGTGCTGCCTCGTGTTGAAAAGAAATATAGGGCTCTGGATCTCTCCCCATCGTGCCTTATTGGACATCCGAAGCCAGATTCAGTCATCTCTCAGGCTGCACAAAGGCTGTCTAAGAATCCAGCTACCCCGATTACCACCCCCCCAGATAAGGAAGGGTGTAGAATGGACATCCTTGGAAAAAGGTTCTCTTCAATGGCAGCTGTGATAATCAGAGCAGCAAATGCCTTAGCCATTATCGGCCGCTATGACCGCCAAATGTGGTCTGATATGGCAGAGCTAATAGACCTCATCCCGGAGGAAAATACACAGGATGCACACGTAAGGAGGGTGAACGTGCAGCCTCAGAGACAGTCGACTGTACCCTTGATGTAGCAAACACTGGTTTTAGGCAGGAGCGGCCGTACTTCGACGCCAGGGATGGCTAAAAGCAACTACTTTTAGGCCGGATGTACAAGCAAAGATTCTTGACATGGCTTTTGACGGTGAGTCACTCTTCGGTAAACACATTGATGAGGCTCTATTGACAATCCAACATGATACGGACACTGCAAAGTCTTTGGGATCTCTACAGTACAGGAGCCTCCAGAGGTGCTAGAGTGCGAGGATTCGCCACTTATAAAGGAAGATACCAGAGAGCTCAACAATACCAACCATACCAATCCCAGTATCGACAATCTTATAACCCTCCATCGTATCGGCAATCTTCAACGGCTGGTTTCTCTCGCCAGGGAGGCCGCAAACGAGCACCCTAACAAAGCCGTGACTCAGGCAGAAAGCAATGAGCATGTCAGGGTACCAGTCCATCTTCCCTCCCTACCCGTGGGTGCAAAGATTTCCGGTTACGTGCAAAGGTGGCACGAGATTACATCAGATCGCTGGGTTTTGGACCTAGTCACCAAGGGTCACACTCTAGAATTTCTTCAGCGGCCACCAACCACCCCACCCCACCCAAGGGTCCCCCTCGTCTTCACTTACTACGAAAGGAAGTTTTGGCTATGCTTCTCAAGGATGCTATAGAGAAGGTGCCAATCGCCCAGGAATTTTCCTGATAAAAAAGAAATCAGGAGAATGGAGGCCAATTCTGGACCTAAGAAATTTCAACAAGTTTCTCAAGAAGCAGACGTTCAGGATGGTAACGCTCTCAGATATCCTGGGTTGCTTTAACAAAGGAGATTTCATGACTTCCCTCAACATGGAAGACACATATTTCCATATCCCAATCCACCCAAAGCACCGAAAGTTTTTAAGGTTCACAGTGGCTGCTACCCACTATCAATTCAAAGTGCTCCAGTTTGGACTCAAATCAGCACCACGAATCTTCACCAAGTGCCTGGCGCCAGTAGCGGCGACCCTGCGATCTCAGGGGTTTCAAGTATTTCCGTACCTCGACGTTTGGCTGCTCAAAGCAGCAACTGTGCAGGAAGCCGATCGAGCAACGAAAACTTGCCTCCGTCTGTTCGAAACGTTGGGACTTACCCTAAACAGGGAGAAATCGGTTCTGCTTCCAACTCAAGTAATATCTTTTGTGGGAGCATCCTTAGACACAATTCAGGGCAAAGCGTTCTTGTCTCAGGAGAGGTGAATACGTCTGCAAAAGCTTGCAAAGACAATATCAGAAAAAGGGTCAGTTTCGGTGAGAATGTACAAATCGCTCCTCGGGATGTGCTCCTCAGTGATAAATCTGGTACCTCTAGCCAGACTGAAAATGAGGCCTCTTCAAGAGGAACTACAGAAACAGTGGCAACAGGTTTCGGGATCTTTCGAAGATGTAGTTCGAATCACTCCACGGATGGTGAAAACTCTGCAGTGGTGGTTCCAGGCATCAAATCTCATTCAAGGCCTGCTTTCCTACGGAGCACCCCAGATTTCGTTTTAACAATGGACGCCTCCATGGAGGGCTGGGGAGGTCATCTACAGGACTTGCAAATTCAAGGAAAATGGTCTTCAGCGCAGAAAACACAGCACATCAACAGCTTCGAGTTAAAAGCCATATTCCTATCTCTCCAAGCTTTCCTGCAGAGAATAGCAGGTTCTTCAGTGTTAGTGCGTACGGACAATACTACAAGCATGTACTATATCAACAAGCAAGGAGGAACAAAATCAATTACCCTTTCTCAAGAGGCGCAGGAATTATGGGAATGGATTACACACCATGGGAATCACGTTAAAAGCAGAGCATGTCAGGGTTTGCACAATATCCTCGCAGACACGTTGAGCAGGTCTTAGTCCAGTTGCCACGAGTGGGAGCTAGAACAATCCCAGCTGGACAAGGTATTTCGAAAATGGGGAAAACCAACTTTGGACCTCTTCGCAACGAAGGAGAACTCCAAATGCCAGTACTATGCCAGCAGGTTCCCTCTACCGGGGTCAAGGGGGAATGCCCTTTTAATGTAATGGTCAGGGATATATGCCTACGCTTTTCCCCCCATCCCGTTAATTCCCAGAGTACTGAGCAAGATAAAATCGGAAGGTTGCGTCTGATCCTGATAGCTCCACGTTGGCCCAGGCAATACTGGTTCCCGGAACTGCTCCTGCTGTCGGAGTCGAAACCCATTCGCCTACAGCCGTCCTCCACGATGTTGTCGAGGAACAAGGGCCAAGTCAATCATCCGGATCCACACTCTCTTCATTTGCACGCATGGCTCCTGAATTCCTGGAGTTTAGGAACGTAAATATGACGCAAGAGTGTAGAGAAATCATTGCTAAGTCCCGTGCCGAAAGCACTAGCAAAACATATCGTCTGAAATGGAGAATATTCTGTTTCTGGTGCGAAAGAAATAACATTCACCCGCTACAAGCCCCTGCTGAGCAAATCTTGCGATATCTTCTCTCACTAGCTAGATCAGGTCTCTCTTTCTCGTCAGTAAAGGTTCACCTGGCTGCAATTTCCCATTATAGGAGATCTCCTCAAGCTCCTTCTCTCTGTGCATCTAGTATTGTAAAACAATTCATGAGAGGACTTTTCCGCACTTTTCCCCCTGTGCGTGTGCCTCCTCCGGAATGGAGGCTCAATGTAGTACTGGCGCAGTTGATGAGACAACCGTTTGAACCAATTCACAAAGCGGAGCTTAAGTTTCTCACATGGAAGGTATCCCTCTTACTAGCTCTCACTTCTGCAAGGAGGGTGAGTGAAATACAAGCCTTTACAATCAAAGAACCTTTTCTACATTTCACTGAAAACTATGTAACTTTACGGACAAACCCGACATTTATACCAAAGGTACCAACACAATTCCATCTCAACGAACCGGTGATACTGCAATCTTTCTTTCCAAATCCATCCAGCCCGGCAGAACGGGCACTGCATACTTTGGATGTCAAGAGATGTTTGAAGTTCTACCTACACAAAACGAAAGAGATAAGAAAAACAGATCAGCTCCTGGTTGCTTACGACAAGGAAAACAAGGAACAGCTGTAACAAAGGCTACGATCGCTAGATGGGTCTCATCTGCGATTTAGTTATGTCACAAAAAGGCTAACAAGCCCCTGACCGCAAGGGCCAAGGTACACTCAACAAAAACAGTTTCTGCATCTACAGCTTTGTTTGCTGGAGTGACATTAGACAAAATATGCCGTGCTGCGACATGGAAGAATGTCCACACGTTTACAAAGCATTACTGTCTGCAATCCACACAACGAGAAGATGCAGCGGTTGGACAAGCGGTACTACAACATCTCTTTAATTAAGGTCAGCCTCTTTTGTTTGACAGAAGAGGAGCTTTTTCTTTATTTCAATAACAGTATTGCGTATGTCTGAAAATGTATATACAAACGCTGATACAAAAATGTGTGTGTGTGTGTGTGTATATATATATATATATATATATATATATATATATATAGTTATGACTGTTTTGACAGTTCTTTATATATGTGGATGCTAGTGTATCTGAAAGATTTATCTCATGCATATCATGCTAGATTTTAAACAATTATTAGAATTGTTTCTGGTATATGTCCATAATATTGGGAGTTTAAGGTTTCATGTCTCCCACCGTCCGCTAACGACAGTATAGTCTCATGGTATTGCTTGCTATTCTGATTCAGGCATGTGAATCTATGAAAGATACTCCAATACTGGATAAGAAAATAACTACGGTTATCCAGTATTGGTATCTTTCATAGATTCTTACGCAACCCACCCTCCTCCCCGGAGAGCCAGTTCTCATTGAATTTTGGGATCCTTACTTCCCACTTGTGCTTTGAAAATCTGAAGAGAACTGGCTCCTGCTGGGAGTGTTCTAGAGGGTGCTAACAGCTGATTGGCTGTATGCCAACATTTGGTCCTTTTTTTAAAAGGACATGGATAGGCTACTAATGAGATGGCCTAGGGCCATTATAGCCTATTAAGGATTTAAGGCACTGCTTGAATATTTTACCGTGGGATTCCCATCTCGACGACGGGGAATGATTCAGGCATGTGAATCTATGAAAGATACCAATACTGGACCGTAGTTACAGGTAAGTAACTTATTTTCTTCTCTGTGATCAAGATCCAAACTACATGATGTTTCAGCAAGTGATACCAGAAGGGAAAACATGGCATTTTCTTTGGCTAAGGAGGGGAGGAATTGTTTGGCTTGTGGACTGGTGTCCCACTAAATAACAATGTCATAATACTCGGCAGGCCACACTCCAACAAAGTAAATCAAACAGTGAAGCATGAGCAATACACAAAGTGGACATTGTCTCACAAAGTGCCGACATCGCCAGTGACAACCCACATTTTATTTTACACTTAACGTAAAATACCTGAGAAACAGCTATTTATTTATTTTAAAAGTTTTATAAAGCTAGAACATGACCTGCCCGGGTATCAGAGCGCTGTACACAAAAGCAAGCAACATGAACAGGAAGGGTATCAAATTCAACAAATAAGCAGACAGTTCTATAATAACACAAAAGAGAAGTGACCTGGAAATAGTAGATATAAAGCAAAACAAATGCAACATTGATTGATTAGGAGTACTGAAGAGCCTGAAGAATTAGCTTGTGAGATGAGAACCAAAGAACTTACACCCACCAACCAAGATAACCAACATTCAAAGGAATGAACTTTGGAAATTACAAGACGCATCTGAGGTGCAAGACTAATATGAGAGTGTTCACTGTGCACGCGGCTGTATGGTAAAACTTAGATATCCAATTGTATTGTCGCACAGTGCTCACGGCAAGCAGAGAGCAGATATAGATCCAGAAGATAAAATGTGAGGGGTGGTTCCCTTGGGTACGTGGGGGGAATGATTAGTGGTGGCCCCCCTCTTCAGTTGAGGCATTCTTAATTCAGTAGATGCTAGAGGGACTGTTGAGATAGCGGCACTCTCAGATATTTATTTTGTTATGTAAAGGGGACAGACACATAATGCTTTTGGGCAGTGGGAATTTTTCAGATTACAGTATGAATAAATGTGGTGGGGAGGGATGGCGGGTTTCACAACAGTTTCACTTCATACTCTAGGTAAAGTAAGAGCAGCAGCAACCTAGGATTGCTCATTTACTTTGTGAGCAATAAAGATGCCTTTAAATTTTGCTATCTTGTCACATTCGCTCTGCTTTCTGAGACAGAGGTCAAAAGTCAGTTTGTCTTCCTACTCTCCAGAAATGGCGAGTAGGACCTAAAAATAGCTCGCCCTAATTAAATCTTGCTTGCAAATGCAAGCGGGCGAGTGAATTTTTCTAGCCCTAACCTACTAGGACAATCCAAAGAAACTTGATATTTTTCTTCTTCGTTTGGTAGTAACACTGTTGACCAAATTAAGTGCAGTAGATTGTTTTTGGTTATCGTTGTGACAGTAGTTCTTCTGTTTAACAAGAAATGACCAGAATATACATTAAGACTGTAACTCTAAGGTCACGGTGGCTATTGTGTGAGGAAAGAGGAAGTATACTCATCTCTTCAAGGCATATCAAGCAGAGGATTGGTTGGAAAGGTTTACTTTCCCACGGTTCTTGGGAAATGTGTTTTTTGTGTTTTATATAAGTGCTGCTTGGGAAAATAAAAAAGAAAGTTATGCATACTATACAAGTGATATGTATAGGCAATAGTATCTTCTGATGGATACTTCTACCTGCAGATTCCTCTCCTACTGAATATTCCCAGGTGCCAGACTGAATCAGCAAAAGTTACAACAGCTCTCCTTTGCTGGTAGATGCTTCGATCTATCTTGATGTCTCATTCCTCCGTACATGATATGTCAGAGCCATATGGGCGCAACCCTGGCACTCTGATGTCCGTTCCCTTTTGGCCTCGTTCTTTGTAAATGTTCCATGAAGAATGGCTCTACATAAAAAATGTTTTACCTGAACTTTACGTTTTCCGGGTTAGGCATCCATGAAGCCAAGTGTCAAGCCTTGTTTCTGCCATGGACAAATGACCATTTCAGACCATCACAGAGTCTAAGCATGTTTCAAAGTAATGGGAGGGGCGTGTCTTGTCATCATGGCCGCATAGACGTGTCTCAGCCGAGCGGCGCGTGGCGGCCCCATTTATGAGAAAATCCTTTGTCATACTGGCCCTACACTAAGCCCTGATTGCACTCGGGACCATTACAGACTCCCACGCAATATAACCTGAGACCACAGAATCAAGAGTGACGCTGAAGACGCCGAAACAAATGCCGTAGTACATGAAGAGCAACTGCGCCATCTTGGCTACTGAGGGAGCGAGCTGCGGGCCCATCAGGAAGAGCCGAGGCCGGAGTACACTGCGGCCCACTCCTGCGGCCCACCGGTGAGAAGGGAACAGGCGGGGGGTTCCGATGAGACGCCTTTGAATCCGAGGGTGGGCGGAAACGGTGGTCGCGACAACGATAAAGCACCCCTAAGCAGAGAGAACGGGGGAAACGATACCCCGAAGGCGGACGTCTGCTGCGAGGAGACTTGGAAACTCAGCGGACGAGGGCGGCGAGACCCCAGTCCCACGCATACACAAGGTAACGGGTTCCCGCTTGTGGCCCCAGGGGGAGGCATAGCGATATCCAGGCCCACGACGCGGCTGGAACCTGGGTGAGGCCCCTGAGTGGAAGCCGGGGCGAAACGGGGACTGGGGTTCTAAAAACCCTGTCGCCCCGAGAGACGGACCCCGAGCTTGTCAGCGACCGGAAAAGTGCAGGATACTAGCGCAACGCATTGGGGCGACCGCGTTATCCCTAATAAGAATGCCATAATAGACTTAGTCTCGACTGCGTTGGGGGCATAAAGACATTGAGAAGTGGTGCTGCGAAACGTGTGATGCAGCTAAGCCTAAACGCGACCATGTTGCAACAGACCCCAGGAGGGCGAGTGCCAATACCTCCCTAAAATTAGTGAATAGGAAAGTCGAAGACCTACCTCGGCGGTCCCCCGTGGGGCAACATAAACCTGCGAAATAATAGGGGCAACAAAACCATCAGCAATCATGGTGAAGGAGAAGACGTCCAAGGCGCAGATGAATAAAATTTCCAATTATGCCCAGCCTCTAGCTCACGGACCGGAAAACAGGGAAGAGGATGCCAATGGTGGGAAAGTACCAGTTGCACGGGGCACAGAGGACCCTCCCACACTAACAGATGTAATACAGGCCATACAAACAACCAGGGATGATATGATTAAAAAGATAGACGCTGTGGCTATAGATTTAAGCCTGCTACGGTGTGACTTGAGGAAAGTCTCGGACTGAGTGTCCACTACGGAGAAAGATGTGAGCGCCTTGCAAAAAAAATGAAAAACCTCACTGCCACAGTAGTTGAATTTAAAAAGCAGGTTATAAAACTAGATGAAAGAGCAGAAGATTCCGAAGGGAGGTCGAGAAGATGTAACCTGAGATTCGTCGGGTTTCCCGAAAAAGCGGAGGGTCCCTCTGCAGAACTGTTTCTGGAAGACTGGATAACCCAGGAAATAGCCCTCAAGAAATTATCCAAATTTTTTCAATATTGTGAGCGCGCACAGAGCATTGGTGCCACCACCCAGACCCGGAGCGCTCCCTCGGGTCATCATAGCAAAACTCTTTAATTATAGGGATAGAGACCTCCTCCTCCAGATGTCCCGCAGTGGGAAGCAGTTTTTCTTTGAAGGCCACCCCATCTCGTTATATCCGGACTATACCCAAAGAGTACAGGAACAGAGGAAGTCCTTCATTGTGGTCAAGCGGAGACTGCGCGATCTGAATCTGAAATATAGCCTCATGTTCCCGGCAAAACTCCGAGTGGAGAATGAGGGACGCACACTATTCTTTTTTTCAGCGGGAGACTGCTAGATACCAGGGGGCCGGGAGGGCGACGTCTGGCCTCGTCTACGGGCTACACTGGCAATCTGATAACAAAAACTACGACACAGGAACAATGGCAGCCCACACGCTTACAACACGCAGAAAAGACAATGAGTGCAGGCCAGATTAGGGTCCTTTGTGATGGCACGCTGCAAGCTTCTGATACAGAGTCAGTGCCGGAGTCTATTGACATGACACAGGATCCTGAGACAGACACTGGAGATCACGGAAATGGGCATGAATGAACTTGGACAATTAAGACCTTGAGAAACAGAGACACAGATAAGTGACTATTGCGTAATTTTATGATGGTGTGGAACTCTATACATATATAATTACTGTTACTATGGGCAAGATATATGTGCACATCAGGTTGAATAACAATTGAAGTAGGGACCGGGAGGGCAGCCGCGGGGTAGCAACACCCCCACCAGAGTTCGAACCCGCCTGGGATGCTTGAGAACAATCTCGCACCCTGGTGGAGCCAGTTCTCTAGCACAGCACTTCATATCAAACAACTAAACGGGAACTAAGAGAGGCCGGAATAGTCTCTGGACCTCGGGTATCAATGCTGTGGAATCAACGGTTACATAAGGGGTATATGGGGCGGTATGTGCTGCCTGTTGTGCTAGTTGTTGTGTGCGCAATGGAATCCACACAGCTACCCAAGGGAAGGGGGAACCAAGGGATTGTTTAGTTACAAATGTTCTATCAGTTACAGGGGACGCTCCAAGATTCTAGGGGGAATGTGCTTATCTAACACAGAAGACCGGAACAAGGGATGGATACTCACAGGGGAGGGAGGAAAATAGGGGAAAAACAAAAAAAAAACAAAAAAAAACAACCATGTCTGCGCAAGTTTTGAAATTACTTAATTGGAATGTCCATGGGGTGGCGGGCCTTGAAAAACGCTGCAGAGTACATACTTTCTTAAAACGATACAGAATAGCGATAGCTGGGGTACAAGAAACACATATATGGGGGATCACCATTTCGAATGTTCGGAAAAGGTGGAGAGGACAATTATATGCTACCTCCTACTCGGGCTTTGCACAATGTGCCCTTGTGTGGGTGGCACCCGGAGTCCCCTTTCAGCATCTCCACCACGTCCTAGACCCTGAAGGAAGGTATGTAATATTACACGGGAAATGGGAAGGTAGGGACCTATGTATTATCAATGTACATGCCCCAAACACGTATTGTCTCGACTTCTTCCTGTCTATTCTAAAAGTAGCAACACCATACCTGGGAGTGTAGATTATCCTCTTCTGGGATTTTAACTGTGTCTTTGATGCAGTGTTGGATAGGGAGCCCCCCAGGGACAACACTAAGCTGCGTATGCTGAGGTCTCTCAATGTCATAATGCAAGGCATACAACTTAGAGACGAATGGAGAATTAGGAACCCTTTGAAGAGAGTGTTTCCCTGCTACACCCCATCTGCCAATACATTCAGTCGAATTGACCACTACTGTCTTACACCGGGCCTCTCCGCTCTTGCGTAGGGGGTTTCTTACCTCCCTCGCTACCTCTCTGACCATGCACCATTACTACTCACCCTGAAGAGCGTACTGGGTCGGCTGGCCATCCCACTATGGCGACTCAGGGTCGAAGCACTCACAGACCCACCTTACGCAAACACAGTATCAGAGGCCTTACAACACTACTTCAAGGAAAACTGGGGGTCAACAACCACTAGATCAATAGAATGGGAAGCCATGAAGGTGGTTATCAGGGGGGTATGTATGAGGACCACATATGGGGTGAAACAGCAATTGATCAATGATATCACAATGCTAGAAAACCGATTAAAAAAACTAGAGAGTACCATACATACGACGCCAACCCACATGACGGAATGGGTACAGGTCCGAGGAGAGTTATTAGAAGCTTGGGCTAGGCTAGAAAAATTCATGTACACCGCCTATAGACAGAGACTGCATATGGAGGGGGACAGGTCCGGGGCACTTCTTGCACGACTGATTAGGACAGAAAAAGAGCATACACCTATCCTGCAACTTCAAAATAGTAAGGGAGATATAGTGCACACACAAGGAAAAATATTGAATGAATTTGCAACCCACTTAGAGACTACATGCACGACCAGCCTCCAAACTGAACCACACCTATTGCGGGAGTTCTTGACTGGTGTGACGCTCCCCGCCCTAGAAAAGGCGGATGCGGAGACGCTGGGGGCGCCAATCTCCAGGGAAGAGATACTTGCATCAATTAAAAAACTGAAATCGGAGAGGTGTCCTGGCGGGACGGACTCCCTGCGGAGTGCTACCAAAAATTCGCCCCACAGCTGTTCAATCACATGCTGGATGTTTATAATGAAGCTCTTGCCCACAAGCGGTTGCCCACAATTATGCTGGAGGCGACAGTGTCCATGATCCCCAAGCCGACAGAGACCCTCTCTACCCGAGCTGTTACAGGCCGATTTGTCTCCTAAATACAGATGCAAAGATCTTGAGTGGAATTCTAGCAGCCCGTCTTTTACCCTATATGCCCTGGCTGATCTACCTGGATCAGGCTGGATTCATTCCAGGACGGAATAACCACACATAATCTGGACAAACTGGCGCAGGTGTGGCATGCGCCAGTCCTAGAAAAGGAGAATTGGGCATTGAGCCTGCTTGACATACAGCAGGCCTTTGATTCAGTAGAATGGGATAACATCTGGGCGGTGCTTGAGGGAATGGGACTCGGAGAACAATATATAGAATGGACGAAAATATTATACAATGGACCGACAGCAAGAGTACGCCTTTGAGACCAGGTGTCGAAAAGTTTTACACTACAGAGGGGTACCAGGCAGGGATGCCCCTGTCTCCGCCCCTGTTCGCTATTGCGATGGAGCCTATGCTGATTACTCTTAGGAACAAAATGGAGGGCTGGGGGATCCACCTGGGAGCCACAAACCACCTGGTGTCTATGTATGCCGACGACACGCTGGTATACATGCGCCGTCCCGAAGAAGCGGTACCCACACTTATCACGGAACTGGAGAGATTTGGGAGGCTGTCCGGACTACGCCTTAACCCGGGGAAGTCCAAGCTTTTCCCCATGGGCAGCCTGGCAGGGAAAAACTAAGCCGAGTTACCTATGGTAGGGATGAAATGGGTTTGTGACGAAGTAAGATACCTGGGGATCAAACTAACACACACGCATACAGCTTATTTGGAGAATAATATAGGGAGGAACATTGAGGGCATCAGAAAATCGATTGCCTTCTGGAAAGCGCTGCCACTGTCACTAATGTGCAGAGCAGCATTGACAAAAATGGTCACCCAACCACGCTGTCTATATGCCCTCCAGAACATCTTATATAGAATTCCACATGGGTATTTCTTACAGTTGGAGCGCCTGATGGTGGAGCTCCTATGGAGATCCAAAAGAAAACGGATAAAATTGGGCACCCTACAGAGAAGATGGGAGCAGCGGGGGCTGGAGGTCCCTCACCTAGAACTATACTATATGGCTACACAGCTCCAACATGCAGTGCATTGGTTGGACGAGCAGGATAATTGGGAGAAACACATGAGGGGGTCCCCCTGCCTGAACTTCTCATGCTGGGGTCCAGGGTGTCTGAATCCTTCCCGTACATTATCAGGCATGTTGCTGCGATCTGGGAGAATGCAGTGCAGAAGGTAGTTAAGCGGGCGCCCTATGCCCCAGATGTACCATTATAGAGCGTGCAACCCTTCAAACAGATAGGACAGACAATGTAAATTACCAAATGGATAGAGGGAGGCTGTCACATGATGGGGGACTTTTATACCGCACAGCGGTTTATAACAAGGGAAGAGGCAGAGAATGCATTTGAACTTGGCAGGGGGCAATACCTACAATACGCAAACCTTTCCGCAGTAGCTCGTGACCTATGGCCGACATTTCCACAGGAGCCGCCTATTGCGGCAGTCCTGCAGATGATATCCAACATGGCGGGGGGCGTAGACTAGTCTCACACATATATAAAGCGCTTGTTGAGGACACTGCTACTAATCCCCTTTCAATTCATACTAAATGGGACGTTGCACTGGACGAACCCCTAACTCCGATAGAATGGAAGAAGGCTCATGAGGGGGTCAAATTGATTAGCTCTAACACTAGGTTCAAACTCATCCAGTACAACATCGTGCATCAAACATATCTGACCCCGCGAGTGCTACACAAAATATACCCGGAACGGCCGAGCCATTGTCCTAGATGCAGACGCCCCCTTTGTGTACATGGTGTGGGATTGTTCAGAACTCGCACCCTACTGGAGAAAAGTGATAGATGGCTTGCAGAATGCCACGGGATGGAAGATACCACTCAGTATTAGAACGGCGATCTTGGGACTCCTTCCCACGCCCAAGAACAAAAAGCTTAGCAGAAAATTCCTTCAATTGGGGTTGGTGTTAGCAAAAAGAAGAATAGCAATTAAGTGGCTCAGTCCGGACCCTCCCCCCCGCAGTTGACAGCTGGGTCAAAGATACACACGAATGGGCTACGGCGGAACTTCTTCGAATGAAAAACGTTAGAAGAGATGACAAGCGTGAGGAAGATGCGAGGGCCTGGTATCTCATGATAACAGATATATCTAAAAAGAATGGTCCTCTGACGGGGGAGACCGGTATAGCCCAGCCAGGGCAAGGGGAGATGGTAGTTGTGGCGGCGTTGAGAGACTCTTCAATAACCGAGGACAATATAGAAGTGTGAAACACACAAAATGGTACCACCTATTGCTCTCAAGATGGCATGATATAACACAACCTTGGGGGTGGGGAGATAAGTTATAAGTTAAATGTTAAGGCTCTATAACAGTTGGAAATTGGTATATGTACAACTCTGCTGTAATTTGTCTCGGAAGAGAATTGAGAATCGAAGTATGTGATTTATGAAGCTTGCAACACTGCAAGTGGCGGAGACGACTGCAAATGTTAATGCATTGCATTTGACTGAAAATGTACTGATATAATGCAAGTACCAATAAAAACTTAAAAATAAATAAATAAAAAGTCATGGGACCAAGAAGGCATCATGCACTGTAAAAATGTACAAGAGCAGGTGGCAAAGCTGTTTATGGCATGGGCACACAACAAACGGCAGGTAGATTTGTTCTCACGATAGGGGATGGTCAAAATTCCATGCCCCTCACCGTTATCACAGTCACCCAAGGACAAGAAGAGGAACCCCAAGAAACGCTGCAGGACATCCAGACCCCAATCCAGTGGTAGGTCATTGCGCCTTTCCCTCATCTTGGACAGCATATTCTTCCTTCAAGCCAGAGTTATTAGAGGTCACCCTGTCGGACCAGTGCTAGCACCATTCCTGGCTTCGATCCCTCCCAAGTGCCCCTGGAGTTAACAGCGTACAGTGCCAGTTATGGCATTCATCGAGACCTTGTAGATGCTGTTTTGTAGCACCCTTTTCCACCTAGAAAATACAAGGCCCCCCAACAGGACAACCGGGTTGGTTGGCTGGCTTCTCCTGACACCAGGTGAACCCTCAGGGCACCCTATTGACTCCAGTAGGCTCCACTCCTGTGGCAAAGGATCCACTGGTAGCTCCTACAGAAGCGTTGAGGCCGGCTCCCGAACCCACGACAAAAAACAATGCTATACTCATGAGCTCAAGGAGGCAAGCACAGATATTAGTGGAGGGGGCCTGGTGTCGGGATGCATCTCAGTGCAGGCCTTTGCCTGGAATTGAGTACTATCAACGTATGGTTGACATCTTTGGATTAGACTGTGACTACATCAGATACCATACATCACTAGGCATGATGACAATGACAGTAGTGAGGCTGCTGATTTTCTCCCTACTAGCATTGACATTGCAGACTATCTAGCCCTCCAAAGCGACAGTGTACTTAATACCTCCAGGTGCAATTTGAGGGGCCTTTGGAACGGTCATCTACTGAAGTGGCTTAATTTATGGCAGGACTGAATAAGGCAGCAGAGTCTCTCGAGATACCCCTCCCTGTGATAGAGATGTGTTGTAAGTTGTAATGTTGTTTTCCATCCTTTCCCTTAGCTATCTGTTCCCTGCTGCTCAGTCAGTATGAATGTGATGTGTGTGGAATATTGAAATGCTTGATGAGTTAGTGGAATGCTGGAGTGCCTGGTGAGGTTGACAGAGAGACAGTTGGAGTGTGTGGGCTGAGCAGCAAGGATGCTGCTCCTTTTGGGGCTGAACTGCTGAACTACTGAACCTATTATCCTGATTACCATCCTGTAACTAAGCTTAATAAACCTCTTACCTAAAACCTTCTTCATGGCTACCTCTGGACTTCTTTTGGATTACATCAATGGCGACGATTTGGAGAAAATAACCTGCGTGTTGTGAAAGATAAAGTGTACCTGAAACTACTCAACCTGAGTTGAAGTAACTTGAGATTCATGAGAAGAGGAATGCCTTGTAAGCCCCACCAGTGTCCTTACCACCGAACAACACACTGCCAGAGCGTGCATCACTCATCTACAAAGACTGGCAAACCATTGAACAACCCACTGCCAGGGTATGAATTAGTCATCAACAGAGACTGCAGTGTATTTATACAAGCTTCATCTGCAGAGACTAGCCGTGTATCTGAGCAGGCTCCATCTACAGAGGCTGACGGTGTATTTGAACAGGCACTACGGAAGTGTTGTGACTATTCCTTGCTGCGAGCACTTCGTTAATCTGTGCTTGGGGGAAGTGCTTTGGAGGAGCCAGTGACGGCACCCAGCGGCAGCATAGACTTTGTTTTTTTTGCATCGGAAACCATTTGAGACATCAGCAAGGTGGCTAACAGTACATCCACCTTTTTACAGTTTTTAATTTTCGGGGCAGTGCGGGCCGTTTGCCGTTATTCCACGCGACATTTGAATGGGCCGCGGGCCGCGAGACTAACATAATTGGTGGGGCGCACACCTTACCGTTCTTGCTGGTGTCGCGTGTAGCCCTTGAGAAGAGATTGGATTGCATCTTTGAGCGCAAGCTGTCCCGCGACGTTGTGCTGTCCCTTGATGGTGGGGGAGCACGCACTGGTCCGTTCACCGCACAAGGCGTTGTCTCGAGACGATCTGTCTAACGAGGTGAGAGCACATGGTGGGAACAGCTACAACTCTACAACATGCCACATCATCAGTATGCCCTCACTGGCTGAAACAAGCCCTATCTCCCACTGAAACTTGCGTACAACTGCCGACATGGAGGCCATTTTGAATCCTTCCCAACCTCGGGCTGTATTACAACACGGGTTGTGGCCATTTTACCTTGGTGAAAGCACTTTTGCAACTAACTATCTTCGTTCATTCCGCTGGTCACTTGTTTTCCTCGGTGACTTGCACACCTATTTGCACACAACGTTACAAAGACTAGTTTACTTCAAATGTGCACAACTATATTGCGAGTTGTACCTGCTCCTCGGTGACTCGTACAGAGTGCATCGCCGGGCTGTACGCTGTAACGGAGGGAGAACATAAGTGCACTGCTCTATGTTTGTGCAGAACACTACGCTAATTGGAGGAGTGAGGTGCTGTGGCCGTCTGGAACTACTCTTCTGCGAGTGGGTGTCAAAGTCCCGGTGAGGTCATTTTGGTGCTATTTCTGCAATGGGTCAGGTGAGATATCGCTCACCAGAGCTGCATCAGAGATAATACGGAACTATGGCATTGAAAACTGTTTAATGTTTTTCACTTCTATTGTGTTATCTTTGGTGATGCTGGTGTATAATATGCACATAAGTTTTTATTTGCATCCATAGTTGCTATCTATCAATGTGCTACTGAGTGTCATGCGTGCTGCGTGCTCGCTGTTATGTAGTCACGTGCTACGTTTTTTGCTGCCAAATAGGCCTTGTTCTTGCTGGGTGTGTCGTTGCTTATGCCACGTGCTATTGCGTGCAGTGCTTTGTTTGCTATCTTGTATGCCATATTCTTACTGGGTGTGGTTTTGCATATGTTGTGCTAATTTAGTGGGGCTATCATTAATTGCTAGCCTATGTGTATTGTGCGATGCTTGGGAGTCTGGTCTTATAATGTGTGTGGCTTTGCCTTTGTGGAATTCTGTTGCGTTGAAAGGTCGTGTACCCTGTGTTGTTGCTTTACCTAGGAGTGTGTTTAGGGGTCATGTATCCTGTACTTTCGTTTTACCTAGGGGTGAGTTGAGGGTTGTGTACCCTGTCCTGTGTTTTACCTAGGGGTGTGTTTATGTGTCGTGTACCCTGTACTTTTGTTTTACCTAGGGGTGCGTTGAGGGTCGTGTACCCTGTCCTGTGTTTTACCTAGGGGTGTATTTAGTGGTCGTGTACCCTGTCCCGTTGTTTTACCTAGGGGCGCGTTGAAGGGTTGTGTACCTTGTTCTGTTGCTTTACTTAGGGGTGTGTTGAAGGGTCGTGTACCCTGTTCTGTTGCTTTACCTAGGGGTGTGTTAGGATTCATGTACCCTGTACTTTTGTTTTACCTAGGGGTGCATTGTGGGGTCGTGTACTCTGTGCTGTGTTCTACCTGAGACTTCCTGTTCTGTCTTTTGTGCTATGTGTGATGTGCAGCAGGGGGTGAGTGATGAGGGAGTTACACCTCAGTTGTGCCCTCCATTCTCCCAGTACTACATAATATTACAGTGGTGTAATGTCAATGTATATGGTATTTAGTTATTTCAAATTGTTATTTGTAAATTTTATATTTCTCTTTCGTATTGATGATATCAAATGGTGTGTACTTCCACTGTACATTGTTGTATTATTATTATTAATTGTTTTCCCTAAGGGAAGAAGATGTGTTGTAACTTGTAATGTTGCTTTCCATCCTTTCCCTTAGCTATCTGTTCCCTGCTGCTCAGCCAGTATGAATGTGATGTGTGTGGAATGTTGGAATGCTTGATGAGGTAGTGGAATGCTGGAGTGCCTGGTGAGGTTGACAGAGAGACAGTTGGAGTGTGTAGGCTGAGCAGCAAGGATGCTGCTCCTGGTGGGGCTCAACTGCTGAACGACTGAACCTATTATCCTACTTACCATACTGTAACTAAGCTTAATAAACCTCTTACCTACAACCAACTTCATGGCTACCTCTGGACTTCTTTTGGATTACATCAAGAACACAGCTAATCTCTTTAAGGAGATTCTTCAACCAATTTCTTCATCTTCAGAACCATTGCTCCTTTTGAACGAGGCCCTGATGGCACCTACTCTGGCAGCATGAGGCCAATCATCCTCCGCCCCTGTGGTGAGCCGCCAGATTGCCTACCATCACTGGCCAGTGCTGCAGTAGCCATATTTTCTCAAGGCTCCTTTTTCACCTGAAAGCCTGGTGGTGTAGGCTTCCCCCTTCTCTAAGCAGAACCCATGATCATTCCCCAATGCGTTTCCAGATGGGGAGTCTAAAAATTACAGACCATGGGGAAGAATGTTTTTTCCTCAGGAATTCTGGCCCTTCAATTCACCAATGCACTTTGCCTTTGGCTAGGTACTCCACGTACTGTGGAAAATGTCCCAGATTATTGTGCCTATCCTCCTGTTCCATCTTCAAGATAACTCTCGATGGGCAGAACGTGGCAAAGCAGATATTGAAGGCAGGCCTGAACATTAGGATCTGTATGCTTCATGATCAGAAGCCATACCTGCCTCCAGTCTACAGAATTCTAAGAGAACGTCTAGGTAAATTCAATGAAGATGCCCTTTAATGGCTCTTATTATTTTAGTGTTCAGCTTATTCGGAGCTTGAACAGGGACAGGCCACAGCTCCCTCTCTGGAACTGGCTTCTTCCGCACACCAGTTTCACAGACCGTACTGCCCGTTTTGTGGATACTCCAGAGGTATGCGTTGGCTCCCTCAATCCAACCCAACCACTTGAGCAGCAGCCAAATGAAGTTATCTTGCAGTATAGGGGATACTGCAAACCCAGTGTATGATCGTCAGCACCCACCCTCTTTGTACTCCTCTGTTAATGCCTCAAAACCACTCTATTTTCCCCCTCAAGGTAACTCATGTGGCCTGTTGGAGCAAGGGTGTCTCACCAGTTGAAGGCTTGGCAAGCCACCACAACAGTCTGGTGGTTTGTACAAATCATGGAAAGGGGTTATTCCCTCCTTTTTTAGGAGTTCTCCCCATCCCTTCTGTCCTCGCAGCCCTGTCAGACAAGCACACCTGCAATCTTCAACAGAATGTCCTGGCTCTACTAAACAAAGAGGCCATGTAACTAGTCCCTGACCAAGATATTGGGCAGGGATGTTACTCCCACAATTTTCTTGTGCCCAAGTAGGACGAATGGCTTTGTCCCATTCTCGACCTGGGGTTCCTCAATAACTTTTGATGAAAGGAGAAATTCAAGATGTTGTACCTCACACAGGTCACTCATGCTTGCTGGTACAAGCATGTTCTTACGTGGTGTCTCCACCTACAATGCTTTCAGCATTGAGCTCACAAGTGTCCAGTGTCTTGATCACCCTTGAGGCACTAATTGCTCTTCAGTGGTTATCAGCACAGGAGAATTTCAGTTGTGGGAGACTCTTCTGCCCTTCAACAGCATTAGCCACAGTGGTGATGTATTCCTCTACTCTAGGGGAGGCTACATATCTCGTGGATCTGGAGATCAGAGGACTCTGGTGTCCAGTGGAGCAGAGGTGCCTTATCAATCTGCTCAAAAGGTGGTCAATACGCTTAGACATTCATACCCTCCATCCTTGTTCAGTCTGTCCAGATTCTGACAGACAATGTGTATCAGTGGTGTGGTATGTCAATAAGCATGGAAGTGTGGGCTTGTGCCCTCTGTGCCGGGAAGCGCTGAGACTGTGGGCTTGGGCTCAGGGTCACAGAATCTGGCTGGGTGTCCTACCTCAAAGCTAGGTTTGATGACCTGAGTCAGCGTCATCTTGCAGAAGAGTGGCGTTTAAATCTGGAGGTAATACAGTCCATCTTTGTCCTCCGCACGGCTCAGGTGGACTTTTTTGCCTCCGCAAGAATATGCATTGCCCACAGTTATGCTCTTTTTCCAGTTTACATTGTATGGAGCTCTAGGGGATGCATTCTCTCTGGTCTGGGACTTTCCCCTGCACTATGTATCTCCTCTTGTTCCTCTAACTCATCAGTTGCTGAGAGAACTGCACCAGGATAAGGCATGCTCTTTTGGCGACCTTTCCCAGATTGCAAAATCATTGGTGAATTCACATCCCCATTTCAGATCAGAATACATATTTACAAAATCACTGCCCCATGCTTTAAAGTCAAATGTGCCGCAACTAGCTCACTCAGGGGATAACAACCCACCAATAGTGTCCTTTACCTATTGGGAGCATCAGCCATCCAAAGTGGGAAGCTGTGTAGTAACACTCAATAGTCTGGGAATGACAATGGGCTATCTTCATACTTGAGTTTGAGTGTACTCAGTTTGACTCCGGGGTACCCATGGTCATAGAAATTCCATAAACATCTTGTCAATCCTCCGAAAGATGGAGCGAGGTAGAATCCATATTGTGTCTTGGAATGAATATAAACACCTGGGAAATATGATCATTTTACTAAGGGCAACTCTGCTCATAAATGACAATGGCAACTGTCGCCAAGTCAATGAGCGCACCACTCCTGCAAGAATACCCTCAGTATTCAAGTTCGTATCTTCCTCCATCGTATGGGAAAAATGTATACCCAGATACTTACAGGACGTGGACAGCCAAATCTTTCCCAAATCTGGGAGACACTTCGGTAGCTCCTGTGCCAAGGTGCCCATAGGAAACAGCCTTGACATAGTCCAATTGATGATTAGCCTTGACACCTGTTTCAAATCCTGTAGTAGTCGTAACAGATAGGAACCGTCTGCCATATAAACCAATGTATCGTTTGCATACATCGAGATTATGTGTGTTGGAAGTCCTATTTGGATACCCTTAACCATCATCTCTTTGCTTACCACGTTTGCCAGTGCTTCAGTCGCCAGGGCAAACAGGGGCAACAAAGGGCACCCGTGGTGTGTGCCCCCCTCCAACCCCCACTTTAATGACTCTAGGCTATTTGTTCGTACCCTGGCCTCTAAGCAGGAGTATAATAATTATATCCAATGAAGTATACGGGGCCAAAATTCATTTCCCGCAGGACACTGAACATGCAGTTCCACCCAACAGTGTCAAAGGCCTTTCCAATATCAAGGGATGCCACAACAAATTGACTTTCGCTCCCACGTAGGTGGTGCTTCACATGTGCCAGTCTGCCTAAACTAAAAATTGTACTTCTGTGGTTGAGGAAACCTGTCTGACCTTCGTTTACAAGTAGAGACATAACTCCAGTCAACCTATTCGCCAACGGTTTACTGATGATATTCGTATCTGTATTAATCATGGATAACGGGCGATGTTGGTATATTACTCTAGGATTCTTTCCTGCCCTAGGGGATCTTAACCATCAGAGCCTCCCTCATTGTTGCTAGGAGACTGCCTTCCTGGTAGGTCTCGTCTGCCACCTGTCGGAGCTTCTCCATAAGGAGATCGTTATTTATAAAATTTGGTGGGTAGTCCATTAGTTTCCTTGTGCAGACCTTTTGTGCCCACCCAGGCGTGTGACCATGGTAATGAGCAGTCCCCTCCTCTGTGGTCACTCAAAACTGGTTCTGGAGGTAGATCCCCTCCCATTAGGTATGGTTCCAACCTGAATGGGGGACAAAGGGTTGCATTCTCAATGTTTCACTCTATATTTCCCTGTAAAAGGGCAGGCCTTCTTCAAGGTAATGAATTTCCTGGGATCAACATAACTGGTCCTCCTGCAAGGGAAAAAAAAAAACACCTCCACACACTCAGGCCATTGTCCCTGCTGTGGGAGCAGTTTTTGCACCTCACTAAGGCCAGCTTCAAATTGGGCAGCTGCTGTCAGGCTAATGCAAATTAGCCTTCCATAGCTTCCAAAACCTATTTGTGCTTAATAATTATTAAAAATCTAACTTCACCAATGAATTGAATGTTTAATAAATCTGGAAATTAGTCTTTTAATGACTAGTTTAGCAGGTTTCTGTCAAAGGTTTCAGATTAAAGTTTATAATCTGTACTTTGCCATTTTCTAGGATCCAGCTGCAGCACTGCCAGTGAAAATAGCTTTTAGGGGCTAGTCACTGGAGGTACATGCCAATTTTAATTTAGTACATGTTAAATTTTTATGTCAGGCACACTACCTTGTAGCAACACAGTGTACTTATGGGTGACTTATTCATATTTAAAGGAAGGGGTTCCTGCCTGTCAAAAGGGTTATTTTGACAGGTCGGACTGCAGATTTAAACTGTAGCCATGAGGCTACAATGATAGGTCTAAAGCCATGTTTTACAGGCTACCCTGTGGATGGCACAGTACATTCTACAGTTCACCGGTAGCATTGACTTCCAGGCCGTGGGTGCATTTTCTACGCCATATACTAGAGACTTAAAGGCAACTTAAATATGTTAAACAAGGATAAACCAATGTAACCATGTGTCAAGTGGGAGCACAAGTACTTTACTCCTGTTTAGCAGGCGTAACAGTGCATAGAGTACCAAGTCCAGCAAAAATAGGTTCCTGAAAATGGGGAAAATCTGGGGTAATTGTGCAGAAAATTTCCTACAAAGAGGGTCCTCCAAATGCAACACTATTTCCCGCTGTATAATTGTTAATGATATTGGGTTACCAGTGGCGGCTGGGTGCCTTTAAAAGTGGTGACACAACTAACTACAAATGGTTCTGCCGGATGGACAATTTCTTAGCGTGCCATAATTGATATGTACCAAGAAACACACCGACATTGTTATTGTATGATTTAAACAATCAATATATTATCCTTTTTTGTATATAAGGCTGTCAAATAAACAATTCAGCTAATGAAAAGTAACTAGTGGGTGACTTTTAGTGAATGAGTGAAAAAAGTGACAAGGTGATATTGTGCGTGAAATATATACAGGAAGGAAAGATTGAAACAAAATAAAATGTATGAATCAATAAACATCCGTCCTTGTACAAAGCAATCTCAAACCCCTAGTCTAAATCCTATTCCAACTTTGGGGTGAGGAAACTATAGGACATGGATTGATGTGAGGCGTCGACGTTTCGACCCAGGAACGTGCGTTACTCAACAAACCTCACAGCAGGTCTTCTTCAGGACAGTGGGGTGGAACAGGACTGCCTAAAATGGGCAAAATGATTCATAGAATCAATAAGGTGTGTTTCAAAAGGTGAAGGGAATATTGCGAATTACAAGAAGGTTGGTCGAAGTGACCTACCAAATGCAGTGGTGATTTCCACATAATCGGCTTGAGAAAATGAGGAGGAAAATCCACCGTCTGGTTGGATTCTTCACCGGGATGATGCTTGAATCGATGAGGAATCTTTCAAAGTGAAAGCCCCCGCACGTTGGTATGTAGATATTTAATGAGTGGATTCCATCAACCAGATTGGAATCCAAAATTCAACATAATAATGCTATTATTAGTTGTCATAGGTCATGGATATGGAAAAAAAAACGCCGCTTAAGAAAGCGTGCGTCTTACCTTAATGCCAAAGTAGCTGGGAATGTGCTACTCCTGAATTCTTTCACTATGCAAAAGTGATCTAAAATTTAGATATAACCGATAATTTATTAAGACACTAGCAAACATTGGCAGCTGTGTGATTAATCAAGCAAAGAAATGCCGCTTTGAAAAAGCGCGCGTCTTATTTTGTGTCTGAAAAACAGCTGAATCATTCAGCAGAAGGCTCCGAGTTGCAAATGCAATTTAGTGAATTTCTAAACGAAATTATAGAAATGGAACATGTAAGGTATCGTAAGTAAAAAATGCTGGCTATGTGCTTTGTTAAGCGAAAAACGCCGCTTTGGGAAAGCGCGCGTCTTACCTTTTCTTTAAGAAGGCTCCAAGTAGCCAGGGCAATTTAGCAGATTTCTAGATGTAAGGTTGGAGATAAGACTTGTAAGGAGGAGAAAAGCATGAAAGAAGCAAAAGACATCGCGCAGCGGGCTGCTCGCGTGTCTTACCTGAACTCGCACTCGTCAATGAATTGCACCGTATCACGCGTGCGGTTCGAGTGGGAGGTATTTGAAATATGAGGCACGTACTGCCTGCTGCCGCTAATTGACAGGCCTTGTCAAAGTGCGGCGTGCACGCTCAGTGAGGGCGTGGTTACTAACCGTAGTCATGTTGACACAACGAGCCAATGTGATTCGTCATAAAATGTCAGAGGCTCAGGCTATACTAACCCTAGACCGTCGAAAAAGGGTGTATTTTTAATTTGTGGTGTTTAGACAAGTCAGTAAGCACACAAAGTACGCCTGTACTAATGTAAACCATTTTATTTCACAAGGCCTGTGTAGTATACTGAAAGAAGTCGAGTCCAAGTAATTTTCCATGAAGATTTATTGATGAGTAGGTTACATGGAAGAGAAGAATACGAGTATAATAAGAGCCCCACCAGGAGCAGCTTCCCTGCTGCTCAGTCCATACACCAACTGACACAGGCACTCCAACATTCCACATCCCAACATTCTCTCATGCAATCATTCTGGCTAGGCAGCAGGATATCACACATCTCCCTCCTTTACAATAGAAAGGAAGGAAACATCAAAGGACATCAGAAAAGAAGCAAGAAATATTCGAATAAATTATACTGCAACAAAGCATGGAAATAAAAGGTGGAAAAGTAGGAAACGCAAATAAGAAAAGATGAAAAGAAAACACTGACTAATGCACCAACACCCGTTCTCACAGAAAGACAAACCCACATCCTCCCTCACATAAATAACAAGACAAACCCAAGTACAAAGATATGAAAGCTGGCCAGGCAAACACAAAAATATACAAGGGCATAAGCAAAAAGGTGAAGGAGAGAATGAAACACAGAAGCAAGAGAACAGTGAAAGGGTGGAAGACAGCTGTAGATAGAACAAGTAAAGCAAAAGCATAGGGAAAAGAAGGCTGTCGTTCACACAAGCAGAATAAAGCAGTGGTATGAAACACAGTAAATAAACGGGTGTCAAACTCACAAAGGTGGGAAAGGGTGGAAATGGAGAGGTGAGCTACACTATAGAACTTCCCCAAAAGCAGGTTGGGTGAAAGGTGTGGGAGGAACCCACACAGCACAAGGTATAAATGTAAAATGCAACATGTGCAACATATGTGGATGTACCACTTGAAACAATGTGAATGTAAAATGCGCGTAAGATGTGGTAGTACCACATGAAACTGTGTAAATGCAATAAGTAAAATGCGCTTAAGATGTGGTAGTACCACATGAAACTGTGTAAATGCAATAAGTAAAATGCGCTTAAGATGTGGTGGTACCACATGAAACAATGTGAATGCAATATGTAAAATGCGCATAAGATGTGGTAGTACCACATGAAACAATGTGAATGCAATATGCAATATGTAAAATGTGCATAAGATGTGGTGGTACCACATGAAACTGTGTAAATGCAATAAGTAAAATGCTCTTAAGATGTGGTAGTACCACATGAAACAACAAAATATATCGCAAAGTACTTATTTTAATTATGACTGTAAGGACTTATCTTAAATATGACTGTAAAAATGTCATGAAGTACTTATTTTAAATATGACTGGAAAATACATTGTGAAGTAATTATTTATAAACATGACTGCCAGCAACATCCATAAAATGGAGGAAAAGAAAAGTTAGTGCTAATTGCAGGTTGCTAATTGTCGGTTAAAGCATAGTAGAATTTTGAAGCACAGCGAAGAAAGAAAATATATGTATATAATGTCAAAGTCAGATGAGGACTGAGTCATCCGAGTACACGACAGGCAGGCTAACCTTGATAAGTACAGGACTGCTGATCTCCGTTGGCATGGCAACGTTTCAAAAGCGTTCCGTGAAGGGTCGGCTCCCATAAAAACAAGCAAGGAGGCAGTCCAATAGAAGAGGACTGCGTGGGAGTCTTGGAACTTGAAGAGCAAGAGGCAGAACTGGTTTAAATAAGTAACTCGCTGGTACATGTTGAGGAGTATAAAAAGGAAGAAGACTGAAGAGTAATGCAGGAGGAGCAGCAGGTTTAAGAAAAACGCAACAATACCTGCAGTGATTACGGTGCTCATGTATTTGAAATATATCGAATGTTCAGAAGCGGTGGTACTGAAGAGCAACAATATGGCACTGTAGTATTCTTTTCATGCACAGCGTGATGTAAATCCAATACTTGTGGCTTTTGACGATCACAAGATGGCGGCACGCTTTAGACGTCGTGCGGGGTGGCTCTCGGCACGATGAAGCACCAAACGTTGCTGGGATAGCTATTCTGACGCACAGAAAGCGTCACAGAAGAAGATGGGGAGGCATCGCAGGAGCGTCGGGCACAGGTAAGAATGCACGCGCATAGGGTGAATGCGTTCTGTGTTAGCTCGAGTTAATTTTTAAAAGTCAGAACAGCGGTTCAACCGCCACGGCTGAGGCAGAGGGCAACAAGCACTAAAATAAATATAAATGCAAAGCGCAAATGTATTGAGCGCGAAAGTACTCACAGCAAAAGTAAAAGGCATCAGCTTGAAAGACCAGAATATTAAATAAAGTACTTGTTCACCTGTTGAGGATCTGGATGATTGCCAAGCCAATGTAAAAGTGGTAAACCTTCAAGTCTTCATGTTAGAAACTGGCGGAACACTCTCGAGGGAGGTTACAGCAGTTGTAGTGTTCAGGAAAAAGAAGCAGGGACGGAAGTTTCTGGGAGACGCTCTGCCAATATAGCAGTACAGGGAGACCACATCAAAGGCAGCAAGGCAGGCAAGTAGCAGGATAAGGTACTGCAGGCAGGTAGCAGCCAGGAAATGGCAGGCAGCAGGAACTGGCAGGCAGCAGGAACTGGCAGGCAGCAGGAACTGGCAGGCAGCAGGAACTGGCAGGCACTGAAGGCAGGTAGTAGGCAGGAGGAGCAGGTAGACATAAATTGTAAATAGCACGTTTGAGTTGTGGGCGACCGGTGGAAGGTCACTGCTGGGGCTCGTTGGTGCCAGTTAAATTGAAGTGCTCCTCATAAGTTTCAAAGAGAATCCTTCATCTTGATTGTGGGTTCTTGTTCTTCAGCCTCTTTTTTTCAGACTGTAGACACCCCACTCCTGGTACCAAATGTAGTATACTGAAAGAAGTCGAGTCCAAGTAATTTTCCATGAAGATTTATTGATGAGTAGGTTACATGGAAGAGAAGAATAAGAGTATAATAAGAGCCCCAATAGGAGCAGCTTCCCTGCTGCTCAGCCCATACACCAACTGACACAGGCACTCCAACATTCCACATCCCAACATTCTCTCACGCAATCATTCTGGCTGAGCAGCAGGATACCACAGCCTGGCATGTAAAACGCACCCGGTACCGTCGTCTTTCTGAGCTTGGTATTATTAATAGTAGAGATGGTACATGTAATGGGAAGGATGATAGATTTCCATATCCATAGTATATATTGGGGCTCTACGGGTAACAGAGACATTTTTTTTAAAAAGGCGCCAATCCAATAATTCCTGAATAGTGTATGGAATGCATAACAGGTAACATTTGCAACAGTTTGTTGATCGTCTCCCCACCCGTGAATAAGGTAAAAACTTTTTATGAGTTATCCAATAATTCTTGAGGAGCCTATGAAATACGGTACAAATAATTTGTGTTGATGGTCTCCACCCCCGTATCCTGTACTGGGACCGTACCTAAAGCATACTAATAAAGTTCCACACCATCAAAAAGAATTTCGAACATCATATCACACGTGGAAAGGACTTATTGATACATGAGGCTTTAACACATTTCACGAAGCCTACATGGGGGGAGGAAAAAGAGATTTTTTTAACAATGTTCAAACATTAATGTGACCAATACATTATATGTTAGATTAGGGACATCAACGGTGATCTGCAATTGATAATTGTTTAAACAAAGATATGGACAACACATCACATTTAACTTAAGCGACATCAACAATATTATGTACATGTAACACTGGAGACATCAACAAAATTATGGACACGAAATGCCATAAGGGACCCATAAAGTATTTACATGCAATACTGGAGACATCGTCATAATTATGGACACGAAATGGCACAAGGGGCCCATAACGTAAAGACCTTGTGCAAGGTCTGAAAGGATTGGCTGGATACTGTTCTCTCTGGAATGATATTCAAGCAGGTGCTCTGGAGCAGCGTGTGGCAGGGCAGCAGGGGGCATGTCATGTACTTGTCAGCAGACCCAGTTGTCTGTTGGTTTCTTCTGACTCATTTAGCCCTTTGGTGACCATGTCCAAAGTGTGTATCCATTTACACTCTTTGTAGTTCAGGGATGATTAAATGTCTCCGCCCCTAGGCTGTGGAGAAATCTTTTCTACTACCCACCATTTCAGGTTTTCTGCCTGATGTCCCATGTTAGAGAAGTGATCTACCAGGGGGGCCCCTTGTACTTTGCAGCGGATTCTGCTGCAGTGTTGCAGGATCCTACTTTTAACCTTCTGTGTCGTCTGGCCGATGTATAGCTTATCACAGGGGCATCTTATGGCGTAAATGACATTAGAGCTATTACAGTTCATATGATGTGCCAACACAAATGTGCGACCCTGGTATAAGAAGGTGGTGCTTTCGACCGTGAGTTTACAGGCCTTACAGTGGCTACATTTGAAATGACCCACGAGTGGTGGTAAGTTCAACTGTGTCCTGATGTCAGCTGGTTTGGGCGGTTTCAAATATGAATTCACCACATAATCTCTCACATTTTTCGCCCTCTTAAATGCGAAGATAAGATCTTCCACTGTGTTAATTTCTGAGACTACCAGGTTCCAATATTTTGTGACAATCTTTTTAATTTCCTGGCTTCTGGTGTTAAAAGTGGTGACACATACTAGCTTCTCCAAGGTGTTGTTCTTTGGTTTTACTTCCAGCAGCGCTTCTCACGGACAAAACCAAGCTCTTTTTCTGGCTCTATTGAGTAGTCCCTTCGGGTAACCTCTGTCCCACAATCTGGTGATTAGGGTGTCTGTTTCCTTGAAGAAATCCGATCTGCGCAAGCAGTTGTGCCTCAATCTCAGATATTGCCCGTAGGGCAAGTTATCTCGTAGGCTTTTTGGATGGTGTGAGTTGTACTTCAAAAGGGTGTTTCGTCCTGTAGGTTTCCTGAATAGAGTGGTATAAATCAGGGGCATCCTCATCTCTCAATGAGAGATCCAAGAAGCAGATATTCTCCCTCTCGTAGGTCATGGTGAATTTGATGTCTGATGATCTTCCATTCAACCATATCCGAAAGTCAATCAGGCTCTGCTCTGTCCCAGTCCAAATCATCAGAACATCATCAATGTAACATTTCCATATCGTGATATTATCAATAAATGGATTATCTGGACTGTATATGTGAGTGTCTTCGGATTTATCCATAAAGAGATTTGCTAAACTGGGAGCGAATCCTGCCCCCATAGCTACTCCCTTGCATTGAAAGTAGTATTCGTTCTGAAATACAGAATAATTCTTGGTCATTGCAATTTCCAGTAGTTCAACCAGGAAGTCAGTGGGGATCCATTATGGAGTTAGTCTTCTTTCCTGCACTCCGCGTATACATTCCATTCCCTGATCCTGTGGGATGCTAGTATACAGGGACGTGACATCCAGTGTCACAAGGAACTGTGTAGTAATGTCGAATGGTTGGTTCTCCACCATCTGGATAATGTGCATGGTGTCCCGCATGTAGGATTCAGTTTCCATCACCCAAGGTTGCAGAAAACTATCAATAAACTTGTTCAGAGGCTCCAGAATAGAACCGCAACCTGAAACAATCTGTCTCCCTGGTGGATCGTTAAGATTTTTATGAATTTTTGGGAGAGTGTAGATCGTGGGTATCCTGGGGCGTTTTTTATTTAGGAAATTATACTCCGGTTCACTTAGGAAGCCTTCTTCCAATGCCTTTAGTGTAAGCTGATTGATGAGCTCTGCTACATCCTGGGTAGGATCTTTGTTCAGTCGTGTATAACTTTCTTGACAACCCAACTGATATTGGATCTCCACGATGTAGTCCCTTGTATTTTGGACCACAACAGCACCTCCCTTATCTGCTGCGTTGATAACAATCATATCATTTGCCCTCAGTGATTCTAGGGCTTGTTTCTCCTCTTTGGTGATATTGTATTTTATGTATTTTCTATTGTCCCAGATGGTGAGGCATAATACGTGCCATGGGTTTATCCAAATTTTTTTTAATTACCTTGAGAATAACCCATATGTTAAAAAATGTACCTTCACTGGGCTAATGCCAGCAATTTGTTAAGGTAACCCACTTATGCCAAGAATTACATACAGTATTTCAGTACCAGAAATTTGCCGTTGACCCTGCCCATATACAATGGGTGGCCCATGTCAAAATCTCAAGTATTTCAGACCTGCCATTTTATCATGGTTTGCTTCCCTCAACCCGCCCCCTCCGCCCCAATATGCCATGGCTTCCCTCTCTGAGGCAAATAATTACCTCCAGTATGCCAGCATTAGCATTTTGCCTTGGGTTCCCTCCTTTGTACTAAGAATTACGTCCAGTGTCCCAGCACCAGCATTATGCCACGGGTGCCCCATGCTCAGAATTTCCTCCAGTATGCAAGCGCCATAATTTTTCAGAAGGGCCTCTATGCCAAGAATTACTTCTAGTATGTCAGAGCCTGTATTTTGCCCTTCTTTATGGCAAGAATTATCTCCAATACGCCAGCAGGAGCATATTAACCTGGGTGCCACCATATGCCCTGAATTATATGGAGTATGCCAAGGCCAGTGGAAAACTCACAATCATAAAACAAGCTAACAAACTCCCTTTTATTCTCTCTCTCTCTCTCAAACTTACTCCCTCTCACATGCACTCTTCCCCCTCACTCACTCTAACTTGCACTCTCACTCACCCATTCTCACTCATACTCACTCCCACTCACTTTTACTCACATAAACGTACTCTTAGTAACTAGTTATCGCTCTCTCTCTCTCTATCACACAGACACCCCCACCCCTCCCTAAACCCTCGCTAACACTGGGCCTGGTGCAACTGCAACTGCTGCACTATTGATAGCTACATCCCAGACTCTTTACCACTCCCTCACATTCTCCATTCACTCATTTCTTCTAACACACTTGCACTCCTTCACTCACTCTCTCTTACACACTTTCGCTTTTTCATACACTCTCTAAAACTCTGATTCCCATTCACTTTTACTCTCACTGACACACTCAAATGCACGTACAAACTCTGAGTCTCATTCATGCTCAATCACATACACACACGTGTATAGAGAAACATTTCTTTTTCTTACCTGGTTTCCTTTGTTGGCAAAACAAAGGCTCCAAGGCAGCAGAAGAGCAGGAATCTAGGTCTGGACATTTGAATCAGCAAGCCATGATACTCAACAAGGAGTCAGCCAGAGCAGCACATCTAGGTTGGAAAAGGGGAAGACCCTCGACAGTCCCTCTCCCAGCTTATTGATAGGACTGGAATGACAGCCCTATAAGAAGCTGTTGATCCTGCCCCTGCTGCTCTGTATGGCTTCTCAGTGGCCTCAGGAATGCACTGATGGGAGCCTTGACAACCACCAGCAGATAGGCATCAAATTATGAGGTATGCGCAGTAGGTCTGCTAAATAAAATGGATTGTGCCTGTGTGAGGGGATCGTAATTGAACTTTACCCCTCAGACATCTGTTGTGTTTTTAAACAGCATTCTGTAGATGGATCGTGCCTCATCCCCTTCCTCCTCCTGTCATCAGGAGCTTGGAGATGAGGCCGAGAGGGCTGACCTGTTCACTGGCACTGTTTATGCAAACATGAACGTTGTGTTTTCATGAAAACATCAGTTAAATAATTAGCAGTTGTTGCTTTCAAATGAAGGTAGGGCTACACCTGGAGCCCCTGAAAAGGAGCCACCACTATGGGTTACTGCACTCTAGCTCATGAAAGAAATGTTATGGCTCTGAATATGTTTTAGTGTAATTTGGTTGTTTTCATTTTGCATGAGGTGGGTATGATCACAGAACAGTTAGGAAGAATAGGGGATTCAACTTTCAAGCAGTGATCAAAAAGATGTACCACAAACATTGTTAAGTCACCAGAATGGGTCTTTCTTTACCCATATTGTATATTGCTAAAGCCCTCAATAAAAATGTGTTAAACCTAAAATGTGAGCTGTAACCATAATTGTAGTGGTGGTATTAATCCTCTGTAAAATAATTTTTTAATTTTCTTTTATTTTACAGGAGTTTGACTATTTTCTGGCCAAGAAATTTGCGACAGTAAAGCGGTATGGTGGTGAAGGGGCAGAAAGCATGATGGGTTTCTTCCATGAACTCTTAAAAATGTGTGCTCTCAGTGGTGTTACTGACGTGATCCTTGGAATGCCTCATAGAGGACGACTAAACCTGCTGACAGGCCTCCTTCAGTTCCCGCCTGAGGTATGTTTGCGTTCTTTTTTAATTAAAAGGGAGAGCCTAAACATAAAATCACATCGATAGGACAATGCACATTTTGAGCTATGCCAGCAAATCTTCATGCTTACAAGATGGACATTTCCATCACCTTTATTAGTTCATACTACCTTGCTCTTAAGCATGTTATCATAATTGGGACTTCTTTGCAGATTTAAATTAGCTTATTGTTGCCCACAATCTCCTTAGAGGCATGAAATAACTATTTTATTTATGTATTCACAAATATTTATTTAGATTAGCATAATACAGTCAAACATGTAATTCATACAATAATCAAACTGTGTTGCCAATGTTCATTTTCCTTATTCATTGTAAAAAAAAAATTCAACCAACTACATCTAAGAAGGGCAGATTAACAAATCAGTTGTAGCATTGCGAAGTACAGTGACATATTTAATAAAAAGGGCATTTAAAAATGCATTGTTCAGTTATAACCAAAGTACAATTAATTATTTCATGGCAGTGTTTACACTTGGTGGGTGTTTAAAAAACATGGACATTTCCCTTTGTTTACAGTGATCAAACTAGTAACACTTTTAATGGGCCAACAAAGATAAGAGTCCCAAACGTAATTTGAATTCCTACATCATAGGATCTTAGTTGATATTAATAAACAATAGAATAACTCCCTACTGTGTGTGTGAATCCCAGAACATTTCAAATGCAATATCTGCCATAGAGTTATGTACACAGGGTGCCATTATCCATATATCCATATGATGTACAACACCCTTCAGAGACCTACCCAATTCCATCCAATTGTAGACTGATGTATGCTCAAACAAGTCAATTTAAAACTACATCGCAGCATTTGAAATATAAAACCAAGTGCAATTTGTATTGAGAGAAAAGTGGACTCTTACAGACTTCAATTGTAAAGCTGTGATGAAACCACTGCTGTCCATTTCAGAATTCAGAAGCTTCCACTGTCCTTCATGCACGATGCTTTACTCTCATGAAACTGTTTTTACTATTTTATAAAATGTCTACAAATCACATCTATTGAGTAAAATTGTTTTTCTAATGATATAATCAATTTTATTGTTAGAATGCCTTCACGTTTTATTAAGTGCCCCTTCTTGGCAAAAAAGCTAGCCTCAGACCCACACAGCCTATGTGTTGTGCTTATCATTTTCCCATTCCTCTAAGGAATTTGAATTCTGCCAAAAAGATGTCCAAAAGGACATTGAAAAATAGAGAAGGAATAAGGCTCAGGGGGAGCGTGAATACATGATGGTGAAGGAAGAGATGAAGAAACATAGTACTGAGGAGTCGTCCAGCTCCCCTCTCCAATGCCTACATGTAGGAAGCTGGCTCTCTATATATTATACCAAAATGAGGTATAGTGTGCAGAGAGTCCAGTGGATCCCTAGAGGCTTTATGGAGGCTAAAGTAGATAATACTAATGCTCTTTTTTGTGGTAGGGTGGACGAGGATTAGGCTTGTCAGAGAGTAGTGTTAAGCATTTGTTGTACACACATTGGCAATACATGAGACACACACTCAATGAATAAATCCCAGCCCAATTTATAAAAGTAATCCTTGGTTATATTTATTTTGTAGAACCACAGAGCTTCGTAATAGGTAAATACGTTTTACAATTAAAATACTTTTCGGAGCTGAATTGGCGGCAAGATGGCGGCCGCCTTGCCGGTCGAGTGAGCACTTGCAGCCGGCCGCCCCCCCCAACTCCTCGAGTTTGAAAACCCCCTTACATCCAAGACATTTTTGTGGGGATATCGCTTGAGTGAAAGCAAGGAGGTGTGTGCAGCCCTAAAAGCTGCGCGCCGTGAAGTGACAGTTAATGCTTTGGACCCTACTTACGCTCCGCTGGTCGGCTCTGTCTGCTCCGCGGGTAGCGCTTCTGGGTGCGGCTTCGGTGTGGCGCTGCTACCGAAGGGCTTTGTCATCAGTGCCCGGGATCCGGCGACGAGTGGTAGGAGTGAGGATGCCCCCGAAGAATGCCCGTGGAACTAAGCTCCGAGCTGCTGGCGAGCTGATACTGACGAAGCCCCTGGAAACCGCCCAGGAGACACAACGACCAGCAGCGGTTACAGACTTGGAAAGCAGCCCGGTAGCAAGTAACAATCGGACTACGGGGCGAACAAAGAGAACTACACCTGCTATTTTTCTCCCGCCTAGGAAGGGAAGGAATGCCAAACAGAACGGACCTTTGGCTGGAGTTGCAGCTGCAACTTTACAGTTGGACGAGGTGAGCCAGGGGGGTGGAGAGAGGTCTGATGAATTTGAAAATATGGCATCGAATCATGGAGGTCAGGGGAATAATGATTCCGCACAACATGCCCCAGGGAGGCCTGAGGATATCGGGGAGCAAAGTTCTATTGGTCAAACAGTACCACAAACCGTACCACAAACAGTACCACAGACAGTAAATGAGACAAATCCAATAGCGCAAGCAGTTGGCAACTTGGTTACGGATAAGGACAAAGTTAAAGCGGACATTTTGTTAAAAGAAAATGCAAGTGAAACAGTAGATGTGAATAAAGTGTGCAGAATTACCTGAAGTAGAGACGGGTGACCTCTTTTTTTCACTATCTGACCACTCCCATTCTTCAGAAGAGGATGAGTTATTGCAGATATCTGATAGTCCTGATGGTTTGTCAGGCTCAGTAAGTGGACGATGGAGCGAGACCAGCAGTATTCATCAAGATGAAGAGACCTTTGTGAATTGGGCTAAGACACCGGACCCAGATACAACACGGAAAGAACAACAAATAACACAAAACACAACGACACCCAGAGAGTTGGCAGATGCAGAGATTGCAGCTACACAAGTACAGCCTTCGCTCTCTAAGTCATCAGAGGCTGAAGAGAGACAGGATCAACACCATCCGGTAGTACACTCGGATGATATTTCCCTGGGGGTTATTTATGAGACAATTATGGCACATAGAGAGGAGACCCGTGCAGAGAGCTTAAAAACGCAAGGCGCATGCCGAAAACTCCAAAACTCACTTCGACGGGTAGCCAAGACTTGTTCAGAATATGCAGAACGGATCACGGAAGCTGAGACTAGGATC